>ML103831.1:162451-496579 GCA_003697995.1 Taxidea taxus jeffersonii | reverse complement strand
CTTACACCACACACGAAAATAGACTCAAAATGGATGAAGGACCTCAATGTGAGAAAGGAATCCATCAAAATCCTTGAGGAGAACACAGGCAGCAACCTCTTCGACCTCAGCTGCAGCAACTTCTTCCTAAGAACAACGCCAAAGGCACGGGAAGCAAGGGAAAAAATGAACTATTGGGACTTCATCAAGATCAAAAGCTTTTGCACAGCAAAGGAAACAGTCAACAAAACCAAAAGACAACTGGCAGAATGGGAGAAGATATTTGCAAGTGACATATTAGATAAAGGGCTAGTATCCACAATCTATAAAGAGCTCATCAAACTCAACACCCAAAGAACAAATAATCCAATCAAGAAACGGGCAGAGGACATGAACAGACATTTCTGCAAAGAAGACATCCAGATGGCCAACAGACACAATGAAAAGTGCTCCACATCACTGGGCATCAGGGAAATACAAATCAAAACCACAATGAGATACCACCTCACACCAGTCAGAATGGCTAAAATGAACAAGTCAGGAAATGACAGATGCTGGCGAGGATGCAGAGAAAGGGGAACCCTCCTACACTGTTGGTGAGAATGCAAGCTGGTTCAACCACTCTGGTAAACAGTATGGAGGTTCCTCAAAAAGTTGAAAATAGAGCTACCTTATGACCCAGCAATTGCACTACTGGGTATTTACCCTAAAGATACAAACGTAGTGATCCAAAGGGGCACGTGTACCCGAATGTTTATAGCAGCAATGTCCACAATAGCCAAGTTATGGAAAGAACCTAGATGTCCATCAACAGATGAATGGATAAAGAAGAAGTGGTATATATATGCAATGGAATACTATGCAGCCATCAAAAGAAATGAAATCTTACCATTTGCAATGACATGGATGGAACTAGAGTGTATTATGCTTAGCGAAATAAGTCAACTGGAGAAAGACAACTATCACATGATCTCCCTGATATGAGGAAGTGGAGATGCAATGAGGGTGGGGGTTAAGGTGGTAGGAAAAGAAAAAATGAAACAAGAGGGGATCGGGAGGGAGACAAACCAAAAGAGACTCTTAAGGATATAAAACAAACTGAGGGGGGTGGGGGGGGAAGAGGGGTTGGGAGAGGGTGGTGGGTGGTGGGGTTACATTATATGTTTAAATAAAAAAGCTTAAATAAAAAAAAGATTGAAATTATAAAAAAAAATGTGGAATCTAAAGAACAAATGAAAAAAAAAACCATTATATTTGAAATCGCCCTTCATTTAGGTATAAAGTTTACATTTAGATAGGAAGTATACATTTTCTGATGAAAAGCATTCCTAATAAAGAAAAGACACATTCTTTATGTAAATTCATAGACAATGTGATTTGAACCATGTGATATTATCATTTTTGTAGGTAAAATATGGTAATTTCACATGGTTTAAACTCATATCAATAAGTACATCTTTATTCTTTGTTTTGTGGTGTATCATAATTATTTGGTATATCATAACTAATTAGAGTTCGAAGAAGAATGTTATTTTTCCAATGTTGTTGGTTGTTATATGTTTTTGTTATTTTGAAATAATTTAATATGATTTTGTAGCTAAAGAGACTTCCAGGTAGTCCTGCTATTTTATTTGGTGTCATGATATTATTATTATTATTTTTGTCAAAACGTGAAATGTATAATAATTTTTTCTTTCTTTGGGTTTAGTGTACTTAGAACACATTAACCTCTTTGGAAATCATAGTTGACAAAAATGCAAAATTAAGGCAAAAAATGGGAATATGTAATAAACATGTGACTTCTAGCTCGACTGTAATGATTAATACCAGTAACTTTCATTTTATAAAGCAATGCACATATTGACTGTACTGAACACATCAACCCACAGGGTATCTAGTGAGGCAGAAAATAGAATTTGTGTTTCACAGCTATGGCACAGAGTTAAAACAACTTAGGGCAGAGATGGAATTAGAATTAAGAAGTAGTTTAATCAACTTGAATCTAAATTTCTTTAAAATACATCAATAATGCACTGTAGTTTAAGATAGCCTTCCAAAAGAAACTCACAGCTGTGTGGTCAATAGAGTTTTGCAGTTAAAAGAACCACTTAGATGCGGAGTGTATAATTTGCATATGAAATATTCATTCTCAAAGTCTAGATATATCTGTATGCATTGTTTATCAAAATGTGCTGCTTAATAAGAAAGGGATGATAAAGGATTTACTAAATGCAAGGATACATCTAGAACTCCTGTGACATGTATCCATGCTGAAATAATAAGATCTGGAAACTTGTTTCCCTAAAAATTTTCCTGTACCAATCATGTTTCTAGAAGAATTTTTTTCCCCTTATGTCAAGCTGAAATATGTATCTTTATACTTTTAGGATTGCTGGATAAAATACAAGATGCCCTGGCATTATTTAGTATAATAAAAAATGGGGAGTGCCTGGGTGGCTCAGGTGGTTAAACAAATGCCTTCAGCTCAGCTCATGATCCTGGAGTCCTGGGATTGAGTCCCACATTGGGCTCCCTGCTCAGCAGGGAGTCTGCTTCTCCCTCTGACCCTCTCCCTTCTCATGCTCTCTCTCTAATAAATGAATAAATAAATAAAACTTTAAAAATGATTTACTGTTTATCTGAAGTTCAGATTTAACGGGGCATACTTTATTTTTATTAGGTAAATCTGGCAATCTTATCTTTCTACCCATTGGTTGAAGAATGTGAGAATAACAGAGAGCAAGTCTATTTTCCTTCACTTCTACTATTCATTCATTCATTTATTTATCTATTCATCCATCTACCATGTGTCCATTGACCACAGGTTTATCAGATCCTAAATGTACAAATGGATATTAAAAATCTTTCTCCTTAGAAAGTGATCAAGTTAAATAATCATTAGCCATTATGACAAATACTATGTTGGAAATAGATCCAGAATTCTTAAAGAAGCTGCATGAGGAGACCCTTGACTCATGGGTGAGGTTAGATGTGAAGAGGATGTGAAAGGGAAAGAAAGTTTTGGGGTAGAGCAGCTGTTGCCAAAGTAGACTGGAACATGAAAGCTTAACAAGAAAGGCAAGCTCGGGATGCCTGGGTGGCTCAGTTGGTTAAGCGGCTGCCTTTGGCTCAGGTCATGATCCCAGCATCCTGGGATCGAGTCCCGCATCGGGCTCCTTGCTCAGCAGGGAGCCTGCTTCTCTCTCTGCCTCTGCCTGCCTCTCTGTCTGCCTGTGCTCACGCTCTCTGACAAATAAATAAATAAAATCTTAAAAAAAAAAAAAAAAGAAAGGCAAGCTCTGAGGGAGGAAGCAAAATGGTGGAGAGTAGGAGACTGAAATAGCATTAGGTCCCAGGAGGTCAGCTACATAGCTATCAAACCATTCCAAACACCTACAAACTCAACAGGAGATAGAAAAGAATAAGAGAAGCAATTCTAGGAACAGAAAATCTACCACTTTCTGGAAGGTAGGACATGCAGAGAAGTGAATCCAAAGCGACGGGAAGATAGACAGTTGGGGGGTGGACCAGCTCCTGGTGAGCAGTGAAGCAGTGAAGCACAAAATCAGAACTTTTAGAAGTCTGCTCCACTGAGGGACATTGCGCCAGAGGCTAAGCAGGGGTTGGAGTGCTTGCGGAGACAGTGTGGTCTCAGGACCCGTGGGGGTCACAGGAAAGACCAGGGTGCCTGAGTGAGGCAGAGCTGCCAGACATTGGAGTGGGGAGGCTGGCTACAGAGATGGAGGGGGAGCCAAGAAGTGAGCTCTCAGCTCAGGGATACCTTAAACCATGATCCAAGGCACAGTCAGACCACTGCCCTTCAAGCAGGGACCCCCCAAGTGGCAGATCCCAAGAGGCCCCCTCCTTCCTCCTATGGGAGGACAGCATGGGAGCATGTGGCAGGAATCTGCTGGGTTTGGAGACTCCAGATGGGGCTGTGTGCCAGAAATAGAAACATTCCATCACAGGCTGGTTCACCTTGGGGCTGTGGCTGGGGATATGGAGTGATTGACTGTTTTTCTCTGAGGGTGCATTGAGGAGTGGGACCCTGAGCTCTCTGCTCCTATGGGGCCAGAGACTGGGAGGCCAACGCATTCATTCTCCTCCCCCAAAATAATACGGAAAGTGTTCAGGGAACAAAAGCTCCTAGAGCAAACCTGAGATTACTTAGCATGGTCCCTGGCAAGGGTGGTGCAATTCTGCCTCAGGCAAAGACATTTGAGAATCACTGCAATAGGCCCTCCCCCCAGAATATCAGTAAGGACATCCAGCCAAGACCAAGTTCACCATTCAATGAGAACTGTGGAACTTCAGAGCTAGGAGAAAGCAACACATAGAATTCATGGCTTTGCCCCCATGATCCTTTAGTCTTGCAATGTTAAATTTTTATTATTTTTTTCTCATTCTATTTTAAAAATTTTTCCTCTTTTCTCTTTTAACGTTTTTAAACTATTTTTATCTTATCAATATCTTTTTAAAAAAATCTTTTTAAAATTTTCATTGTTATAGTCATATCTTATTCCTTCATTGTATTTAACCTTATTTTTGGTTTACATATAGGTTTTTTTTTCTTTAAAATTTTGGGGTACAATTTCTCTAATCTAAATATATACTCTAAATCTAGCTCCAGCCTGATCACATTCTCTTCCCTTTTTTTTTCTTTTTCCAACCAACTTATCAATTCCTTTTTTACAATCTTTTAAAATTTTCATCTTTACAGTCATATTCCATCACTTTTTCATGTTTACTCTTATTTATGTATATATGTAAGTTTTTCTTTCTTTAAAATTTTGGGAGATAGTTTCTTCTAAGAGACCAGAATACACCCATAATCAAGTACGTGGCTCTGGTCTATTCACCAGTCCCCTATATATATATATATATATATAATTCCCCCTCCCCCCCCACTTTCTTCTCCCCAGGTTTAAGGTCTCTTCTGATTTGGTTAGCATATATTTTTCTGGGGTCTTTGCCACACTTTTAGTATTTTGCTCTCATTCATATATTCTTATCTGGATAAAATGACAAGTGGAAAAACTCACCATACTGATGGCTAGGGACCTAATCAATACAGACATTGGTAATATGTCAGAACTAGAGTTCAGAAGGATGATTATCAAGGTGCTAACTGGGCTTGAAAAAGGCTTGTAAGATATTAGAGAATCCCTTTATGGAGAAATAAAAGAACTAAAATCTAACCAAGTTGAAATAAAAAAGCTATTAATGAGGTGCAATAAAAAATGGTGGTTCTTACTGCTAGGATAAATGAGGCAGAAGAGAGAATTAGTGATATAGAAGGCCAAATGACAGAGAATAAAGAAGCTGAGAAAAAGAAGGACAAACAATTACTGGACCACAAGGTGAGAATTTGAGAGATAAGTTCTACCATGGGACAAAACAATATTAGAATAATTGGGATCCCAGAAGAAGAAGAAGGAGAGAGAGGGGAAGAAGGTATACTGGAGCAAATTATAATAGAGAATTTCCCTAATATGGCAAAGGGAATAAGCAACAAAGTCCAAGAAGCACAGAGAATCCCCCTCAAAATCAATAAAAATAGGTCCACACCCCATCATCTAATAGTAAAACTTATAAGTCTTAATGACAAAGAGAAAATCCTGAAAGCAGCTCAGGACAAGAAGTCTGTAACATGCAATGGTAGAGATATTAGATTGGCAGCAGGCTTATCCACAGAGACCTGGCAGGCCAGAAAGAACTGGCATGATATATTCTGAGCACTAAGTGAGAAAAACAGGCAGCCAAGAATACTATATCCAGCTAGGCTGTCATTGAAAATAGAAGGAGAGATAAAAAGTTTTCAGGACAAATGAAACCTAAAAGAATTTGCAAATACTAAACAGCCCTACAGGAAATATTGAAAGGGGTCCTCTGAGCAAAGAGAGAGCCTAAAAGTAATAGACTGGAAAGGAACAGAAACAATATACAGTAATAGTCACCTTGCAGGCAATATAATGACACTAAATTCATATATTTCAATAGTTACCCTGAATGTAAATGGGCTAAATGCCCCAATCAAAAGATGCAGGGTATCCGAATGGATTAAAACAACAAGACCCATCAATATCTATAAGAAACTCATTTTAGGCCCAAAGATACCTCCAGATTGAAAGTGAGGGGGTGGAAAACAATTTACCATTCTAATGGACATCAAAAGAAAGCTTGGGTGGCAATCTTTATATCAGACCAGTTATATTGTAAGCCAAAGACTATAATAAGAGATGAGGTAGGACACTATATCATACTTAAAGGGTCTGTCCAACAAGAAGATCTATACTTTTTAAATATCTATGCCCCTAACATGGGAGCAGCCAACTATATAAAACAATTAATAACAAAATAAAAGAAACACATCTACAATAATACAATAATAGTAGGGGGACTTTAATACCACCACCCCCCAGCCCCACTGAAATGGACAGATCATCTAAGCAAAGATCAACAAGGAAGTTAAGTCTTTAAATGACACACTGAATCAGATGGACATCACAGATATATGCAGAACATTCCATCCCAAAGCAATAGAATACACATTCTTCTCTAGTGCACATGGAACATTCTCCAGAATAGATCACATCCTGAGTCAAAAATCCGGTCTCAACTGGTACCAAATGATTGGGATCATTCCCTGCATATTTTCAGACCACAGTGCTCTGAAGCTAGAACTCAATCACAAGAAGAATGTTAGAAAGAACTCAAATATATGGAGGCTAAAGAGCATCCTACTAAAGAATGAATGGGTCAATTAGGAAATTAAAAAAAGAATTGAAAAAATTCATGAAAACAAATGAAAATTAAAACACAACTGTTCAAAATCTTTGGCACACAGCAAAAGTGGTCCTGAGAGGGAAGTTTATAGTGATACAAGCCTTCCTTAAGAATCAAGAAAGGTCTCAAATACACAACCTAACCCTACACCTAAAGGAGCTCGAGAAAGAACAACAAAGAAAGCCTAAACCCAGCAGGAGAAGAGAAATCATAAAGATCAGAGCAGAAATCAATGAAATAGAAACCAAAAGAACAGTAGAACAGAACAACGAAACTAGGAGCTGGTTCTTTGAAAGAATTAATAAGATTGATAAATCCCTGGCCAGACTTATCAAAAAGAAAAGAGAAAGGACCCAAATTAATAAAATCATGAATGAAAGAGGAGAGATCACAACCAACACCAAAGAAATACAGACAGTTATAAGAACATATTATGAGCAACTATACGCCAGCAAATTTGACAATCTGGAAGAAATGGATGCATTCCTAGCAAGCCAAAACTGAACCAGAAAGAAATAGAAAACCTGAACAGATGCATAACCAGTAAGGAGATTGAAACAGTCATCAAAAATCTCCCAAGAAACAAGAGCACAGGGGCAGACGGCTTCTCAGGTGAATTCTACCAAACATTTAAAGAAGGATTAATACCTTTTCTCCTGAAACTCTTTCCAAAAGTAGAAATGGAAGGAAAACTTCCAAACTCATTTTATGAGGCCAGCATTACCTTGATCCCAAAGCCAGACAAAGATCCCATCAAAAGGAGAATTACAGACCAATATCCTTGATGAACATGAATGCAATAATTCTCACCAAAATACTAGCCACTAGGTTCCAACAGTACATTAAAAGGATTATTCACTACGACCAAGTGGGATTGATTCCTGGGCTGCAAGGTTGCTTCAACAGCCGCAAATCAATCGATGAGATATGATATGTTAATAAAAGATAAACAAGAGTCATATGATACTCTCAATAGATGCTAAAAAAGCATTTGACAAAGTACAGCATCCTTTCTTGATCAAAACTCTCCACAGTGTAGGGATAAAGGGTGCATACCTCAATACCATCTAGCCATCTATGAAAAACCCATAGCAAATATTATTCTCAATGGGAAAAAACTGAGGGCTTTTCCCTAAGTTTCCCTAAAACTGAGGAACATGGCAGAGATGTCCACTATCACCACTGCTATTCAACAAAGTACTAGAAGTCTTAGCCTTGGCAATCAGACAACAAAAAGAAATAAAAGGCATCTGAATTAGCAAAAAAGTCAAACTCACTCTTTGCAGATGATATGATACTTTATGTGGAAAACCCAAAACTCTACTTCAAAACTGCTAGAACTCATACAGGAATTCAGTAAAGTGTCAGGATATAAAATCAATGCACATAAAACAGTTGCATTTCTATACATCAATAGGAAGACAGAAGAAAGAGAAATTAAGGAGTCGACAGCATTTACAATTGTACCCCAAACCATAAGATACCAAGGAAGCAATCTAACTAATGAGGCATAGAAACTATACTCAGAAAACTATAAAGTACTCATGAAGGAAACTGAGGAATACACAAAGAAATGGGAAAATGTTCCATGCTCATGGATTGGAAGAACAAATACTGTGAAAATTTCTATGCTACCTAAAGCAATCTACACATTTAATGCAATCCCTATCCAAATACCAGCAACTTTTTTCAAAGAAATGGAACAAATAATCCTAAAATTTATATGGAACCAGAAAAGACCCTGAATAGCCAGAGAAATGTTGAAAAAGAAAGCCAAAGTTGGCAGCATCACAATTCCAGACTACAAGTTCTATTACAAAGCTGTCATCATCAAGACGGTATGGTATTGGCACAAAAAGAGACACATAGATCAATGGAAAAGAACAGAGAGCCCAGAAATAGACTCTCAACTCTATGGCCAACTAATCTCTGACAAAGCAGGAAAGAATGTTCAATGAAAAAAGACAGTCTCCAGCACGAGGCTTATTCTACTTTATCCCCTACACACCTACTATACACTCTACACACATGGGTACACAGGGCATGTATGAAGTTAACTGGTGAGGCGTCAGTTCCATTTATAACTAGGAAAAGTCAGATCCCAAATGGGTACCTGGCATTTAGAACTTCAGTTGATCCAATGTGGAAGCCTCTCATTTGAAATTTTAATCTGGAAGGAGAAGGGGGAAAAAAAAAGAAAAAAAAAGACAGTCTCTTCAACAAATGGTTTTGGGAAAATCAGCCACATGCAGAAATGAAACTGGACCATTTCCTTACACTACACAAAAAAATAGACTCAAAATGGATGAAAGACCTCAATGTGAGACAGGAATCCATCAAAATACTTGAGGAGAACACAGGCAATAACCTCTTTAACCTCAGCTGCAGCAACCTCTTCCTAGAAACATCGCCAAAGGCAAGGGAAGCAAAGACAAAAATGAACTATTGGGAGTTTATCAAGATCAAAAGCTTTTGCACAGCAAAGGAAACAGTCAACAAAACCAAAAGATAACTGACAGAAAGGGAGAAGATCTTCACAAATGACATATCAGATAAAGGGCTAGTATCCAAAATCTATAAAGAACTTACCAAACTCAACTCCCAAAGATCAAATAATCCAAACAAGAAATGGGCAGAAGACATGAACACGCATTTCTAAAAAGAAAACATCCAGATGGCCAACAGACACATGAAAAAGTGCTCCACATCACTCAGCATCAGGGAAATACAAATCAAAAGCACAATGAGATACCACCTTACACCAGTCAGAATGGCTAAAATTAACAAGTCAGGACATGACAGACGCTGGCAAGGATGCGGAGAAAGGGGAACCCTCCTACACTGTTGGTAGGAACGCAAGCTGGTGCAGCCACTCTGGAAAACAGCATGGAGGTTCCCAAAAAAGTTGAAAATAGAGCTACCTTATAACCCAGCAATCGTACTACTGGGTATTTACCCTAAAGATGCAAATGTAGTGATCTGAAGGGGCATGTGCACCTGAATGTTTGTAGCAGCAATGTCCACAATAGTCCAACTATGCAAAGAATCTAGATTTCCATCAACAGATGAATGTATAAAGAAGATGTGTTTTATATATATATATACATATACATATACATATATGTGTATATATATATATATATATTCATACACAATGGAATACTATGCAGCCATCAAAAGAAATGAAATCTTGCCATTTGCAACAACATGGATGGAACTAGAAGGTATTATGCTGAGTGAAATTAGCCAATCAGAGAAAGACAATCATCATATGAGTGCTCTTGTATGAGGAATTTTAGAGGTAGGTCGGGGGATTGTGGGGTATAGGAAAGGCAAAAATGAAACAAGACGGGATTGTGAGGGAGACAAACCATAAGAGACTCTTAATTTCACAAACCAAACTGAGGGTTGCTGGGGGTGGGTGGGGTAGGGAAAGGGTGGTTGGATTATGGACACTGGGGAGGGTATGTGCTATGGTAAGTGCTGTGAAATGTATAAGCCTGATGATTCACAGACCTGTACTCCTGGGCAAATAATACATTATATGTTAATAAAAATAATTTTTAAAAAAAGGCAAGCTCCCACACCATAGGGGATAATAGTTTTCATAGGGATTGAAGCAACAGAAGGAGATATGCAAGTATTTAAGGAAACATTCTCCCACCCATGTTTTCTTTCCCAGACTAATCAGTCTTTAATTTCTTTTATTATGTATTATATCATTTCCATAGCCTTTCCTTTACTTCTAAAAGTATACTCATTTGTCAAAAATGAAATTTTAGGGGTGCCCAAGCCTCAGTCATTTAAGTGGCTGCCTTCTGCTCAGGTCATGATCCCAGGGTCCTGGAATTAAGCCCCTGGACTGAGCTTCCCACTCTCCGATTCTCTCTCTCCCTCTGCACCCCAACCCCTTGCCCCTGGCTTATGCCTCTCATATAAATAAGTAAAACCTTTTTTTTTTTTTTTTAAAGAAAGTGCAGGTTTTAACTGGATGAAGTATTTCATATATCTGAAGTGCCTTTAGATGTATCTTTGAAATAGTACTATTAAAGTTATTTTCTTAAAACCCCACAGGGTAATGCTGTTGAGCTAAAGCACTAAGACCAATACTACACAAGGCACAAACATCTCCTGCATTTTGTCTTTTTATTTTAGAGATACAACTGCTCTAATAATTTAGTTTTGTTTATTATCGGGTTTCAAAAGCATAAACTATAATTGGTGGGATGAAAACTTCTTCCTCTTTGATTTAATACCATGTAAATTACAACTGAGTTCTGAGATGAAACTCTCAAAGTTATTTTGTGGGGGCAAGCTTAAGCAGATATTTAGCAGCATGCATCTACTGATATACTGGATTTCTCAAATCTGGCATTCATCAACCATCTGGAGTGCAGAGGCAAACTTCATGAATTTGTTCACATTTGCCGTGTTTCACTCATGGTGGAGCACAAAGTCGTAAAGAAATAGTTGGTGGTGGATTATAGGGAAGGGTGTGGGGTGAGTAAACCCAGTGTTAGTGACAAGCAGTTTGCAAATAGCTCAGTAGTGGTTGAAAATTTATGAGAGCATTAGTTATACACCATTAACTTTATCCTTGCTCACACTGGGAAGTAAAAGAAGGTAGAGTCATTGAATCCAGGGGTTCACAGTAAACCCACAATTGACCACCAGCTTCAGGCTTTTCAATGTATCATCTGTGCTGGTAATATGTGTTTCAGAAAAAGCAAAGTCAGAAAACATCCGTGAAGATCCTGAGCATAGATGTCAGGGTTATTTCTTTTTCTTATTTAATAAATCACATAAATTTAATAATCACATGCTTTAATAGCCCCCGCCCCCCGTCCCCTACCCCTTACACAAGCTCTCACACATCACAATTCCTCTAGCTCTTACTTTCTATGTAACTTGGCATGTTTGAGCAAGGGCATAGTCTGCTTCTTGGACTCACATAATGGATTTGCCAATTAGCATCTGTGTGGCTATGGTCTAGAATAGGTTGTGTAACTTCTCTGGGCTTTGTTTAATTATAATATAAACACAACAACTGAATCTCACTGAACTGAGTTGGTGTATGTTTGGATATGTTGTAAGCAACTAACACTCCTCCTGGCACATGGTAGATGCTTGATGAATTGTGTTAACATAGAGTAACGTACTTGTTCATTTCACTTTTTCTCTTTTCTCCCATATCAGGTTTAAGGCTTCTAGAGGGAAGGTGGGACTATAGTATACTATCTCACAAATGTTCAATGAACTCTTTAAATCCATTGATTGGTTTCAACCTTGTGTTGTTAATTAATGGACACAGAAAGTATTTATTCAGAAGTGAGACTTGCAATGTGATTTCAAGGACAGTATCACATGGCAGCTTCTTCGTGTGCCTCTTTAAGCAGCCCACCCTGCTGGCTTCTGTCTCTTAGGTTCTAGAATTTTTCCATCCTTCTTCCTGTCTGTATTGACTTCTGTTGACTGTGGTCTATTTCCTATTCCTTTCCTACCAATCTTGTTTTTTAGGAGATTTCTTCCCAGATGGAATGGGACAAGACTTCCTGTGGATCTTTATCCTTGAGTTATGACCCTTGACTACTTCCTTTGCTTACCCAGTAGTGGAATTACTGGCTTAGGTGGTAATTGTCTTTTTAATTTTAATTGTATTTTTAATTTCTTGAGGAATCTCCATACTGTTTTCCAGTACAGGGATTGAGAAAGATATGCTGTGTTAGCACTAATCTATACTGTGGGTAGCAACTATTTCAGAAAAAAGTTTGATAGTATCTATTAAATTTGAATATATGCATAAACATATGATCTAACAACTGCTTTCTTAGGAATAGTCCCAACACACTATTTTCCTCATATATTTTTTTTAAGATTTTATCTATTTACTTGACAGACAGAGATCACAAGTAGGCAGAGAGGCAGGCAGAGAGAAGGAAAAGCAGGCTCCCCACTGAGCAGAAAGTCCGATGTGGGACTCGATCCCAGGACCTTGGGATCATGACCTGAGCTGAAGGCAGAGGCTTTAACCCACTGAGCCAACCAGGCGCCCCTATTTTCCTCATATTTTTATCCACATTTTCCCCCAAAAGAAATATGTATATATATGTTCATATCAGCACTATTTGAAATGGCCCCAAACTGGGAATGACTTAAATGTCTCTTAATGATTGTATGGATAAATATGCTTACTATATTCATACAATGGTATACCATACAACAATGTGAATGAATTATTGGGCAACATGAATAAATGTTGAGCAAAAGAAGCCAGACACAAAAGAAAACATAGTGTATAATCTATTTATGTAAAGTAAAACATAGAAAGCCAATCTAAGATATTTGAAGTCAGGACAGTGGTTACTTTATTTGGGAAGAAATATAGGTAGTTACAGAATAAAAGCACTTAGGGCCTTTAAATGTTCTACTTTCTGAACTGGGAGAGTTGGTTATATGGGTGTATTCTCTTGGTGAAAATTCATTGAGCCATACATTTATGATTTGTGTACTTCTGTACATATGTCATATTTCAATAAACAATTTAAAGATTCCTACTTATGCAAAATAATGTATGATTAAACATCCTAGAAGGATATAGAACTAAAGAATAAAGACAGTTGCTAAAATATAAACTCTGCAATTGTAAAAACATTTCAGGAGTAGAAAAAAAGTCATCTAAAGATATTGTGTTAGAGATCATTTTGTTAAGCTCAAATTGTGAAAGAAAATGTTCAAATTTTACAAAGGGGACATAGTTGATGTTGATAAATATTTTGATAAATATTTTATATTTTTGTGTATCTCTACAAATTGCCCCAGGAAGTTTGAAGAACAAATTAGGGATTTTGAAAAATGCTAACAGCAACAGAATGTGTTTGTGGGCTGAGGAGAAATAATATGAAAAAAGGAAGTCTAGGGCACATGGTTGGGGAACGTTATCAGATATTATATTAAAAAGAGCAGGCAGAACTGCACAACTGCTTTTATTTTGTTCTTTTCTCTTAAATAGATCACTCTTCAAACTTGGTAGGCTAGACTGTGCATGAAAGGAGTGATAATATGAGGGCTATTTACCATTTTAAAGTAGATTCAAGGGGCACCTGGGTGGCTCAGTGGGTTAAAGCCTCTGCCTTCGGCTCGGGTCGTGATCTCAGGGTCCTGGGATGGAGCCCCGCATCAGGCTCTCTGCTCCGCGGGGAGCCTGCTTCCTCTTCTCTCTCTCTCTGCCTGCTTTTGATCTTTGTCTGTCAAATAAATAAATAAAATCTTTAAAAAAATATATAGTAGATTCAAAGTCTCAGATAAAGGCAAATTATTTTTGTGGTACTTAAATTTTATCAATGTTTATAATCTCTCAGGAATCAAATAAGGTGGGAGAAGAATCAGAAGTCTGGAGAAGGGTGATGTTTTTAATTTTTGAAATGGTTGTTTCTAGGGTACTTGTGTGTCTCAGTCAGTTAAGTGTCTGCCTTTGGCTCAGGTCATGGTCCCAAGGTCCTGGGATGGAATCCAGCATTGGGTCCCTGCAGGGAGCCTGTTTCTCCCTCTCCCTGCCCTCCTGTTCCTGACCTCTCTCTCCTCACTCTCTCTCTCTCAAATAAATAAATAAACTCTTAAAAAAAATAAAATGGTAGTTTCTGGGAATTATAGGTTGATAATTTTATATTGATTTTTTAAAAATTTCCAGGGCAAAATTTTAAACTAAAGTATTTTGCTAATACTGAGTTTGGTGAGACAGGTGATGGAAGCAGTGAAAGCTATTAACATATTTTATTTAATTCCTATAAGAATCTATCATATATGTTTTGGTGATTTTTTCCCTTGTAGATTAAAAAATTATAACTATTCCAAGATTATGTAGTTAGTAAAAGTACAATTTAACCTGAAATTTATATTCATTTCACTATGTCCATTCCATAGATTAAGGGGTTTTCAAGCAGTAGTACTAAAAAATATTGCAGTTATAGTATATTGTGATTTTATGATGACTTCTGGCAAAGCATGTTATGAAATCCATCTAGAGAAAGTAGAACACTTAAGACTCATAGCATAAGTATAAAATCATCTAAAAAATGTTGATTATGAAATGGTCTAGAACACCCTCATCTCTTTTCTGCTTTGAAAATTTATTACCTTCATGGCTATTAAAAAGGTGGATGAACGATAGCAGATAGTGATTGCTGACACACTGTATAGTAAAAAAAATTAAAAATTCACATTGACTCTCACTCAACGGTTTACTTATCAAGTGAGTGCCTACTAGGGGCCAGCTCTCCTGCACTGCACGCGTAGTCACAGAGCTCTCTGCTTCATGTGGGACACAACTATTTAGACTGAGTGTTAGAATTGAGTGCTTCAGTGTGTAGAGCTTACAACTGGCAGTAAGCCCATTCTGAGTGTTTGCTGGGACCCTCCAGGAAATCTTTAAAGTCAGAGCTAAAGAATAAGCCAAAGTTAAAAAGCTAGTTAAAGGGAGCTTGGCAAATGTCGAGGGTGGGGTGGTTGGTTGGGTTGGAAAAGATCTTCCAGGCAGAGGGAGCAGTAAACACAAAGGCCTTGGAGCAGAGGAGAACACTGTGCTTCCCGTGGGATACCGTCCAGTGTGCTGGGAGCATGGAGATCAGAAGACTGTAATAACAAGATGAAACCGAAGGGCTGCAGTGCAGGAGGGCTGTATATAACATTTTATATTAGTGTTTTCAAAATATATGTAATTTACGATGTGAGATTTGGATTGGTAGGAGGAGGTTTTATTTGGCCACTATTTCTGATAAAGCGAGAAAGTAAACAGGCTGCTCAGAAAAAAAAAAAATTCAACTACATTTGTAGTGATTTAGTGTCTAGATCTAGGAAACTTACTCTTCTACTGTGACTCTGTGTTTATCATTCCGGAGGTGGTGCATTAAATGTGTTGTAGGTGCTCCACTGGAAGAGATGATTGAAAACCATTATTCATTCAGTAGATTTGGAGTGTCCATGTGAGGAACAAGTTAAGAAGCTGTGAAGGCTCAATTGGAAGAGGAATAGATCAAACCAAGACATCATTGCTTCTTTAAATATATGAAGAATTGTCAAGTAGAAGCAGCAGTTGAAGTATTTTGTGTTTTATTTGACAATACTAGATTTCCAAGTAAAGGAATTCTTGCCACAACACACTCCTTGCCATGGACATATTTAAGAATGTACTGAAGGTCATTTAAGAAGGCTGTTGTTCCTTCATTGAGATAGAAATTGGGCTACATGACTTTTCTGTTAAGAGGCTGTGATTATGTGTTTCCTGTACTATCTTTTATTTTATTTATTTATTTATTTATTTATATTTTATTTTTATTTTTATTGTGTTATACTGCTATGAGATTAAAAATGGTAGAGACTTCCAAATAACTTGTGAAATGCCTTGTTTCTAATTCTCTGCTAGAACACTAGGTGCGGCCTTGTGGATGATAACTTCGTTATTTTCTCAAGTGGAAGTATTATATATGGTTACAGTTGAATTAGTTCTACCCCTAAATATGAGGCAAATAAAGAGATGTTAAGTGAATTAGAGTATCAGAATGGTGGCCGGGACTCACCATTTAGAAAACTATTTCAAACAATAAGTACCAAATGTAAACATTATCCCTGCTTTATGCCCACTTTCCAAATGGCTAGAGGAAACATTCTATTTAATCGTGTTGACCCATCTGATGTTGCCATAAACAGAGCCATAGATTGTCTTACCTCATAATAACTTGTCATTCAAAAATAGTTTTCTCTTCCTCTCTGTTTATGACTCCATCTGGAATTTAGTATTTATAACATGATCCGAGTCATTTGCTTATGAATTCTATTTGTCATCGCTTTCTTTTTCACATTAATCTTTTCAAATGTCTTAACATATAGTCTACCTAATGATTCTACAATTTGTTGCTTCTGGGATTCAACTATGAAATACAATTCCATTCTTTGCAATATAATTTTTATTAAGTGAAATCTCATAAGGTTTCTCACATTGCTACTATTTTGCAAAAGTATTCTTACAATCTTGAATTTTGTAAAAAAATTTAGTGTTCCGCTGCCTTCTAAATAGAAATATAAATTTTAAAATTATTCTTCATATTAAGACATTAAGACATTTAAGACATTATCTTTTTTTTTTACGATTTTTTTATTTTTATTTATTTGACAGACAGAGAACACAAGCAGGCAGAAAGGCAGGCAGAGAGAGAGGAGGAAGCAGGCTCCCTGTTGAGCAGAGAGCCCGATGTGGGGCTCGATCCCGGGACCCTGAGATCATGACCTGAGCCGAAGGCAGAGGCTTTAACCCACTGAACCACCCAGGTGCCCCTAGAAATTTTTTTTTTAATAGAGAGAGAGAGCACCTAGTCATTCAGCTCTTTCGTGTAAATTTTTAGCGAAAGCAAATATTCTAATCAAACAATCAATAGAGTGTCTGTCTTTTCAGTGGAAACATTTTTCATTTCTGATTATTTAAATTTTAATTTCTTTATTCTGGTACTGAATTTGATAGAGAAAGGGGAGCAGTGAATGTGTTAAGAATTAGGTGATCAGGGTTTTGGGCCTAATAATGTCACTAACACTTTGACATTGATTATATGTATTTACTCTTTTCTTTCAGAGCCATTGTGACAAATACTTAGTATAAAATACTTGCAGAATCTATGAAATATTTAAATTACTATAATAATACCAGAAATTATTATCAAAGAAAAAATATAATAAAGTACAATGTGTTTTGTGTACCTTTTAAAATTCAGAAATTAATATTTCCTATCTCTACTAAATTGAAAAGTAAGTGAATAACATTATAATGTCTTTAAATAACAACAGCAACAAGATTGCATTATGCCTTTCCAAACTCAAACTAATACTCAGCATTATGGTAATGTTAAGTATATTTAACTTTATTCTGATCTATAAACATTGATACAAATTGTATCATTAGAAGCCATTTGTTCATTCTACAAATATTATGGGTGAAGTATTGGTAAAGCAATATGAAAGAAGGCAAAAAAGAAATTGTAAAAAACATTGTCTTATACGAAGAAAACATACATACATATGTGTATACATATATGTATACGTATACACATATACATAAATGTACATATTAATGAAAGAGAATTATTAATGAAAAAATTATAAAAATATGGAAGAAGATACAACTTTGGAGTTTAAGAGGAAAAGATAGTTCTTGTGATTGTCAATATTCTAAGAATCTCACTGCTAAGATTTCTAAGGTAGATAAAATTTAGAAAAATTACATATTCATAAGCCATTTCAGTACTAGGCCAGATAAAAGAGTCTGCAATATGATTTTCTAAATGGAGTATTTAGTGAATTTAAAGTAATTATCTAAGTATTTATTTATTTATTCATTTTAAAAATTTTTTATATAAATATATAATGTAACCCCACCACCCTCTCCCCACCACCCCCCCCCCCCGCCCCCCTCAGTTTGTTTTATGACATTAAGAGTCTCTTTTGGTTTGTCTCCCTCCAGATCCCATCTTGTTTCATTTATTCCTTTCCTACCCCCTTAACCTCCACCCCCGTTGCATCTCCACTTCCTCATATCAGGGAGATCATATGATAGTTGTCTTTCTCCGATTGACTTATTTCACTAAGCATAATACCCTCTATTGGAATATTTTTATTCTAACCTGAAGAACTCCATTGGTATTTATGTTAGTTCAGGGAAAAAAAAGTGATAAATTTTCTGATTTTGATAGTCTGAAAATTCCTTTTTTTCATCTTTAATTTCTTTTGGAAGAAGTAGAAATGCATGTTGACAGTTTTTTAAAAATGTTATTAAACATTTTAAAGAATTTATTCCATTATTCTGAGATTTCTATATCTTCTTTGTAAAGTCAGCTATAGCTTCACTGCTATTCCTTTGAGGATAATATACTTTTTTTTTCCTCTGGCTGCTTAAGTATTTTCTCTTTATCTTTGATATTCATTAGTTTTATTATGATGTACAAAGGAACAGAATACATTTATTCTAGCTGAGTTTCAAGCAGGAAAATCTGATAAATCTATCATTTGTATCTTTTTTTTTTTTTTAATTTGACAGACAGAGATCACAAGTAGGCAGAGAGAGAGGAGGAAGCAGGATCCCTGCTGAGCAGAGAGCCCGATGCGGGGCTCAATCCCAGGACCCTGGGATCACGACCTGAGCTGAAGGCAGAGGCTTTAACCCACTGAGCCACCCAGGCACCCCTATCATTCGTATCTTATTTCAGTTTTGAAAACCTCTAGCCTAATAGTTACTCTAATTTTTTTCGTTCTTTCTCTAACCCCTAACAGGTATAGATATATATTATTTACACACAGGTTTTTATTTTTAGTTTTGTTTTGTGCTGCCTGGTTCAGAACTATTTTGTAACAGAATGCTCTAGCTGTCCATTTGCATGTGGGACATTAGTAGTAGAAATGGGCTCATCTGTCTGGAAAGGTGATCAGGGATTTCAGGATATAGAATTGACTTGGAGCTGCTTCCAACAAGACACATTTGCCAGTGAAATCACCCATTCAGCTGTAATGAGGTGGAGTCACTGCCCAGAGCAAGATTGTTGAGGCATCTCCCTGGCATTGCTCAGGAACTTGTAGGTGAGTTATGGGTGGGACAGTTTCCTGGTACAGCTCCTGGTTAGACTACAGTTCTTTCCTCTCTCCCTCCCTCTCTCTCTCTCTTTCTTTCTTTCTTTCTCTCTCTCTTTCTTTCTTTCCTTCATTAGAATTTTTATTTTTAAAATTTTTTTCAAGTTTTTATTTAAATTCAATTAGTTAACATATTATTATATTAGTTTCAGGTAAGCAATATAGTGATTCCACAATTCTATACATAAGTGCTCAGTGTTCATCATAAGTGTATTCTTAATCCCCTTCACCTATTTCACCCATCCCTCCACCACCTCCCCTCTGATACATTTTATTTGAGATGAATATCCTCAGTTAAAGTTCTTTTTTTGTTTTCCTCTGGAAGGTTGACTCAAGCCTCCAGAAACTTGCTTGTGGCTGGGAATTTACTATCACATATATCAAATCTATCTTATAGTCTTTGAATTTTTCACTCTTTTTGTTCTCCATGATTCTGCCAGGATTTTTTGTATTGATTTATCTTCTAAATCTCTAACTTTCTATTCTGTTGTTAAACCAATCTGTTGACATCTTAATTTAAGTATTTGCAATTTTAAAATCTAAAATGTCTTTCTGGTTCTTTTTTTTCTTTTCAGAGATTTTAGTTCTTTAGTAAAATTCCCCCAACTGGCCATCTACTTACTTGAATATAGAAGTCACAGGTATTCTATAGGTCACCTCCGACATGTCCAATAAATCTATCATCTGTGGGTCTTCTAGTCTGAAAAAAAGCATGTAAGTGCATGAGGACTACACTTTTGCCTGGAACACTTGGGCATTCTAAGCACTTACACTAGTTCACACTCAATTTTAAAAAATATATTACAATCTTACATATTTTCTTTTTACCCACTTTATGGCTTTCACTACTGCATGTGCTTTGCCACAGGTGAAATGGTTCATGTGCTTCCTCATTTCTTGGAGAAGTTTATTGCACTTTAGACTTTTATTCACCTGGTTGGCTTGTGATCTCATATATCTGATAGGCTCAAGAAAAGTTATGCATTTGTAAGTTATTTTGTTGTAGCATGTGAGTGATGTTCTCTGGTAGCTTCCTAAATCCTAACTGAAAACAGAACTCTGCTGTGTATTTTAACATAAAAGAAAATATTAGTGTATTAATTTATTGTATTTAATGTATTTATTTTTATCCCAAATTATGTTATCTAGTATAAATGCCTATTGAAATAAAATCCACTAAATAGTAGTAGACTTACTAATGATTAGAAAAAGCACAACGAATCAGTGCTAATTGTTAAAACTTTAAATTTGCATGCAGGAAAATGGAAAAATAAATTAGTTAGCAGACAGGAAATCTAAGGCCCACTATCTTAGTGGCTCTGCATGATGTTATTTCTTAGTCTCAGTTTTTCAAAAGTCAATATAAAAAGTGTTAAATCCAGAATCTAAGTTTTTCATGTCTCTACTCATTCTGCCATCTCCTTTCTCCCCAGTGCATACACACATATCCTGAACTCTGGTCTTACCAAATTACTACATCTAGTTTCTATTTGAAAAAAACTAATGTATAAATATAATATACATTTTTGACATTCTTAAATTGGATACTTGTTTTTTGTTTTCTACTGACTCTACACTGAATTACTTTGCCTGAAGACCTTTTCTCCCCTCTTTACATTTTTGTATTCTCAATGCGGTAAAACGAAGTTTGTTGGCAAATAAAATCAGCTTGTGAACCTGCTGGCAGATGATTACATTATATTTCTAATAAGTTATGCATTTCTAATGTATCATTTAAATACTTGGATTACCATGACTTCAGGTTTGATAAGGTACTTAATTTGTTCTCTCTACATTTATAATTATGGACACATGCATCCTAATACATCTCTCCACTTAGGTAATGTTTTATTCTCTTTTCCTTCTTAAAAATATACTCATTCCAGCATTCAGATTTTTCTGGTTGTTGCTTCTTTTGGCTTTCTGGTATATTTGGTGTAGTAAAATAAATTGAGAGACAAAAAGTTAAGTGCCTTTAACAACCAGAGAGGCCCAATGACCGTCTTCAAATACCTCCCCTGAAGGAATTTAATATTGTTATAAAGTTGAATTGTTACATGAAAGAAAGAAAAACAACAAGGAAAACAGTATGAAATGTGTTTTCTTGGCAGGTTTGGTAATAGATTTGACAACTCTTTTATCCAGTCATAAACCCCCAATTATGTCCAAGGCACTAGAGCCATTTCAAATAACAAAGGCTTCATTCACTTACTGTCAAATCATTTGATGTCTTCCTTCTTGTGTCAATAACTAGTTTAAAAGTGAAGATGGCATGTAGAAGCAATCTATATAACTTGGCATTATTTAGACATCCAGAATAGGATTTTAAGTGTAGCACTATCACTTCATGATGGAATATGCCAATGAAGTGCTCTTGTCATTAATTATATTTATGACATTTTTATAAAGGCAAAATGTAATCAGTGAACTCTGGGCTTGCAGCCTGCCAAATATAGCAATGTTAGGTAGATTAATTTGGTTTGGTTCTGAACAATAACAATATAAACATTAATATTAATTTTTAATATGAATTAAAATGACCTAAACATTGTTAATTCAATTTCTAGCTAATTTCAATGATAAAATTGAAATAATAATTGTGTGAAAATGAATTTAATCATATTTAACACGCAAGTTCAGTTATTATTTCCTATATAATTATAAAATCTGAGAGACTGTATATTTAACAATTGCCTAATCAACTACATGTCTGGATTAGAGGCAAGGATGAAATATCTTAGTATATGATTACAATATAAAGTTGTTTTCTTCTGATTTGCATGTACTTTATTACTGAAAGCCTAAAACAAAACTAAAATTTTTCTGAGATAAATTCTTTGCACATAAATAATCATCATCTCTGACTTTATCTAGAAAGGTGGCTGCATCTGATCTAAAGAAATTATTCTGCATAGATTTGGGGGCTTTTGTACTTCATAAAATAAAATGATAATATTGAGGAAGAAGCATTAGGCTACCTCAAGTAGCAGGACCTAGATGAGAAAAAAACTTAGGTACTGTCTGCCAAGCAGACTTAGTAACATATAATATATTATATATAATATATTTAAAATACATAAATATATTTTAGCTTTATTAAGATATAATTGATATATAAAATCCTGCATATACTTAATGTACATAATTTAATGAGTCTGAACATATGCTTACACTCATGAAACCATGCCCATAACCAATCTTCTTCAAAAGTTTCCTTATGTCCTTTTATAGTTTTTCATTTGTTTTTTGTTTTGTGTGAGATGAATACTGCTTGATTTCACATACAGAATGAATCTAAAATAGTCAAACACATAGAAGTAGAGAATAGAATAGTGCTTGCAGTGGCAAGAGAAGGGGGAAATAGGATTTAGTTACATATTGAATTTTAGATCAAAGTAGTCTAAGAAACATTCAAAAAACAATTTCAGTCATAGAATAAAATCTACACACACACACACACACACACACACACACCCTTACCTTATTCAATCATTATCACTTAATATTTTTCTGTGTATCCTGTCCTTAGAAACCCAGACTCCATACAACCTCTCAACCCCTTTAATCTTTATTGCAGCAATATAGTTACAACAATATTTCTTTTTTAAAAAAAGATTTTAAGTAATTTCCACACATGGAGCTTGAATTTATAACCCCGAGATTAAGAGTTACATGCTCTACAACTGAGATAACCAGATCCCCCTGAACAGTATTTCATGAATCTGTTGTAGATAAGAGTTAAAATAAATGTAATATTCATAATAGTCAAGTACACTGGCCAAATTCTAATCCTGACTTCTGTTCTTAAGTGTATTAGTTCAGGCTTTAACAAAGCTGTCAGTACATAAAGATATCTGCTAAGTGATATGGCTTGAAATCTTTATTTCAATTAACGAATTATAATAAAAACTGATCTGACCTCTAGCAACAGAAAACATCTCAGATGTTCGTCATTCTAAATATTTTTTTAACCAGGATTTTCTCATAAAATGAGAACCAAACTCAAATAATCAAAAGATACATAGAAATTATGAACTTTTCTTAGCTTCATGACTACTAAAAATTAGAAGAAATTACAGAATAATTCCTGTAGAGAAAATGTGCATATTAACAGAAATATGGGCTAAGCTATCATAGATATGCCTCAGTGCACTCCCATTAGTATAAATTGATAGGCTGATCAGTAGCTAGAGATCATCTACAGGAGGAAGAAGAATATTGGAAAAACAAATATTGCCTTTTATTTACAATGCAGATCACTGAAGGAAAAGAACTGCTTTGATTAGGATCACTTATTCATCTTGCTGGGATGTGGTAGAAAATGTTGAAATCATTTAAACCACGTAAAACATGTCAAATATTTTTTAGTAAGAGAGTGAGTTTAGAAAGAAAGCAGAGCAGTGAAACAATTAATATTCAGTCTAGTGAGTTTGCATTTGTATTTACAATGCCTAGTCTGGGTGTTCAATGAATATACTTTGGAGATAATTTGAACACGTTCTCCTCTGCTGTTACTTCACTTAGAGTCTTTGGCAGTCCCAGAAGCCTGACTTTTTTTTTAAATGAGATTTTATTCTTTAGCCTCTTATGAAAAGCTAGTTTAGGAGAATATAAGATTTTAAGTAGATACTTAAGAAGTCACATATGGTTTGTTACTTGTATCCCAAATCTCACATTGAATATGATGCACAGGTTTAATCTAGAAAGGTAAACTGTTGCAAACTGGCCACATTTATTGGTAACATTGATATAAGGCAGTAGTTTCTAACCTGCTTGAATATAAGGGAAAATACATATTTTTAGCATTTATACATTAAGAAAATACATTATGAAAAGACCAAATAGCAATATTTTAAAATTAATCAGCATGCTATTAATCAAAGCATTCATATACTAAAGACCATATAATCATGTGAAATATTAAAACAGTATATAGACAATGCTTGGTAACTATTTGTGTAAGAGGCCAACAGAAATAAGCTCATCACTCCCCAGGCATTTGAAGCCCGTAAACTGGGCTTAATCTAAGAGATCTCTTTCTCTTTTTCTCTTTCTCTTTCCGAGTACTCTCTTTTTGTTATCTTTTCTCATTAATTATCAAAAATTCTTTTTTTGGCATCAATTAGAATACCTGAAATAAAGGGTATCATTTTTTTGTCAAAGTTTTTTTTTTAAAGATTTTTTTTTATTTATTTGACACAGAGAGAGAGAGAGAGCATAAGTAGGCAGAGTGGCAGGCAGAGGGAGAGAGAGAAGCAGGCTCTCCACCGAGCAGGGAGCCAGATGTGGGACTCAATCCCAGGACTCTGGGATCATGACCTGAGCCGAGGGCAGCTGTTAACCGACTGAGCCACCCAGGCGCCCCTTTTATCAAAAGTTTTAAGAAAAAGTGTTGCAGTCACTGAGATAAAACACAAAATATGGGTTGTTCACATACAATGTTCATATCTGATGAAGTAGTTATCCAAGGTCATTTGGTGATCATTTCTTGCCTGAAGATGGGGTACAATGTTCATAGCAGCAATAGCCACAGTCGCCAAATTGTGGAAACAGCGAAGATGCCCTTCAACAGATAAATGGATAAAGAAAATATGGTCCACATATACAATGGAATATTACACCTCCATCAGAAAGGATGAATACCCAACTTCTGTATCAACATGGACAGGACTAGAGGAGATTATGCTGAGTGAAATAAGTCAAGCAGAGAGAATCAATTATCATATGGTTTCACTTACCTGTGGAGCATAAGGAATAACACCGAGGACATGGGGAGATGGAGAGGAGAAATGAATTGGGGGAAATCAGAGGGGGAGACAAACTATGAGAGACTATGGACTCTGAGAAACAAACCGAGGGTTTTGGAGGGGAGGGGGATGAGGAGTTGGGCAAGCCTGGTGGTGGGTATTAAGGAGGGCATGTATTGCATGGAGCACTGGGTGTGGTGCATAAACAATGAATCTTGGAACACTAAAAAAAAATAAAGATAGGGTACAAATTAAAGCATAAGTATATACTAGGAATATGTGGGGAAAAAACATCCTTGGAAAAGCTTTTCTAATAAGACAAATATGTGCTAGCTATAAATGTGCTATACCTGACATCTAAATAATTTCACTCTGTGTAATTGATACTTTAGGGTAAACAAAACGTTTTTAAAAATGTTAATCAGTCACAGGTTTACTGTGATTGTAATCTTCTTATAAGAGTTAATTTTCCAGAGTCAATGTGTTAATTGAACTAAGCCATGTAAGACATAAACATAATCATCCAATGTGTTCATTTTCCCCCATTGCACAAGAGTATTTGATTATGTATTTCATGCACTTCATTCAAAACCTAACAATCTATTAGAGAAGATCAGTCACATATAGGAACAACCATAACAAAGGGCATAAAATGATGAATCTAAAAATGTTTGCACAGATACATTGTCACACACACACACACACACACACGAAGTAAATACCATCAACTTCAGCCATTACAGACTGTTTTCAATAGTGGAAAATTAGATTAAAATAGCTATCTCAGTAAATAAAATTAAAGGTATTTTAAATCTGAGTAAATTATTGAGACAATGCTGTGTGCCAGGCACTGTGCTAAATACTAGTGAAAGCACCATCACTAAGAAATAAATTTTGTGTTCAAAGAAGGTGCTTGTATAAAGAGGCATATATGAAATAAAACCTTAGTAAGACTTTTTGTTAATAGGTATAATAAAGGCAAAGGATAATATATATATATATATATATATATATATATATATATATACAGAAGATATAAGTTTTAAGTAAAAATATAGATGGTGTTTAGAAAGTGGAGTGAATAATGCCCTCAATGGCAGGGAAAGAATGTTCCATAAGTATAAGCATGTGTCTTGAAGAGGAGTGGAGTCCACCAGTCAAATAGGAGTAGGAAGAGTGTTATAGACAGAAGAAAAGCCATGGACAGAGTCACAGATGCTTGCAAGAGAGTCATTATAGGTAGAAAATAGTTTTTGAGGTTTTGTGGAAACAAATTATAGAGCGATTAATAATTATTTGAATCAGTTATGGTTCAAATAAGGAAACTGAACCATTGAGAATAGTGTGTGCTAAAGGATTTCTCTTAGGGATAAGTTGTCCATGGTTATAGGAGAGTCTTGGGAGTAGGGATACAGAAGGAAGAACTGGGGCATTACGAAAGAGTCACTATTGACGGTTTTGAAGCTGTGGTGTGGGTAGACAAAGCAGAGTTTACAAGATAATCTGGAAAACCAGGCATGTCCAACTCATAGAACAGGACCATGAAGGGAGCTGGGAGAAAAGACTAGAAAAAACTGTCCCTCTGCATACCTACCAGTTCTCTGTTCCCTGCTGCTATTGGAAGTCAGGGAAAAGAGCAAATATGGATAGGATAAATAAGGACAAACTAGAAACCATTGCTATTTCTGCACATCATTATATCTAATCACAATATCCTTCAGAAAGGAATGGCTAGTACTTCATTTCTTAGGTGCTACTTCACTCTTACCTTCCAAATTTTGTACACATTTAGGTTTAAAGAACTCTAATCTGGTGCTCACTAGGAAAAGCTCTTTCTGGGAATATAGTTTCAGCTTTATCAGATTGGAAAAGTAAAACCATTACAACATCCTCACAACTCTTGACTTTTTGCAATATACACAGAAGAATTGTTAGATATACTGAGCATGGTGGGAGAGCAACAAGATCATATATTTTGATTTAGGAAAGCAACTTTGACCATAGTGTGTGGAATGTATTGCTAGAAATTAACAGCAGACCGTTTTTAAAACTTGAAATATTTGTTCTATCTTCCAGACAGTGAGTTCTGTGATTATGAACTAAGGGAAGGATAGTCAGGAAGGGGAGGAAAGGAAAGAAAGAAGAGATTTAAGAAATGTCAGAGCTTAAAATGATGGGATACATTGTCTTTGAACTCACATACTGGTCTCCCGATCAATATGTTTTTAAGTCAGAGTTCAGATACCCCACAGGGAAATATGAGACACCAATTCAAAGCACAGACATATCTGAAGACTTCAATAGCCTCAAAATAAAAACTGTAATATCTCCTATGTAAAATAGAAGTACTAAAACAGATACACTAAGCATTTTAAGGATAAAAAATAAAGAAATGAAATAAAATAAAAGCAATATGAGGCAAGAATAAAATATGAAAAAACAACATTGCTACTGGAAATATTGCACGTGAACAATAAAATGGAGCAAAAATACATGGAATAAATAGTGGATGGGGAATATATGGGGGAAAATCAGTAACTTGGAAGTTTATACCAAGGAATGCTCTCTTTGATTCCTTTATTATTTCTATTTCATTTTTAAACAGATTTCTCATTATTTTCATGTTTTTAAATTATTTTTATGGATTTTGCTCTCCCTTTGCCTTTTGGTTTTTGAAATGTTTTTATCACCTACTTTTTTCTTGAATTCCACCAGTTTTTGTTGCGTATTCTCCTCCTGTTTGGCAATCATCTACTGATTGCTATCCATCTATCTCTTTCTTGAGGTCCCCTACCCTTTGATTGTTATTTTTATTTTATGGTCCTCCTTTATAGCTGCAGTTGCTTTAACAAATTAAGGATTGTGCTGCAATCATATTGCAATTGCTTTTTTCCTATATCAAATACTATGCATTCATATTGAATAAGTTCTTTTGGTTTCATACTATTTTTTCTGCTGAATTTTTTTTTTTTTTAGATTTTATTTATTAGAGAGAGAGCACGAGAGCGAGCACAGGCAGACAGAGAGGCAGGCAGAGGCAGAGGGAGGAGCAGGCTCCCCGCCGAGCAAGGAGCCTGATGTGGGACTCGATCCCAGGACACTGGGATCATGACCTGAGCCGAAGGCAGCCGCTTAACCAACTGAGCCACCCAGGCATCCCTCTGCTGAATTTTTTTATTAGGATAGTCATGCAACAGTTTTGTACCTTTAATCTTATAGTATATTTGTATGAACACTTATACCCTTTTTTATTAATTCACATTTGGTCATGTCCCTTGGATCAGCCATAAAAAGAAGATTCCTGTGGAAGGAGGGAAGGGCCAGAGTAGATACAAGATTTCTATGTTCAAGGTCCCCTCTTTTCTGTTGCTACTTGTGATAATCTGTCCCTTTCTGTAACCAATATTTTGAAATAAAGTATATAAAGAATCCTATATTCATGCCACTAATAGTTAAATAAGGAGCTTGAACCCGATGTTTATATCATGGTGTTTTTAGAGTTAATGCTGTTAAAGGAAAAGTGGTTCATTGTTAGTGTGATATTTAGACTAACTGGATCATTAGGATTGGCATTCTAGATCCCTAGATTCTTTTAGTGTACTCTGACAGTTATTAAAGGGAGAAAAATCAATACCTCCCAAATATCTTCAGAGGACAGTTAGAATTTGATGTATTCAAATGTATTCAACTTGGTTAAAGTACAAGAAAGCTGGAAAAAGCAAATACACATCTGGAAAAAACTGAGTAATGAAATCATACAACAGGAAAATTATTTCTAAATGGGGGTATCTTGGTTAAGATGTACAATAAGACTTCAAATATATTGTATTTTTTAACTCAATGTTTAAGAATATATATATGTATACACACACATACAATGCATGTGTACTAGTTATATACTGTGTATTTTTAATATTATTAGTGTAGGGTCAATAGAATATACCATATACATACTATAAACCTATAAATATATAATTTATAGTCCTGGATTGGAGTACTAGACTGTGACACTAGAAATTTTTTGGATTAACCTGTAAGATTCTGAATTTTTACTGAATGTTAACAATAATATAAAGGAAAAGGAATTCGAAATTGTTAATAACTATTTTAAGCATCCACTGTCATTTATCATTCCTATACTTCCCTTTCCTCTTTTTCATGCACAGCAACACCCAAACCATTCATTAAAATACTACTAAACAAAGTAAGACATGATTCTTCACAATTTGGGTGAAGTGTATAAAGAACCAATCTGAAATTAAGATAACTCGGGTTCTAAGGATGAACATCTTTAATGATTTTCCCCTTTGAATATGAGCTGGGAGAGAGGATCCAGTTTTTACATCTTCCTGATCATCTATTGTCCTTTTTTTGCACCTTATATTTCTCCATTTCCTAATTATTCAATTAAAAAAAATCCCGAGGACTACCAAAAGAGTCTTTGCTTACCTTTTTTTTTTTTTAAGCTCAATTTCCACAGCAAAATTGAGAGCAGGCAGGGAAACTTCAATTATTGTGCCTTTCATCTGTTCTTTCCTGTTTCCAAAAAACAGTGAGAAATGGTGCTTGCTTTATATGTAAGTTTATTATGAAGATTAAATGCATTATTAGGGAGTAAGCAAAAGCTAAAGATTATTATTTTCACATTTACCTTGAGTGGAAGGAAAGGAGTGTAGAAACCCCAAAATCACAGCTTCAACATTCTCTCTCCCTGGGCATACCTTCACATCCCTTAAAGGGAAATGGTTTACCCACTACAGCAATCTGATAATGTCGTGAGGCAAAAATTTCACCACATAATTATTGTGAACATAAAAATGTAGTCATGAAAATGAGAAAAGTGTAGAAAATGATGAAAACTGTGAGTATGAAAAAGAGTGAAAAGAAATAAACAAAAAGAAACAAAATAATCAGAGAAAATGGTACCTACTATAATCTAGTTTGGCAGAAGTGTTTCCTATTGACAATACAGGTCAAGTGCAGGGAAACTGGATGGAGGAATACAGTCAGTAAAAAACAGTTTATTTGGAGAATTTGACTTGTTTCATTAAGAAAAGTGAGGAATTTCATGTGTGTAGAACCATCAAAAGGAACATTCCTCTTAACTTGAAGTACATTCTTTCGAAAATGATCTTTTAGCTATGCTGTTGCTCAAATGTAGTATGGAGTTAATGATGGAAATAATGGAACAATGTATGTGGAACACTGTCTACACTTTAAGGGTAGCTGAAGCATTAGATACAAACATGAAAAAGACAGGGTGCTTGCCCACATGGCACTGATAATTAAATATGAAATACAATTTAAGTAACAAAGTAGTCATAATTTGGTGGAATAACTTCTTTTGTAATAATGATAAAGGATTATTTTAAATCATACTTCCAGAAGTTATTGTTTATACAGAAAACAAAACCAAACAAATAAAGACGTACCAACATAATGCACTGCTAAATTGTAAGCTAGAGTTGACACTACATTTTTAAGATTGATTTGTTTTTTTAGTTTATACTATAGCAACTCTGTTACTTTGGACAGCAGTTATTTACTACATAATATTAGCCATTTGAATGAGTTGAGAGAAACTAGACTCATTAGAGGAGGAATCCTTATCCTGGGAAGGTTATTTCAAAAGATAAATGTTTATACTTAGCCCAAAGGGCAGTGAGTTGCTAATAACTTCAATGTTTTTATATTAGATGCATAGAAAACAAAAGAGTTGTAGATTTCCTTATATTTATAGTATCTAAGCCTTCCTCCTACATTGAACTTGAAGTGCTCAAATGTTTTAAGTGTGCTATTATAATCTTCTTGATTCTTGATAAAGCTATTTTTTAGGGACATCCTGCTTTTTCTATACTATTTTTGTGCTTCTCTTCTTCCTTCTTTACCTTATTCTCTTTCCTCCTGTCCTGCCTTCCTTGTTTTTTCTTCCTTCTTTTTTTCCTAGATAAAGCAGAAAATAAGTTCAGTTAAAAAGAAACCTAATACAATATATGTACACATCACAGTTTCCCTTTGTTTCCATCTTACATGATACTGTAGTATAAATGTCAAAACCAGGGCTTGACATTGATACAATTCAAAGTCATTTTTTCACATGTGTAGTTTGTGTGATCATCATTATAATCAAGGTACAGAGATATCTCATCACCACAAAGAATTCCTTCATATTACCCCTTTATCTTTACACCTTCTCTTCCACCATCTGTAATCTCTTAGCTACTAACCTGTTTTCCATCTCTATTGTTTGGTCATTTCAATAATATTAAATAAATGGAATAAAAATGTGATCTTTTGATAACAACTTTTTTTCACTTAGCATAATACCAGTTATAACCACCTAAACTGTTGTGTATATCATCATTTAGGTCCTTTTTATTGCTGAATAATATGTCATGGTATGGACGTACAACAATTTAGCCATTTGCTAGTTTTTGAACATCTGGGTTGTTTCTAGTTTTGAGCTATTGCAAGTAAAGCTGCTGTACACTTTAAGTATCTTATACTCTTATTGCTCAATTATACCACAATAAGCCTGATAGAAAGTAAAAAATAAAGCTGCTATGAACAATCATGTGCGTGTTTTTTTATAAACAGAAGTTTTCATCTCTCTGGGATAAATGCCCAGGAGTACAATTGCTGCATCAGGTAGTTAGTGGATATTTAGTTAAGGATACTGCCAAACTATTTTCCAGAGTGGATATATCCTCTTACATTCTTATTGGCAACATACGGGAGATCAATTTTCCTCATATACTTACCAGCATTTGGTATTGTTACTCTTTTTTTTTTTTTTCATTTTAACTATTCTAACAAGGACATAGTGATAGCACATCATGGTCTTCATTTGCATTCCCCTAATGGCTAGCAATGTTTAACATCTTTTCTGTTCATTTGTCATACATATATAACCTTTGGTGAAATGTCTCTTCATATCTTTTGCCCATTTTCTAAATGGAGTATTTGCTTCTTTTAACATTGGGTTTTGAGTGTTTATGAATTCTACATATGAATTCTTTGTCAGATAGCTGGTTTGAAAATATTTTCTTCCAGTCTGTAGCTAATCTTTTCATTCTCTTAATAAAGTTTTCACAGAGCATAAGGTTTTAATCTTGATGAGGTTATGTTAATCAATTTTTTCCTTTTCAGAATTCTTCTTCTGTCATGTTTAAGAACTCTCCAATAAACCCTAGTTTTCAAAGATTTTTCTCCTGTGTTTTATTCTAAGTTTGGGGCACCTGGGTGACTCAGTGGGTTAAAGCCTCTGTCTTCGGCTCACTCAGGGTCCTGGGATCAAGCCCCGCATTGGGCTCTGCTCAGCAGGAAGTCTGCTTCCCTTCCTCTCTCTCTGCCTGCCTCTCTGCCTACTTGTGATCTCTGTCTGTCAAATAAATTAATAAAATATTTTTAAAAAGTTTTATAGTTTTACATTTCAAATATATGATCCTTTTTGAGTTAAGTTCTGTGAAAGTTGTAAGGTTCAAGTTAAGGCTCTATCAATCAATCCATTGATCTATCATCTATCTATTGGATATCCGATTGCTCCAGCCCCATTTATTGAAAAAGCTACCTTCCCTTGATTGAATTGCTTTTGCATCTTTATTAAAAGTCATTTGGGCATATTTGTATAGGTCCATTTTGTGGTTCTCTCTTTTGTTTCTTTGGTCTCTGTGTCTATGCTCCCACCAATAGCACACAGTTTTGTATTACTGATTATGAGTCTTGAACTCTGTAGTCTGATTCCTTTCACTTTATTCTTCTTTACCAAAATTGTTTTAGCTATTTCAGTTCTTTCATTTTTACAAATAAATTTTTGAATAATCTTGTTTATGTCTGCAAAAACTTGCAGGGATATTGATAAGATTTTGAGAATTGTCATCTTCACTGTGTTGAATCTTCCCATCTACAAATATAATATAGAATGTATCTTGTTAGTTTTGGAAAGGATGTGTTTTCTTCTGTGGTTGGGTGGAGTATTTACAAGTGTCAGTTGAATCCTCTTGGGTGATGATGTTTTTGGGTCCTTATAAAATGTTTCAGGTTTTTCATTCATCTCTAAATCCCATCATTCTGGTCTCTGATGGATGCTTCTGCATTCCTTTTCCATTTATAAGCACACTGTGATTACATTGGACTCACCTGGATATTTCACAATAATCTCCTTTTTTCAAAATCCTTAACTTAATTGCAGCTGCAAAGTCATTTTTCTGACATGAGGTAATATCTTCACAAGTTCAAGGTTTTAGGATGTGGATGTCCTGGGGAGAGGGCATTATTTTGCATGCCATATAACTGTTAACAAGTACTAATCTTGCATTCAGAATTGGAATCCAAGTGTATTAATCCAACAATTCTTTGCAAAAATTTTTAATTGTGAGAATTAGGCTTAACTCATTGAATTGATTATTAGAATTTTAATAAGCACACAGAATGATGCACAGTGCCATTTCTTTAAAGAGACAGGAATATTGGAGGGGTAATTTCATCTAAAACAATGGAAAAGATTCCCAAATTCTTTCTCCAAATCATAGTATAAGAGAAATAGTGTTTAATAAATTGTTTCTACCCATTTTTTAATGCCTTGAGTATGGCACATAGTGGAGAAGAAATGCACAGATTATAATACAACAATTTCTATGCTTGTAAAACATGGGATATTTCTTGGTGATAAATTTTTATTCATTTTTTTACACACACCATGTCCTTTATTGATGAATATGGATTGGCATACTCATTTAAGAGTATATTAAAGCAGTATTATGTAGAATAAATTTTTTCTCTTCATTTGCTTTAATTTATTCCAGTTGTAAATGACATTGCTTTCCATAACCCCAGAATAAATCTCACTCTAGGATCAATTACTACATTTTAGAATTAGATGTGAGTTGTTTTATAATTATATAAAATTCAGGGTACCATTTTAATTAATAACTTCTATAAAAACATTTGAACTTAGAAAATGATATACATGAGTACATTCGAACTATCTGTATGAAATTATATATCTTTTCTTCATATTCAATTTTTCCATATTTCCATTCCATTCCATATTTCAAAAATAAACACCTAAACAAATATTTCCTGTATTTAAAATATAGTCCATTATCTAACATTAAATAATTTACTACCTCCAATAAAACCTGTATTTATCAATTTTAGAATTTCCTAAATTATTTTCCTTTTGCTTTGCATAATAGTAAGAAAATTGTTTTCAAAACTTTTTGTCATCATTATCACTGAAATATTCTTACTTTTAAAGAAATCCATAAAAATGAAATCTTGTCGGGGCGCCTGGATGGCTCAGTCAGTTAAGCCTATGCCTTCGGCTCATGTCATGGTCCCAGGGTCCTGGGATGGAGCCCTGAGTAGGACTCTCTGCTCAGCGGGGAGCCTGCCCCCCCCCGCCTGCCTCTCTGCCTACTTGTGATCTCTGTCTGTCAAATAAATAAATAAAATCTTAAAAAAAAATCTTGTTAAAAGCAATTCAGTTATAAAGACACTTGTATGTATCTTTTCACTTAACGTTACTATGAATTTATAAGTAATTATTACCTAACACTATGATAATAAGCACAGCCATCATTGAATCTCATATAATTATTATTGGTTGAATTGTATTCCCCCAAATTATTTGCTGGAATCCTAATCCACAGTATCTCAAAATGTGATTTTATTTGGAGATAGAATCTTTATAGAGGTAAACAAGTTAAAATGAGGTTATTAGTTTGGTGTCCTTAAAAGGGCAAATTTGGACAAAAGCATGCACACACAGGGAAAAACATGTGAAGGTAAGGGAAGATATTGGGGTGCTGCTTTTATAATATAAAGATGCCAGCAATCCACCAGAAACTATGGGGAGACATGGAACAGATTCTTCTTCACACCCCTCAGAAGAAATCAATCTTGCTGACACCTTGATTTCAGACTCCTAGACTCTAGGACTGTGAGACAACACATTTCTATTGTTTAAACCACTCAGATGTAGTGATTTGTTACAGTAGCCCTAGCAAATTAACACAATAACTTAGACTTTGCATCTTTGCATACCATGTTTCCACTGGTATATTGAACTGTAATATAAAGACAAGGAACATTTCTCTTTTATAACAGTTCACAATGCATTTGAATAATTTATTTTTTGTTGTTCTTGTTGCAGAAAAGGAGTTTGGATGAGATTTTAATAAAGAATTGATGGGCTGGGTAGAGTTAGCTTGATTAAAGAGTAAAGTTTTATCCTTGATAGAAATTCACATAAATTCCAAACCTAAACTGGCTTTTCAAATGTTACCAGGATCACACCACTCCTCTGAGACAGATCCAAAACCTAGTTAACATATTAACAATTTCTGTCATCTCTATATTTGTTTCTTCTTACAAAACAACAAGTGGTGCCTGGGTGGCTCAGTGGGTTAAAGCCTTTGCCTTCAGCTCAGGTCATGATCCCAGGGTCCTGGGATCCAGCCCTACAATAGGGCTCTCTGCTCAGCAGGGAGCCTGCTTCCCCCCCCACCTCTGCCTGCCTCTCTGCCTACTTGTGATCTCTGTCTGTCAAATAAATAAATAAAATCTTTAAAAAAAATAAAACAACAACAAACACTCGAAATGAGATGTGGAATGATTGGTAATCTCCTATCTTGCTATAAGGAATGTAAAATTTTATAATCACTCTGGAAAACTTTCTGCAGGTTCTTATAAAGTTATGCATGTTCTTACCATACAACCCAGTCATTCTGCTCCTAGGTATTGTTTAGGATGTAATGAAAACATATATCCACACCATGATTTGTTCATAAATATTTAAGGCAGCTCTATTCACAATTGCTAAAACCTTGAAACAACCCATATGTCTAGCCACAGATGAATGGATAAACTAAATGTGATATCTTTATATGAATGGAATACTCTTCAACAATAAAAAAAATAAAGTATATACAATCTGGATGAATCTCAAAAAATGTGAAAGAAGCTAAACATGAAAGATCACATAATGTGTGGTTACATTTATATGACATTCTAGGAAAGGCAAAACTCTTGAGATAAAAAACAGATCAGTGTTAGCCAGGGTCCAGGATGGGTGGAGGAGATTGACTTAAAAGGGGCACCAGGGAAACTTTTGAGTTTTGGAAATGTTTTATATTTTGGTTCTAACGACTGTTATATGACTGAATACATTTGCAAAACATGTCAGATTGTTTCATTTAAGATTTTATTTATTTATTTCAGAGAGAGAGAGCGTGAGAGAGAGCATGAGAGGGGAGAAGTTCAGAGGGAGAAGCAGACTCCCTGTGGAGCTGGGAGCCCAATGCGGGAGTTGATTCGGGGACCCCGGGATCATGACCTGAGCCAAAGGCAGTTGCTTAACCAACTGAGCCACCCAGGTGCCCAGATTGTATCATTTAAATTGGTGAAGTTCATTATATATAAAGCAAATTTCAGAAAACCTACATTTTTTTAAAGAAAGCTGATTATAACCTGAATCCTACCAATTGATTTAATTTTACACCTTTCAAAGAGTAGGTGCATTTTCCAAAACATAATGTGTCATGTTATTTGTTGTCTATTTTTAAAATATGAAAAGCATAGGCCTTGAGTTCAGGCACACTTGGGTTTGAAATCTGACTTCTTGTTTACCAGGAATGTGACCATGAGAATTGTATTTAAATTCCCTAAACCTCAGTTTTTTCCTTTGTTTGATGAAGTTCTGAGAGGCATCACAAGATCATTTTTATATTTGATTATCACTTTTAGCTTTTTCTTTGTGTTGCTCTGCTAAGAACCAGGAAAAGAGAGGTCACAAAGAAGGCTTTGTTCTTGGCTTTGTGGAGCTTGCAGTCTGGAAGGGAAAGTAGACATTAAAGACTATAACTACAAGAGAAAACTACAAAATGGAAATAAAAGACTTACCAGAGCAATTAAAGGGGACCTAATTAATTACTCTGGCTATAGTGTCAAAGGAAGCCTTCCTCAAAAAAGAATATTTCAAATGCAATCTGAGAAATTAATAAGAGTTGGCCGGTGAACAGGAAGCAAAGGGTTTCTGGCATGGTAGAAAGTTCATGTCATAACCTCAGGGTATTACTCATTAAACCAGAGAAAGTGCTGAATAGTTGGAGTGAGTTGAATTTAGAGAGGATGGCATGAGATTGGAGAAGTAAACAGAAGAAAATCCCAAAGGGTATTAAAGGTTAATTTTTAGAGTCAAATGAGGTGATACTAATATTTTAAATCGCGAAAACATGAGCAATCCAGGATTATTTTATGCAGACCTGAGGTAACTCATGTTAACTAATGTTGTTGTCAGTGTTGTTCCAATAATTATTTTATGTACCTATAAACCTAGTTCAATTGAAGCTTGTATCTTTTGCCATGATAATTTTGTTAATTCTCCTTTCAATCCTCTTAGGATATTGAATATTTATTAGAAAATAAGAAAATAAGTTAGATTCTGTAGAATGTTAATTCAGAGAGTGTTAAGTTGTTAGCAATTTCATTGCTTTGGTTTTTTTTGGGGGGGTTAGCATTTTTACTTTAGTTCTGTAGTATCTAATCTAGTTACATCTAATCTAGTTTAGTTTACAAAATGCCAAAATACCATATTTGATCAAAGTTACTCTGGGCTTTTCCCACATCTGACATACAAACACTCCAACACTCTGGTTGCTACTGCATATATTTTTAAAAAAATTTCAAGGCTGGGGGGCGCCTGGGTGGCTCAGTGGGTTAAACTTCTGCCTTCAGCTCGGGTCATGATCTCAGGGCTCTGGGATCGAGCCCCGCATCAGGCTCTCTGCTCAGTAGGGAGCCTGCTTCCTCCTGTCTCTCTCTACCCGCCTCTCCACCTACTTGAGATCTCTGTCTGTCAAATAAATAATATCTTTAAAAAAAATTCCAGACTGTCTTTTAATTAAGAGAGAAATAGAACAAATTAAATGGGTTAGATACACTTCTGTTGCTATTTGCTACATGTCGATTCTGTAGACCTCCCAACTAACACCAGGATCTATGCCTCTATGACAGTAAACATCAGTCAGCTGACTTCGTGAATTTTTTCTAAAGCTCAGGTTCTATGACTTATTATTTGTAGCTTATATTTATTCCCTTTGAAGGTGGAAGTAATTTATTAATCTTGTGTGTTGGCATAAGAAAACTTCAAAAAATCTATTTTTCTTCCATAAAGATTTATAGGAAGGCCAATCTCATAAATAAAAGGTGATAAATGAAGCAACAGTGTATATAATTCTAACAATCTTATCTTACCTGAAATGGAATGTATACTCAATCCAAAATATTTTAGGAGTCTAAGATATCTTGGAAATTCTATTTTTCCCTTTCAGTCACTACTGTGAAACTGTTCCTTAAAATGTGTTCTTGATTCATGTGTTTGGATTTATTTATATAGAGAAAAATAGGATCTAATTAAAAATAATAGTAACAATATATACTTTTTTGTTGATAGCTGGACATCTATCAGCCTTAAGTATGTCTATCTGGCTAGGTGTTGTACTGTGTCTAATGTTTGCTGTAGCTGTGTTGCCATGAGTTTTCAAATTTTTCCAATATCCTTGCCTTTTTAAACTCCCTTGGGCTTCCCTAGGTACTTCTCCTCAGAGAGATTCTGTGTATTGTAAGTTTCTCAGCTATAAACTCTGTTGGTATGTGGTAAAGTGTGGGGAAGTGGAAGCATTCTATAATCTCATAATTAAATCTCAGTCTTTCAGTGGGCCTCTGCCCCTGGGCTGTGATTTATAAGCATTTTTTTTTCTTCCCCACTTAGGTAAGGCAAGAAGCCTCAAATGGTTGGAGAGTGATAAAGCTGTTGTGATAGAGTTTTACAAGTCTGTTGGGATAAAGCTTTTTAAGACTTTTCTTCTTAAAAGTAAACTTCTATTATGGAGGATGTTCTTGTATGTATTTTAAAATTCTCCTCCCCTAACTGTCATGAGTGGATCTTTCCTGGCTCTTCACCAGGAGAACCTTGTGTGGTTCTTGGCTGTAAAATCCACAATAAATTACCCGCCCCACCACCAGACTGTAGCCCTCAAGAGCTTCTTGCTCTCACCTTAGTCCACACTCAGCCTCCAACAACTAATCACAATTACCTTGTTAAGTGTCCCCACCAGTTTATGTGTTCAGAGGCTTCTGCTCCAGGTAAGGAGATGTAGATTGTGATTCTGGATTTGCTCGTCTACCCAGATTTTGGGGTGGTGGTTTGCCCTGGGACTTCAGTCTCTAGTGGGTCCAAAATTGCCATTGGATTTCTGTTTGTTCAGCTTTTTTTCATTGTGAGGTTGAGAATGAGGACTTCCAAGGTCTTCACTTGGTGGCACTAAAACCAACCAGAATCTCCAAAAACTGTTTTTGGAACATAAAACACTATTTTTAAGCCTGTGAGTCTATGAAAGATATTTTTGGTATTGTAACCACTGGTCAACAGAGAAGCGATGAGATGCTCAACATACAGCCTTAGAATGAATTCTTCTGATGTCTGTTTCTATCTACACTTTTATAAATGCTACCTTCAGATAAGCAAAGAAGTAATTACAACTGTGCTTCTAAAACAGATGAACACAACACTTTTTTTTGTCATCCTTTTCAAACATTTTGAAACCTATTTTAGTATATTTAATTTGCATATGATGTTAATAAAACAAAAGGCTACAGTAACAGTAACAAAGGATTGATGATGTTGCTCATCTTTAATATGGTGTTTTATTTCCAGTGTATACTTCAATATTTGAAGAGAGCATTTTTATGTATGCTTTGTATTTCTATGTAGGTTTTATGTTTCTATGGCTCTTGCTTTGGGAGGCAGTATGTGTCCAGAATTCTCAATGTTTTCTATTCAAAATGAGTCAGGAACTAATACTATAATCTGGAGATGTTTAAATCAAAAGAAATATTTGCAACTGCCAATGAAGACATACAATTTCTCTGTATAAGCCAAAGGTTCAATATAAGATAGTAGATATTCTGACCTATGAAACAGAACAGAGCCAAGAACTGAGTAATAAACAATAGAGAAATACAGAATTGGAAGAAGAGCCTCTCAATTGCACTAGGAAATGTTTCATTTAGTCAAACTCAGTTAAAGATGTTTATTGCCACTTCCCTAGATAGAAAAATGGATTATAACTTATAAGAAATGCACATTATATACAGTCCATGGTATGTGTATATTTAAGTATGTGTACATGCATATGTAACTAATTTGTGGTTATACATATATGTAGTATTTTTTAGTTGATGTTACCTTGCTTCTATCATAGAGTGATTCAATCATTGGCAATTTATCATTGTCTTTATGAATTATAGAGTAAAAAAAAATGAAAGTGTTACAACTAAGGACAGTAGAAATCAAGATATATTGCACCAGGTAATTAGATTAGAAAAGCAATATACTTCACAAAAATATTCTCAAAATTTAGCATGCATAAAAATAAAACGGAAACACTGTTAAAAATACAAATGTTGGAGGGGTGCCTGGGTGGCTCAGTGGGTTAAGGCTTCTGCCTTTGGCTCAGGTCATGATCCCAGGGTCCTGGGATTGAGCCCTGCATGCATGGGCTCTCTTCTCAGCAGGGAGCCTGCTTCCTCCTCTCTCTCTGCCTGCCTCTCTGCCTACTTGTGATCTCTGTCTGTCATATGAATAAATAAAATCTTTAAAAAAAAAACAAAAAAATCAAAGCAAAACAAAAAAACAAATGTTGTAGAATAACTTGCATACCCTCTGTTTCAGAACAGTCCAGTTGAAACTCCAGTATCAGAATTTTTAACAGGCATGTCAGAGAAGTGTCATACTGTGTATTCTACATTGTGGGTATAATTACATTTATTTCTATTTTGGGTAAACACGTGTTTCATTAACAATTTTTACGGTAATTTATATGGCAATAATAAAATGTTTATAACATTATTAGTGCCTGTTATGTTCTCTGCACAGCATCCTTGAAGAGCTCTGTGATAACTCTTCTCTGTAGGCCAGAAATTATAGTGGTAACTGCTGTCACTGAATTTGGAAACCTAATGCAGTGGGGATAATTGGATCCCAGGGTGCCACAGGCCAAGGGGCTACACTCGATTGACAAAGGCAAGGTGGGCATGGTTATCATAAGGAACAGCAGAGTCAAAGCAACAATCAGAATATCCTGACTCTCAAAGACCTATGGTGTTGGCTAGTTAATTACAGTGTTTCTAGAAATAAAATAGATGCAAAGTTCACTAAAGTCTCACTTATTTGTATATGCAGAAGAATTCTTGATCAAGTGAACAAAAGTCTAACTTGAATGAGAAAACAGTTATGACTCTCAATCAATTCCCAGACTTGATAGAGTTTACAGAGAAAAATCTCAAAGTTATGTAATATGCACTATTTCATTTGATACTCTTATATCCCTATGGGAATATTATTGTTATTTAATTTACATTTAAGGAAATTATTGCTCATATTAATTAAAGGATTTTTTTTTCTATAGGCAAATAGTCATAACTCAGCTGCATAAAGATTTAACTCAGGTCTCTAGGATTTTAAAATCTCATTTTTCTACTGTTCTAAATTGTAACCTATTGCTCCTAGCCATTGAAGCTAAATGTTTCTTCCAAAAATAAGGGAACATGTTAATGTAATCCATTCAATCAATAAAAAGTTGCAGTGAAGAGTCTTATCTTACTGTAAATCACTGTGTTGGAAAGATTAGAGGGCCTCAAACCCAGTATTTTCCCTTTGTCCCCTCCTAATGCTTCTCTAATAAAAATAATACTTGCTCCAATGATAATTCAGAAAAAAATATTTTAAAAAATCAATTGAAATATCAATCCAGTTTTTTAAATGAAACAATTTGATATAAAATGTAATAGAATCACTGTATATTGTCCAATGTATTGGCTATAAAATAGGGACCCATATAATCCCACTACCTCAAAGGAGTTTCTTTAATTCATTTCCTAGCTCTTATCTCAGAGGAAAGGGAAAAAAGCTTCTTGAGTCAGTCTCACCAAATGATTCACTGAAAGAGGATACAAAAGGAATCCATAATAAGTTACTGCCTTCCCTTTTTATACCCTTGCTTTTAAACTAAGGCATGTTCTTTCAAGGAGAGACTTCAGGTTTCTCTTTGTAGTTCTCTTCTTGTATCTCCCTAGATTACAATTGCTGAAGGTAGCACTAACAAGTGTTTGAGGAGAAGTAAGCTGTTATTGTTCTCAGTCATCTTTATATAACAATGAGATATTCATTAACATAAGGCTAAAATTATACTGGAAAACTTCCAAGAGTAAGGATTTATACCTTTCTTTACACGGCAAGGTTAGGTAGTTTACAAAAGAGTAATTTTAAAAGCTAATTGATAAAATCATCCTATTGTTTTAGGTTGTCCTTTCAAATCTGACATGGATAATTTGAGACTCTGGAAAGAAAGATCACCAAATTCCTGGACCCAAATAATAATTTAATCACCTTAATAGCCTCATCAACATGACTTTCATTCATTTCATCATTAACAACTGACTTATCATGAGATGCTCACACTTCCACCAACTAAGAACTAAGTTTCTTCTCAATACTTCTTTTCTATTTAGGGTTTATTTTCATCTCATTTGATCAACCCTCTATGTTTTGATGCATAGTAATCCCTTGATCCTAACTGTGTTTTGATAAAGTCCTTCTCTTGTTTATTACAAAAATAATTAGCTATTTAAAATCTAGGCTGAGATATACTGAATTTTCTAAAATCAGTAATGCTCCTAAAATGTAATTATGGAAACACAGAATTCTAAGACATCAAAGATAAATATTTATGATTATATTTTGCCTTGTGTACTGGACTCCCTAGGGTGACCTTCCAACAAATAACTAAGTAGAGATGAGAGAGGAACTATAATTTTTATGTATCTTGTTTAAAGGCAGAGGTTTCCAACATTTTTTATATTTTTTATATTTATATTTTTCAATTTTGATTTAACCCATATCTATGGCTAATGGAGTATAGACTGGAATTTATGTTTTCTAAGGAATATGCAGATGTTATATTAAAGATTTCATGAGCTGAACCTCTCAGTTGACATAAAAATCTTGAGACAATAGAACATTAAACTTTGTAATGATGTAGCTAACATTTTTACAGATGGAGGATGTGTAGATTGAAAAGACAGATGTTTTCTGGGCTACCCCCTATGGAGAAAAACACTTTGTCAAATGTTTCAGTTTACTCTACTAAGAATTGCTAAATGGCATGTGAAAATGGATTTTTTGCTTACATTTTGTTCTAGAGATACGCAATCAAACATTGACTTGAATGAAGTAAGGTTCAATCAAAATAACTTTCAGTACACCATGTGACATACTCAGGAAGTCCATGAGCTGCTTGCTCAGATTAAGCCCAATCCAAAGTGGCAAGCACTATTTTAGATATTTAGGATGCAATCATAAGCAAAACAGACAAAGATCCCTGTTCTACCCTGCTTTTGTGGAGCTGACGTTCTATAGGCCAGAAAGAGATAATGCATACAAGAAATATGCAAATCATGGCATATCCCACAAAATGATGAGAGCTGTAGGAAAGAGAAAAAGTAGAGCAGTGTAGAGGGAAGAGTGAGTGCAAGCAAAAGCATAAGGTGACTACAGTGTTAAGTTTGTTGATTGGTGAGACTGAAACAAAGACTTAAAGAAGGCAAGAATGAGACCAGAGCATTCTGGGCAAAGGCAGCAGCAGAATAAAGGACCTAAGGCCAGATGGCACCTGGTAAATTCTAGAAGCATCAAGTAGCCAGTGTGTCTGGAATTGAGTGAGATGATTATGGAGAGATGAGACGGATGCAAATCTGAGGTCCTTAGGCATGTTTTTGTCTCTATTAGCAAATTCTATAAACATCAGTCCAGTACCTCTCTTTAGAATAGGAGGTCACTAAGCATAATCATCTTTCCTTAGGAGGACTCAGTCAAAAGTCTGAGATATAAAACTCCTCATTTAATCCTTTTATATGGGGAGTTTATCTCCTTATGCTAACAACATATGTATTCCAAATTCATCTAAGAAAATACATTTTTCTTTTATTTTAAAAGAAACAATAATATTACCAAATTATATAAATGGATTTTTGGAGAAAGAGTATTTAGAGGATTATTTTCTATTTTTAATATTGAGAGTAAAAATCAGGACACTACTCACCAAATATCAGTGACAGTTCTTGAATTGGGGACAGTTTGTACAGGTGCTCTTTATGTAAAAAAACTGGTATATAGAAGATTTCTAATGCCAATATTACTAAGAATCTCAAAGAAGAATATAAAAATTAGCACTATTACAATATTATTTCTAATCAAAACCCTTAACAAAATCATGGTGATATTTTCATTCACATGTGGGAAAAGACTTGAGAAATAGTTATGCTATAAGTACTGAATTGTAGAATATAGCAATTAAAAAACTAATAATTTAACATATGATGGCAGACCCATGCAATTTGATCGAGGCATATTATTACTTATAGGTGAGGATGATAACATGAAATATGATACTTCCTATTAATATAACTGTGAATGAAAAGCTGATTTCAAAATGAAATTAGCAATAAGTTATAAGATTCAAACTCTCATTAAAGCAAGCATGTATTTAAAATGAGGTAAGTCTTAATTTAAATAAAATTCAGGCTTTCTATTCTCTTCCAATTTAATTATTTGGGGGAATATTAATCTTACTGGAACTTTGAGGGTTTCAAAATATAGTGTGTGGTATGATCACAACATTTAAAAATCAAAGTATAGTGAAAATTTTTGGTAATGATTATTGAGAAACAAATCTGTACAAAGCATACATACAAAGGAAGGTACTTGACTAACTCAGAACTCAAACTCTCAATATAGGTTGTTCCTTTTTTTTTTTTTTAAACTTAACAAGTGAACAGGTCTTTATGGTTTGTGGTCCAAATAAATTACAGTGTCTAAGTCAATTCAAATGGATAACTACTTTATGTCCAAAGATGTGTGAAAGTACAATCTTTACAATGGCCGAGTGGAGAACTTCTACATGGGATGGTATGGTCTGCAAAGCCAAAATTATTTACTATCTGGTCCTTATAATAAAAGATTGCTTCCTCCTGTCTAGCCTATTTGTATCAAAGTAAGTAGTAGCTAGATATATAGACAAGTACAATAGAACTTCTATTCTTCCAATTCAATTGTTACCTTTACTGAACTATTCTAAACAAGCCTGTTTCAATAATGAAAAAGTCAGAGAGAAGAAGTCTACTCTAGACTTCCCTAACTTGTCTTCATCAGTCTCTCGCACTAGTTATAAACCCTTTAATCCCAGAGATTTAACACAGTGATTGTTTGCTTGGAGGGCTACAGAAGAGCAGGGAATGTTGATGTCATTTGCTTACACTCCTCCCTCAGTTAGCCTTTCCACTCTGGATTCATTCCTTATGTGGTAAACAACAAAATAGGAACTTAATCAATTCAGATGCCCAATCCTCAATCTAGGGTTTCACATAATGTCAAAGAACAGAGAAAGACTCACTATCATGCTACTCAGGCATCCCTTAGATATAGGATCTCTTTCATTAGCTTATTAGTCTGAACCTATTGCTAATGTTTTCTATTTTCCTGATTGCAAATAACTCTCCTATATATCTTTTAATCCATTTGGGTCACATAGGACATATCTTCATTCTCCCCAGTCCATGACAAATTTGAGATATGACTGGGATTTCTATCTCAGGGCCATGAACCTGGATGACCCTCATACCCTTCTCAGCTCTGTTATATCCACACAGTGTGAAGCAGGAGTTAACACTCTAAGGCTCCACCCAAATAGCAAGGTATAGGATGCTTCTACACTTAGATTCTCCTCAACCACTTGGGTAGTTCTGCCATTTCTCTTCATATTTGGAACCCATCTCTGAGGGTGTAGCAGAGCCTCATAACAGGGATAAGTTCCAGAATTTAACACTGTGTTTCCCTTTGATTTATCTCTTTCTTAACTAGCCCAGGGAAATATTGCTTTGGCTAGGGTAAGAAAACCTATTATGGCTGATAAATTATAAAATGATAGATGACTTTCAATATCCATTTTCCCTTTCCTTTATTATAAAATTCCCTGAATTTTAATTTATTATAAAATTCCCTGACATCCAGAAAGAGAGAGAGAGAGAGAGAAAGAGAAACCAACTTTATTCCTTAACCTTATTTAGAGTTAAGTGTGGCTATGTTACTGTGTTATGGCCATAGACATATGAATAGATATGATATGAACAACTTTCAGTTTGTGTCACTAAAAGGAATGGCTTGCCCTTGATACGTATAATTTTCAGAAAGATAAAATTGTAATAAGCAAATAGAAAATGAACATGTGGCAAAGATCTTATATAACATGTTAATTAATGGGGGACAAGGACTATGTTATGACAGGTTCAAAGACCATCTAAAAATCGTGGATCTCATAAGCAATTTTCAAAAAAAGGTTAAGGTTATTGGATTAGATACAAAATTGAATAATGTCCATAGGGCTATAACATTGAGAAATTAGCAAGAAACTTCACTAAGTGTGGGATTCTTAATTAATAGCAGTGAGATTAATTACATATGTTCCCCAAACAGTGCTTGTGTGACTTTTGCTTTTGTATAACGTAGAAAAGATTTGCCACCCAAATTTTAATCTTTTCTTGTTATTCAGTTTTAGGTAATTTTTTTCTGTCACAATCGAGTTCACTTTTTTGCATAAAATATGGATAGTATACCAGAAGCTGAAGCAAACATCTTGACCCCAGAAGATGAAAAATGTTTAAAGTGGCAGGGAAACAAGTTAAAGGGATCATGCATACCCAGAATCAGCAAGCACATGTACCTTTCCCTAGATGACCCTACTTTTATGCAGTTGGGAAAATTATCAGTATTCTGGGTTTTTGACAGCTAAATCTTTATCCTAACTAACATAGAATTTTCTACCAAACATGGGTCACTCAGAAAAAAACCTAAAATATCTTGGCTTAACAGTCAACTGGAAGGCACCAAGTTGACTGGAAGGCACAAACATATATTGTGTACTTGAAAATTGGATCTTGTGATTTCATAGCAAAGTAAAAAATGTTGCTTATAACATTTTGGAAGTCAGGACACAAGCCAACTATATTTAGGAGACTTGGGGAAAAATGAGTAATATTGATTTGTGGGAGGTTTTCTTTCCACTGTTACAAAACACCTGTAACTAGGAGAAGAAATCAAGCCACAGTTACACACTCTGAAAGCAGAGAAGGAAGGGATTACAGCTTTGCTAAGGGAACCTCTTACTGCCTGTAGCTTGCAATTGGATTGAGGAATAAAACTATAATTTGGGGCCGTTGAGAGGTGGAAACAATGAGTGATTCTGTATCCCCACATTAAAGCAATGATAGCAGAGGCTCTGAAAGAGTCAAGATTCTGACTACAAGCTTTTCTTCAGCTACCCTCATTCCTTGCTCTCTGACAGACAGTGGTAGCCCAAAGACCCACAGAGACTGCAGTACATGTAATGTTGTCACTGCGCAGGCTACAGTTTTCCAAACAGTGCCGTTTTCAGGTTGCAGCAACAACCCATTTGTAAATAAATGACAAAATTTTGGCAGTTAAGCACCATTATAAGGTGTTATCTTTACTTGATCTTTTAAAAAAATTTTATTTATTTGGGGCGCCTGGGTGGCTCAGTGGGTTAAAGTCACTCGGGTCATGATCCCAGGGTTGTGGGATCGAGCCCCATATCGGGCTCTCTGCTCAGCGGACAGCCTGCTTCCTCCTCTCTCTGCCTCTCTGCCTACTTGTGATCTCTGTCTGTCAAATAAATAAATAAAATCTTTTAAAAATTTTTATTTATTTATTTGACAGACAAAGATCACAAGTAGGCAGAGAGGCAGGCAGAGAGAGAGGAAGGGAAGCAGGCTCCCCGCCGAGCAGAGAGCCTGATACGGGGCTCTATCCTAGGATGCTGGGATCATGACCTGAGCCGAAAGCAGAGGCTTTAACCCACTGAGCCACCCAGGTGCCCCTTTACTTGATTTTTTGATAAGAGAGCTGTTAAACTTTATTACTTGTTAATTTTCTTATTGGACATCTACTCAGAGAGTTTTTTTTGGTGTGTGTGTGTGTGTGTGAGAGAGAGAGAGAGAGAAAGAAACCACAAAACTGTGACTATTAAATTCTGAAGGAAAACATTTGTAATCTTAAAATTGTGCTAGCAGGAATTATGTAATCACCAGGAAGGCCATATTATCTAATATCTCTCCATATGTTACCACAAAGGATAGGAGACAAAGAGGTCCTTTTAGAGGCTCAGATCACAACTGCCAGATATTCCAGGAAAGGGTCCTGCTATAGTATTGGTGAGGAATTATCATGACAATTGCCTAACAGTGTTCCCCATTATTTATTTTCCAGAAAGGAAGTTTTAAACTGCTTTCTTTTTGTTTGTGAGACCTACTTGAGATAGAAAAAGACAGCTAACATGATTATTAAATTTTGGTCATCAGTCATGTATGGACCTGCTGAAGAGGAATGTCCATAGCCCAGAGGACTTAGACTTTGAGATGAATGCAGTAACATGATCAGTCATTTGGTTGTCTGTCTTGTGAAGAGGGTTAGTATTCTTTGTGTGTATATTCTTATTATGCCAAAGGGGTATATTGCATTAAAGACTGCCAGTTTACCTCCAAATCTATTGCTCTCTTCTTCCTTTGGAAATGGAATCTTCAAATTTTAATTGGCCACACAGCCTAGACCCTCTTTGTTTGCACTCCGTCATGCCCCCAGAAAAGCTACAGTTTCTATTCTACCTTGCAGCTGGGTATGGTCATATGTTCTGGCCAGTGAAACATGAGCAGATATGGGATAGGCAACTTCTTCCAAGACATGTCTTACAATTTCTCTGTTTTCCACTTCCTAATGGCTATAATGTGCATTATGGAACTGGAGATACAAGCTGTGTGTTGAGGATTGAAAAAAAGAGAGATCAAAATAGAGATAGAGCACCTGGGCTATCAATGTGGCCAAGCCTCTACACTAGACTAGACCACAACCGTAGACTCTTCAATGAGTGTGTACCCTTTTATATTAAAAAATCTGGGTTTCTGAAAAATCAGAAACAGTGATACATTAGAAGAAAAATCCTCTAGTTTTGATATCTTCCTTAGGAACTTGATTCTGTCAATTCTTTGAGGAGAGGGCAAAGACTGTTAGGAAACTACAGTCTTTATATATAAATGTGTTTATAAATTATATAAATATAAATGTGTGCATGTTTATATAAATTTAGATATGATGGGTATGGCTATTACCATGATTGTGGTGATGGTTTCACAGGTATATGCATATATCCAAACTCATCAAGTTGTACACATTATATATATGAAGTATTGTATTTAAATTATACCTTGGGGAACCTGGGTGGCTTAAAGTTAGTTAAATTCCTGACTGTTGGTTTAGGCTCAGGTCATGATTTCATGGGTAGTGGGACTGCGCTTCACAATGGGCTCCACCTTCTGTGGGAAATCCACTTGAAGATTCTCTTCTCTGCCCCTCCTTCCTTCACTTTCTTGCTCTCTATAAAATAAATAAATATTTAAAAAAATTATACCTCAATAAAGTGTTTTTCTTTAAACCTCCCTTAACTGTCAATCTCCTTCCACCAATGGATTTACCTCATCTATAGCCAAAATTCAAAAAAATTTTTAAGCATTTGGGGTACAACTTCTTCTAATAGATCAAAATATACCCTAAATCTAGCTCTGGGCTTGTTCTAGTCTTCAGCCCGAGCAAATTCTCTCCACTTTCTTTTTCTTTATTCTCCCAACCAACTTACTTTATCAATTTGTTTTTTAGAAATTAAAAAATTTTTTTTTCATCTTTATAGGCATATTCCATCCCTTCATTGTGTTTACCCTTATATATGTTTTTTCATTCTTTAACATTTTGGGAGGTAGTTTTCTTCTAAGAGACCAAAATACTCCCAAAATTAAGTGGGTGACTCTGTTCTAGTACCAGTCTAATATATATATATTTTTTTCTTTTTTATATTTTTTCTTATTTGTTTTCTTTTTTAAATTTTTTTTCTGAACTTCTTTTTATCCCCTTTCTCCCCCACCCCCAAGATTTGGGGTCACTTCTGAGTTGGTTAAAGCACATTTTCCTGGGGTCTTTGCCACTCTTTTAGTATTTTATTTGCTCCTTCATATATTCTTATCTGGACAAAATGACAAGGTGGAAAAACTCACCACAAAAAAAAAGAACAAGAGGCAGTATCAAAGGCTAGGGACCTAATCAATACGGACATTGGTAATATGTCAGATCTAGAGTTCAGAATGATGATTCTCAAGGTTCTAGCCGGGCTCGAAAAAGGCATGGAAGATATTTGAGAAACCCTCTCCGGAGAGATAAAAGCCCTTTCTGGAGAAATAAAAGAACTAAAATCTAACCAAGTTGAAATAAAAAAAGCTATTAGTGAGGTGCAATAAAAAATGGAGGCTCTTACTGCTAGGATAAATGAGGCAGAAGAAAGGATTAGTGATATAGAAGGCCAAATGACAGAGAATAAAGAAGCTGAGCAAAAGAGAGACAAACAAAAATAGATTTTTTCACTTGGCATATAGTCATCATCCCAATACAACTCAAGACAGTGGTTCTATGTTGTTAAACATGATGAGTATTTTTAGTCATCAACTTACTTCTTTATTCCTAAAGCACTGCCATTGGCTTATGGGGTCACACTTTCTTTTGTTATTATTATTATTATTTTTTTTTCTGGATTCTCTGGTTGGTCATCCCCAGTGAAGGCAGATCCTGTACCAAGAGAAATGAAACCATGGAAAAGCAAAAAAAGGCACAGATGGGATCCATGACAATATTGCCTTATGAGCTCTAACAGGGGCTCCTGTTCTGAGTCCCATACTTTATTAAAATTTATCTATTAAGAATGAAAACGAGCAATAGATGTTTTAAGTGTTTTTGAAGTATCAGGCATGTTTCTCCCAAAACACAATGGGTATGAAGTTCCAAGGCATGATTAATCTTTAATGTGAAACCAAGACTCAAATATGATACACAAAGGAAGAATACCCCTTTTAAATTTTCTACTGACCAATAATATTAGCCAATTATATTTATCTTGGTCAGAATTAAATTCACTAATTTTAGCATTATGTTTATCAAAACAGCATTTTCTTGAAAACTTACATTTGTGGAATGTCATCAAGGCAAAGTATATTTAATAGAAAAGTATAGTATTTTTTTAAGCCATTGAATCTCCAATTTGCCCAACACATTTTATGCATTTTAACATTTAATATATTTCAGATTTGATGATTTTTACTTCTAGTTCTATTGGCAAGACTGATGAAAGAAACTGCTTTTTCCTTAAAAAGGACAGAATACAGACCTTACTTGTCCCACTGCTAATAGATCTTTAGAAGGGAAATTTTCTATTTCAGTGTTTGAAGGGCTTAAATAGTTTCTTACTTTACGTAAATACTTTTTCAAATAAATTTTTCCCAGGGGCACCTGGGTGGCAGTCAGTTGAACATCTGACTCTTGGTTTCAGCTCAGATCATGATCTCAGGATCCTGGGATTGAGATCAGAGTCGAGCCTTGGATCAGGCTTAGTGTGGAGTCTGCTTAAGGCTCTCTTTCCCTCTCCCTTTGCTTCTCCCACTTGTGCTTGTTCTTTCTAAAATAAAAAAATAAATCTTTAAAAAAAAATTGGCCCACTATTTTTTTTCTGAGGCTGAACTCACCCACTTGTTATTCAAAATATTCCTAGAGAGTAACTTTGTTTTGTTTTATGACATTGATTCCATTTTTTTTTTTTTTTTGGATTATGACTTGGAATGAAGATAGCTTTTCCCCTGGGATTTCAATTTATTTAAATTTCTCTTATAGGAACTTTCACTTATTTAAAATAAGGTAAACACTTTAATCAAATAGCCTCCTAAATTACTACATTAACTTACTATCAATTATTTTTAGGATCATTTATCTTACAAAAGCAGTATCTTTATTTTTTCTCAGGCAGAATTTTTTTTTTCAATAAACTTTACCTTATTTCTCCTTGGCTTCATTTCTAACATATCTCAGAGAGTTTTGTGCTATTTCTTCATGTATTGCTGAAGAATAATCACCTTTTTGTATTTATTTAAAAAACCCAGAAACTACAGTAGACTCTACAGTAAACAAAGAAATGATGTATCACTGCTTGCCCAGAAAACATTATTATTTTATTTTTCCTGATTTTTTATCTTCTAAAAATAGAATAACTTTGACTTGTTTTGGAAATGATGTATATATCTCATTTTTTTTCTCTCTCTGTCATATTAAGCTGGAGAAGATAAGACTTTGGCACTTATTCTGAAGGATTTCATCTGAAATGCTTTCCACAACTCTAAACAATATCAAGGATTTGGTGCATTTCCTGATATCATTGAACAGCAAACCCAGTGCTGACTACATTTAATTCATTTTGCTGGTTTTCTCTAATAGAGTCATATACATTCAGGGCATTTCAAACTGGAATCACTTCTTACATATTTTTCTATCTAAAAGTACTTAATTTTGCTGGCATGTGACCCTAACGCTGCCAAATATAGTTGTCTGTCTCTGATATATTGCGACTAGTATAACAATAAACAAGATTACAATCAGAGCTTAAAATGAAGCTAGTTCTATTAATATAGGCTCTGTTATATAGAGCTTATGCTCTAAAGGGAATACAAATTTTTCCTCCAACAAAATTGTGTAGGAAACAACAGATACTTGAACAGGGTAGTCATGGTGGCAGGAATGGATCCTACACCTGACCTCAAAATTATGGGCTCCCATTCACCAAGACTGATCTTAACTATCAGTGACACTGAATATTTAACCTAACATCAAGTAGAGATCAATGATGAGTCCCTGATATAGCACTATCTCCCAAGGTCAGCAAAAAATCACAGGGTAGCAAATGAACACTATACCTCTTTTAACCCTAAAGGAGGCAGCAGTTCATTTTTAACAGGAACCAAAACTTTTTTACGTATTTTTATTTATGTATTTATTTTTATTGTGGTAAGAATGCTTAACATAAAATCTATGCTCTAAGCAAAAATTTAAGTGCACACTTCATTATTGTTAATTATAGGCACAATGTTGTACAGCAGATTTCTAGGACTTATTCACCTTGTATAATTGAAACTTTATACCGGTTGAACAGCAACTTGTTTTCCTTTACCCCAGCCCCTGGAAACATCAGTATATTCTCTGTTTCTATTACAATGTTTAATTATTTTAGTTTCCTCATATAAGTGGTATTATGTAGTATGTGTCCTTCTGTATCTTATGTATTTCTTGTAGCATGTTTTTAAGGTTCATCCATGTTGTCTCATAAGGCAGGATTTCCTTCTCTTTTGTGTAAGGCTGAATAATATTCCATTATATGTGTATGCCATATTTTCTGTACCCATTCATCTGTTGATAAACTTTTCAATTGTTCCTGCTCTGTAGCTATGGTGAATAATTCTGCAATAAACAAGAGAAAACAAAAATCATTTTGGGAATATAATTACAAATTTTTTTGGATATATGACCCAAAGTAGGATTGTCAGATAACATGGCAGTTCTTTTTTTAAAATTTTGAGGAAGTTCCATAGTGTTTTCCATAGCAGCCATGCCATGTTACACTCCCAACAACAGTGTAAGTAGGTTTCAATTTCTCCAAATCCTTGTCAACACTTTACTTCATTTTTATAACAGCCATCCTAATGGATGTGAGATAGCTCATTGTTGTTTTAATTTGCATTTCATGAAGATTAGTGATTTTGAGCATCTTTTCAGATACCTGTTGCCATGTCTTTGTTGGAGATACGCCTATTCAATTTGTCTGTGCATTTTTAAATCATGTTGTTTATGTTTTGCTGTTGAGTTGCAATTATTTATATATTTTAACTATCAATTCCTTTTCAGATATATGGTTTGCAAATATTTTCTCCCACTCTGTATGTTGCCTTCCATTCTGTTGATTGTTTTGTTTGTTATATGGAAGATTTTTAGTCTGATGTAGTCCCTTTTGTCTAAATTTGCTGTTGCTTGCGCTTTGATGTCATATCCGAGAAATCATTGTCAAGCCCAATGTCATGAAGTTTTTCTTGTTTTCTTTTAAGAATCTTGCAATTCCACCTCTTACATTTAAATATTTAATTCATTTTGAGTTGATTTTTGTGTGTGGTAAAAAATAAGGATACAATTTTATTTGTTTGCATATAGATATCCAGTTTTCCCAGCATCATTTATTTATTTATTTATTTATTTAAAGATTTTATTTATTTATTTCACAGACAGAGATCACAAGTAGGCAGAGAGGCAGGCAGAGAGGGAGAGGAGAGCAGGCTCCCTGCTGAGCAAAGAGCCCGATGTGGGGCTCGATCCCAGGACCCTGGGATCATGACCTGAGCTGAAGGCAGAGGCTTTAACCCACTGAGCCACCCAGGCGCCCCCCAGCATCATTTATTGAAGACACTGTCTCTTACCCATTTTTTTTTCTTGGCAGTCTTATTGAAGATCGATTGACCATATGTATGTGGATTTAATCTGGGCTCTTTATTTTGTTCCACTGGTTTATATGCTTGTTTTTATGCCAGTACCATACTGTTTTAATTACCATAACTTTGTAGTATATCCTGAAATCAGGAAGTGTAATGCCTTCAGCTTTGTTTTTTGTAAGATTATTTTGGCAGTTTGGGTTTTTTTCTAGTTTCATATGAATTTTAGGATTGTTTTCCCTATTTTTATTAAAAAAAAGTCATTAGGATTTTAATAGATACTGTATTGAATCTATAGACTGCTTTGGGTAATATGGACATTTTATCAATCCAAAATGTGAAAATGGGCCATCTCTTCATTTATTTGTATCTTTTAAAATTATTTAATTATTTAATTATTGATTTGTAATTTTCAGTATACAGGTATTTCATGTCCTTGGTAAATTTATTTCTAAATATTTATTCTTTTTGATGCTATGATTTTCTTTCCTGTTAATTATTTCTTTATGAATAGAAATGCAACTGATTTTTGTATGTTGATTTGTGTCCTATAACTTCACTGTGTTCATTTATTAATTCTTGTAGGCTTTGGGATTTTCTACATGTGAGATCATGTCACCTGTTAAAAAAGATATTTTTTTTCTTCTTTTCTGATTCGCTCACCTTTTCTTTCTTCCTTCCTTCCTTTCCTTCTTTCTTTTCCCCTTTCTTTCCCTGTTCCCTCCTTCCTTCTTTCCTCTCTCTCTCTCTCTTTCTTTTTCCCTCCTTGCTTGCTTGTCTAATGCTATGGCTAGGACTTCCAGGACTATATTGAATAGAAGAAGTGTGGGAGTGGGCATCCTTGTTATGATTGTAAAGAAAAAACTTTCCATTTTCCACTGTTCAGTACCATGTTGGTTTTGGGCTTTTCATATATATCTGTCACTATAGTAGGCTTTTTCCTCCTAGTCCTAGTTTATTGAAGGTTTTCTCATTAAAGAGTATTTCCTAGGGCACCTGGGTGGAGAGTTGGCTAAGCATCTGCCTTAGACTAGGATCATGATCCTGGAGTCCTGGGACTGAGTCCTAGTCAGTCTCCTGGCTCAGCAGGGAGTTTGCTTCTTCCTCTATCCCTCCCTCCTCTGTGCTTTCTCTCTCACTCTCTCTTCACACATAATTAAGTAAAATTCTTTAAAAAAGTATTTTCTTAGCTCATTTGGGCTATTATACAAGTGTAAAACAGATTAGGTGGCTTATAAATAACAAAAATTTATTTCTTAGAGATTTGGAGGCTGTGAAGTACAAGATTAAGGTGTTAGCAGATTTGCGGTCTTGTGATGGCCTGCTTTCCAGTTCATAGATGAATATCTTCTCCCTGGATCCTCACGAGGAGAAAGGGGCAAGGGAGCTCTCTGGGGATTATTTTGTAAGGACAGGATTCCTATTTATAAGGGAATCTTGTAATCACCTCCCAAAGACCTTGCTTCCAAATACCATTATATTTGAACTTAAGTTTCAACATATGAATTTTAGGGACATACAACTGTTCAGTCTATAACAGTTATTGGATTTGCTGATGAGGAATTCAAGGATCAGAAATACAAAGTGATTTTTCAAAGTCACATGGGTAAGGAGTGCACCGATCTTAGGACTTTATATTCCAAAGTCATTTTCTATAGTATATGTCTTTTTACTTATATGTCTTATTGCTTATATAGTATATGTCTTATTACTTGTCAGGTACCAAAACGAGGTCCCTCTCAAGCAAGGTGAGAATTTTTTTAATTGATGTATAACTGATATAAATATCCCATTAGTTTCAGCTGTACTTCATAGTGATTCAATTTTTTTATATATCATGAAATGATCCCCATATAAAGTTATTATAATATTATTGACTATAGTCCTTATGCTGTTCATTACATCTCCATGACTTATTTATTTTATAGCTGGAAGTTTTACCTCTTAATCCCCTTCACCTATTTTTTAAATGTATTTTTATAAAGTTTTTAATTTTAACTCCAATATAGTTAATATACAGTGTTATATTAATCTCAGCTGTAAAATGTAGTGATTCAGCAGTTCTACACATATTACTCAGTGCTCATAATGATAATGTACTCTTAATCCCCTTCACCTATTTCACCCATCCTCCTACCCATTTTCTCATTGATATGATTTATTTTAAAAGACTACCCTCAGTTAAAGTTATTTTTTCTTCAACAAGAACTTTTTTAACTTGGAGTCTACATTAGAATACATGGATCTAAAAGATATAAGACAAAAAAGATATATCTAAAAAATATATATCTAAAAGATATAAAATTCCATCCAAAAACAGAATACACATTTTCTTCAAATACAGACAAGATAATCCCCTGGTCACTTATTACTCTAAAATTCCTCTTAGTACTGTTTTTGCTGTATTCCATAAATGTAGTATAATGAAAAAATTTTAAGCCTTAAAAAAGAACATTTTTGGGGTGCTGGGGTAGGCTCAATTGACAAAGCATCTGACTTTGGCCCAGGTCATATCTCAGGGTCCTGGGATCCAGGTCTGGAGTAGTGTGAGCCTCCCTGCCCAGCGGGGAGTTTGCTTTTCCCTATCCCTCTGCCCTCTGCCCCTGTTTCCAACTTGTGCTCTCTCTCAAATAAATAAATAAAATCTTATAAAAAAAAAAAGAAGGAAATCTTACCTTTTGTGTCATCAACATGGATGAATCTTAAAGACATTATGCTAAGTGAAATAAGCCAGTTACAGAAGAAAGAAGCCAGTTACAAATATTGGGTGATTCCACTTATATGAGGTATCTAAAATGGTCAGAATCATAGAAGAAGAGAATATAATTAGGATTGCCAGACACTGGAGGGTAAGGGAAATGGGGAATTGCTGATCAACAGGTATAAAGTTATACTAGATAGGAGCTTGGATGGCTCAGTTAAGTGACCAACTCATGATCTCAGGGTTGTGAGATTGAGCCCTGCATTGGGCTCTGAACTGGGTGTGGAGACTGCCTAAGATTCTCTCCTTTCTTCTTCTCTCCCCTGCAACTTATGTGTGCTCTCTCTCTAAAACAAAACAAAACAAAACAAAACAAAACAAAATAAAACAAAATACAAGAAGTTATACAAGATGAATAAATTCTAGGAATTTGCTAGACAACATAGTGCCTATAGTTAACAGTATGGTATTGCGCACTTAAAATTTTTTCTAGAAGGTAGATTCATGTCAAGTGTTCTTACCACAAAAACAAAAAAGCAAAAGGACATAAAGAAACTTTGGAAGGTGTTAGATATGTCTATTACTTTGATTGTGGGGATGGTATCATGGATGTTTACATATGTCCAAACTCATCATATTGTATACATTAAATATATGCAGTCTTTGTATATCAATCATACCTCAACGTATGTTTCAATTTACATATTGATAAACATCAATCACTTATACCTCAATAAATTTGTTATAATGTATTATGCTAATATATGTTAAAATATTTGTGTTATTTATATTTTGGCAGTTTTTTCCATTTCTAGATTTTTAATATACTTTACACATATTACATTATCTAATTTTTAAAATAACAACCATTTTATAGATGATACAACTGACACAAAGAAGGTTGAGTGACTTATGTGATAAAAGCAGTCTCTGGTAGAGTGGAAGCCCATGTACTTAACCTTCAGACTCTGAAGGTTAAGACTCAGATGGCCATCAAACTCTGAGGACAGAAATCTTTATGAAGTGAAGAGAACTAGAAGCAAATGATGATGTAGGCCAATATTTCTGCTTTGTAAATGTTAGGCTATTGAGATTATCAGATTCATAAACCTCATTCATGTAAGGGCACTGGGGCCTAGAAAATCTTTAAAAAACCTCATTTCTTTTCTTTTCTTTCTTTTTTTGTTTTTTTAGAGGGAGAGAGAGCAAGAGCACACATGAGTGGTGGGGGTGGTGGACAGAGGGAGAGAGAGAGAATCTTAAGTAGTCTCCACACCCAGTGCAGAGCCCAATGCAGGGTTCAATCTGACAACTCTGAGATCATGACTTGAGCTGAAATCAAGAGTCAGACACTTAAACGACTGAACCACCCAGGTGCCCCTAAAACCCTCATTTCTTGAACATCGTTCAATAAATCTATGAAGATTATTTCTAAAGTTACATACAGGGGCACCTGGGTGGCTAGTGGGTTGGGCCTCTGCCTTCGGCTTGGGTCATGATCTCAGGGTCCTGGGATCGAGCCCCGTGTTGGGCTTTCTGCTCAGTGGGGAGCCTGCTTCCCTCTCTCTCTCTCTCTTTCTGCCTACTTGTGATCTCTGTTTGTCAAATAAATAAATTTTTAAAAATCTTTAAAGTTACATACGCTAATTACTGAATACTTTGACATAGACGTCTATGAAGGAACCAGTCACATTCAAAAGTCTATTTTCGGTTGGAGTATTGCTAATGCTAATTTTGTAGTTAAAATTAGTTTGTGGGACTCCTAGGTGGCTCAGTCGGTTAAGAATCTGCCTTTGGCTCAGGTCATGATCCCAAGGTCAAGGGACTGAGTCCTGCATCAGGCTCCTGGCTCAGCAGGAAGCCTGCTTCTCCTTCTGCCTGCTGCTCCCTCTGCTTGTGCTCTCTCTTTCTGATAAATAAATAAGTAAAATCTTAAATAAAATAAATTTAGTTTTGTTATAAAAATTATCAAAAATTATCAAAAAATTGAAAATTACACAAAAAAGGTGAATAGCATATTTTTTCAAACATCATACAGGGGTCCAGATCACCCAGGGAATAGCAAGAATGGACAAACTTTTTTGGTGAAAGACCAGACAGATGGTGTTGAACACTGGGTGTTATATGTTAAGTGATGAATCACTAAATTCTACTCCTGAAACCAATATTACACTGTATGTAAACTAACCAGAATTTAAGTAAAAATTTGATTAAAAAGACCAAATAATAAGGCTCTATTTCAATAAAATATTATTTTATTTAGATGAACAGATGCAGGCTGGGTTTACCCTCTGGTCTGTATTTATTAACTCTTAATCCAAGGACATCAGCTTTTCTAGCTGTTTAATATTCTCAAATGTCCCAGTCTTTTGATAGATATGTCAACTTTTAGAAGTTTGTCTGGTAGAGATTAAAATAGTATCTTCCTAGTATATCTGGCATATGCAGTATAACAAACAAACCCCCAAAATACATTTTGTTGCACTATAGGAGATTAAACCAGGTGTGTAACATAGTGTATATGCCAAATATATGACTCTATCATATAGTTTTAATAAATTATGTAAAATAAATAATGATAGAAACACTAAATAATATGCACAATTTTAGGGTCTGATACTTTTAATTACATATTTATTGATACCTGCTTTACTACTATGTAGGAAACAAAATAGAACATTTAATTAATCTTAATTTTCTCTACCAAAGTCAATTATATTACTCACTATATGCTTTGATTTTGATTAAGGAAGTTCGATATTGACTACTTTCTAAAATTGTCCAAATGATGTATGTATCAGATATAAAGAAGCTCAGAATTGAGGGCTGTTGTTGGGAATAGTGGAAAACCCTTTATAATCAAAAGTCACAAACTATTGTCTCTCTACACACACACACACACACACACACGCATACATAGAAAAATATGCAAAAATCACATTAAAAATTAGCATTATATTGATGGTTTACTGAAATGATTTACTCCTTTTCTCTCATAATTTTAAATGTTATAAGATTATAACATAAGAATATCAACTATCTATGCCATCAATAAATGTTACTAAAATGCCCTTTATTTTAATTGCTAAAGAAATTAATGACTGCTTTGCATTGTATCTTAACAGCTGATATAAAGTGGCATTTAATAGCCTAAGAAATATGATTATAACTGAGTGACATTAATTTGTACCATTACATTTATTTGCAAGGCTAAAAATAGTGTTGCTAAGCAATGATCTAAAATACAAGAAATTAAAATATATATGCATCATAAAACCGTTTAACAATTAGGCTGTACTAAAAATTTCCCATTAAATTTATCTAATCTATTTTGTAATTGACAACCGGAAACCACTGTAGAGGTCATTCAAATCACAGATTACCTGAACTGTTTGTTCCAAATTAGTTTTATAGGAAAAACAATAGGACAATATTTGAAATATATTCAATTGTGTTTATTTATTCATTACTCCTCTGAATCAACATTAGTATTCTGCAGAGCTCTGGAGAAATATTGAATAGTGGTCATGGAAATATTTCAGATCTACTTTGTTCTTTAAAGATTATACCTTTATACACAGCCCATTTCCTGAGGGCCAAGGTGATATCGGCACAACAGCAGAAATGGAAATATTGCTGAAGTAGCACAGCAAATGATGAGGTTCTTTGGGAAGAGACTGAAAGAAAATGTTGAGCTTAATTACAGCTATTTAGATACAACCAGTAAGGGAGATAGGGCTAGACCAAGTATTTGGTATTGATTCATGGATCATTATGAATTTTTAATAGCTTTTCCATGATACAAAATTATTATTTTAAATTTAAAAAAATCATACAGGTAAGTAATTAGCCACAAAGTAATCAGACAGAAATCAAATAAATTGCTATTGTTAAATTTCTATGTAGGTAAGTATATTTGTTAAATGCTTAGAAAAAGTGCTGACAGAATCAACTCTGTTGATTAAAATATATATGAATATATATGAATATAGGAATATCTGAAGCTAATTTTGAAAAATCTTGAGACTGCATGAGGAAATTGGACATAGGATGATGCTTTGACAGAGCCCAGGGTACAAGATGAAATGACCTTGGGATGTTATGTGAATAGTACTTACCTTAGTTTGCTCATGTGAAAAAAAAGTAAGTTGATTATATCAGTGCTAGGTGTACTTCTGCCTTCATCTCTTACCCTTTCTCTTATTCCAATAACACTGCTTAAATCAGAGATTCTTTAACTGTATTGTCATACACTGAGGTTTGCAATCTAGTGACTGCTGCTTTAATTAATTTTTGCAGTTAAAAAATTATACTGTGTTCTACTTGTCTGATGATATCTCAACATACTTCGCTGTGTTTGCCTTTTCCTACATAGCTTACAAAAATATTTTGTTAAATAAAATAAAATTTCAACATGAAAACACATGTCTTCTCCATAGGTAATTTTCTAAAAACAAGTAAACCAAGAAAACAAAATAAAAACTTAATGATTAACATTTCCATCATCAATAGTTAAAGAAAACATCTGCATGCCCAACATTCAGGATTAACAAATCTTGAGGTATTTCTTTCAGATCAAAATTTTTGACATGAAAATTTTCAGTTTAAGCCCCTTATCCCATCCATGAGCTCATTTCCCATCCATTGAGATCAGCTTTCCTTAGAGACAGCTAGTATCCAAATTTTTTACCCTCCTATATTATATTTAACATGAACATTATTAAAGATCACTTTTATTATTTTAAACTTAATATAATAAGTCATTTTATGGTATAAGTCTTTAACAATGTTCTTTACTCATATTTTGGAAAAGCATCCATGATAATATATGACTTCTAGTGGCTGTATAGTACATTACACTTCCCCTGGAAATATAGCACATTACACTTGTGTAGATATAAAACACTGTTTCACCCATTTGTTACCTATTGTTTTCATACTATTTAGCATTGATGATATTGATGAGTATTTACTGTTTTTACAAAATATGATGTAATGAGTAACCATATACATTTACAGAATTCTTTTCTTTTTTTAAAGATTTTATTTTATGCATTTGAGAGTGCAGAAGCCTGAGCATGCATGGGCTGGGGCGGGGAGAAATGCGGGGAGGAGTGCAGTGGGGGAAGGGCAAAGGGAGAGGAGGAAGCAGACTCCCTGAAAGCCCAAAGTCAGACTAGATCCTAGGACCCTGAGATCAAGACCTGAGCTGAAGGCAGATGCTTAACCAACTGAGGCACCCAAATGCCTCTATTTACACAATTCTTTTGTCTAATATAGAATAATCATAAGAAAACTGTTCTTCACTCTTCTAGATATGGCCAAATTGTTTTCCAATATAGTTTGAGTAATGAATACTTTCCAAATTTATGTATAAAATTTTCTATTTTCCTGCAACCTGACAAATATTTAGTATTCATTTTCCTATCAGACATCATTAAATGTCAATAAATATGAAATTACATTTTCTTGCTTTGAATTTGCCTGATTACTAGAGAGGCTGAGCTTTATCCATGAATGATTCATAGGGCCACTGTTCAAGCCCACCAAACAATTCTTAAGGAAGAAATATCAATATTTCCATTAAAGTCATTATTGAAAAGAAATATCATGGATGACTCACTTGAGTCAAAATTGTAAAGATCTCATTATTGCAATGGGAAAATATTTAATATTGCTTAAAAATAGGTAAAATTGCTACTATCTAACTTTCTACTCAGTAAATTCATCAAGTATAGTGAAGGTTTTCATTCCTTATAAGTTTTTATTTTTCTTTTTTTAAAGATTTTTTTGGCTTATTTGAGAGAGAGAGAATGCACATGAACAGGAGAAGGGGCAGAAGAGAGGGAAATGAAGACCCCACTGAGCAGGGAACCCAATGTGGGGCTCGATTCCAGGACTCTGGGATCATGACTTGAGCCGAAAGCAGATGCCTAGCCAACTGCGCCACCCAGGTGCCCCCAAAACACGTTTTTAAATATATAGTGACCAGAAGACTTTATTTTTAGTGAATCATAGCCAAGTGGACATAGGCTTCTGACTTGGCAGACCTTAGTACAGTATATATTTGATATTTCAAATTGTTGAAATTTAATTCACTATTCACAAACTGATACACTGAACCAATTTGCTCATCCAACTGGAAAACAAAAATAAAATTATAATTTTGCTTCACAGCAAAAAAAATCCTTATACATTAAATTTCTAAGAAAAATTACACACTCAGTTATTCTAACAAAAACTATGTTAGAAAAATATAAATAAAATAAATCATTGTGATTTATATTGTTTTTTCGAAACAATAAAAAATAAAATCCAGAAGGCTTATAATTAAAATTTTCAGATTATTTCTGGATATTTCAAAAAGTCATGGGGCAAATTAAGAGAAAACATTTGAAACACATAGACATAAAATGATTAATATACACAATAAAAAAGAACTACAAGCAAATCAATAGAATATTAAGTAAAGGAGCCACATAACAATTCACAAAAGAGAAAATGCAAAAGGCCTTGAGCTTGTGAGTAATACCAAATGTCATTGATAATTAGTAAAATGAAATAAAAACTAGAAAATTAGAAAAATCTAGTGGTTTTACCCACCAAACTATAATTTTTAAAATGTTAATATATTAGACATTGTAGGGAAAACTTATTTTTATAAAATTCAATTAATATGTAGTTGAAGACAATTTGAGACTCCTCAAACCTGTGAATATAAAAAATGTAACCATTTCATTTCCTACAGAGAGATACTTACATTTAGACAAAGAGACATATAGCAAACCTTAACCCTATCTTTCATTGTAATAAACTATTTGATATCAATCCAATTCTATTAATAGGGAATCAGTTCATCAACTTATGGCACATTCAATTCAATTCAAACAGCTGTTGAATATTATATAAGTATAGAAAATATAGATTTAAATTTTTTGTACTGAGCAATATATTTAAAATATGCTAACTGAATAAAGCAAATAAATGAGTATAATCATTATTTCTGAGAAGATGTTTGGAATTATGAATTAGGCTTGGTGAGAAAGATTTTTAAACTTTCAATCTGTAGTCTCAATTTTTAGAATAGGTTCCACTATTAATTTATGGTTTTATTGTGATTCATGTGTTTATTTATTAAAATAAATTCAGGGCTTCAAAAAATGTTATTTAAAATTGTTAATGAGCAACCAGGATAAAAGTTAATATTATCTTGCAACTCTGAAATTGAACATTACCAGATAACACTATTAAGGTTGCCTTTGAGCATCAAAAATTAAAAAAAAAATCAAACTGATAACTTTTAAATCATTAATTTTTAAACTTTTTATTTTGAGATTGTTGGAGATTTATGAACATTTGTAAGAAATAAAAAGATAGATTCTATGTATTCTTCGTCCCTAATGGTAAAGTTTGCATATTCACTTTTATATCAAGAAAATGTTTAGTACAATTTTAGGGTAAATATTACGGTTGTAGTTAATTTCCAGAGTGTAAATGATTTTAGACTGGAAATAAAGATAAGTAGCTTTATATCTTAGATCTTAGTAGGGACTTTCATATGCATTTAAAGATTGCAGAAAGGTTTCCTACAAAACCAATGTTCTTTTAGCCAATAGTAACCAACATTTCACTTCTGTGTGTATATTAATAGAGAAAATATGTAAAATGCATAGGTATGCTATAGTACTAATAATAGATGAGTCCCTAGCATAAAATAGAAAACTGAGGAGATAAAGAGCAAGCTAAAATAATTAAAATGTTTAGAAACTTTTTGAAAATTTTATCTAAACCGTTTGAATTTTACTAAAAATATATATTGTTTTATTCCCTAGAATATGCTTCATCATAATCTGAGAATCTTGATTTATGCCTTTGAAATCTAGTGTTTTGAATGTTTTCAGTTTGGTTTATTTCAATGCATGCTTTGAAGGACTGTCAGGATTGGAAAGGGGAACATAGCAAAAATACAAAAGCACCTTGTTCGTTGTGTTTAAACGCGTACGTGTGACCACCTAATTTTCATGGGAAAGCCTTGAACATATTTAGAATGAAGAGATGGAGGTTGAACAGGAAGAAGAAAAGTTCAAATTGATGGAATAGAGTCCCAGCGAAAGGGAACGGGATTTGAATGAGAGAAGTGCCTCTTTATCAGAAACAGAAGGAAGGAGATTGTAAAGGATGTAGATGCATGGACCCTGTGACTATTTCACCTTAGACCAAGGTTCTTCTCTCACATGACAGAAGAGTACTTGCTGGTTTCTTTTTTTTTTTTTTTTTAAGATTTTATTTATTTATTTGACAGAGTTCACAAGTAGGCAGAGAGGCAGGCAGAGAGAGAGAGAGAGAGAAGCAGGCTCCCCGCTGAGCAGAGAGCCCAACATGGGGCTCAATCCCAGGACCCTGAGACCATGATTACGTCCCAACTAGCTCTCTCCTAGCAATCCTAGTGTTTGAATGAAACTTGCAGTTTCACAGTACAAAATGGAAATTTCATGTTTTCATTTTTTTTGGTCCGCATATTATACTCCTATTTGCTGCACATGTCCCAGCTTAGGCCCTCTGAAAGCAGATGTTAAAAAGTGTTTATTAGGACCCAACCGCTGTGAAAGGAGGTGGGGAGAATGGAGATGGGTGGAGAAAAATGTTTAAGTGCTATACAGGCTCCACAAAGGCAAAACCTCAGCCAACTTAGTGTGGAGCTCTGAAGCAAGAATGCTCATCCCTGCATCCTGCCTGGCGAGAGGGCCCGACCTCCCTCTGGCGGCCTCACTCAGTCATTCATTGCCAGGATACTCTGGAAAGGGCATAACTTCCGCCAAGGCTGTAGCTGAGGCAGAACCTGAAGGAGCAGACTATACAACTTCGTGATTCTGTCTTTAGAATAGAGAGAGCATAGAGAGAGCACGTCCACATATGACAAACTGTTGACCTACAAGGATGTTTTGTTTGTCCAGTTTATGTATACTGAGTATGCCTGGCCAATCTCTATACTTGCATTTCCTAGCTGCATACTAAAACCGTTTTGTTTTGCTATCCCTTACATATAGTATCCTCTCCTCTGCCTCACCTCTGACCCTTCAGTACTACTACTAGAATCACACAAGGCATTTTTTTCTTAATGTTCATGAAAAGGATATATTCTAATAACCCACTGGTCATTTCATCATCAGTTATCTGAACAAAACTGGACAGAAAACAAAGACCAAGGCACCACCTGGGCTTATCGGATCAGATACTCCTAGGGTGAACTTTGGGTATGCCTGTGTTGAAAAAATCTCCTTGGTCTGTTTGGAATGATTAAGAAATTTCTATCCCTGGTACATATAGTAACCCCAAGGAAAGAAAGAAGTTCAGAAGCTGCAGCAAGCCATGGAGAGTAGGATAGCTGATAAAATAGAGCAAGAACTTAAAAAGGGCATACAGCATGAAAAAAGAATACATATCAGAATGAAGGCACTATGAATAAAGTAATCCAATCTGTGCCATAACAGAAGTAAGCCTGGTCAGGGACACATCAGAAACAAGGTTTGGATGTAAAATTGAACACAGTTCATGAGGTAAGGATTTATGTCTATACTCAATTTGGTAATCTTTACAACCTCACATATATCTGGGGATCAATAAGTGTATCCTAGAATGAGTAATCTGAAAGTAGAACACATAACTAAATAATGCAGAAGTAGAAAAAGTACTGATTACACTTGCTGGTTACTGTTCCATGTATGGGGCAGAGCCCATCTGCTGTACCAGATGCCCAGTGGTTGATTGGACAATGAGCCTGTGGGAGGCAAAAGGCATCTCTCTGAGAAGGCCACCAGGAAAGAGGCGAATGCAACTGTGCCAGGACTACTCCTAACCTCCGTCAATAACCTCATAATCATATTGAGTTCCTTAATTTAACCAGAAAGCTCTGCAAATGTGTAAAGAGATGACAGAGTTGCAATTTATAGTTTAAAATAAATGACCTTTGAATGTTTCTGATAAAAATGAATTCATATGGTATCTGTTAGACAAACCTCTGCTATTTGGGTTGGCTCTTCCTTCCTTTAAACATACTAGGACAGCAATATTTTCGGTAAATATTTAATTGTACAGTATTTCTGAATTGACCCTTAATTTTCAGTGAATTTAATATGAGAAATCTATGTATTTCTTATGATTTGCAGGTTTTGTTAAGCTCCAATTATATGGGCAGGATGAACTTGAAAATAAGTTAACTTTCAATTTCAGTTATAATTCTGACTTGTACCAAGAGTTTTGAAACACAATCACACAACATTTGCCTTAAATTTGTACTTTATTTTTCCCCCGTGTCATCATAGACTTGATGTCATAGCTTCCTGTAACCAAAGTTAAATATTTTGCTTTAACAGAAAGCATGTTAATCTTCTAATCCTAAAATGTCTTATCTATATATGCAAGTTTTCTTCTCTTTCCTTCCTTTACCTCTTCTTTCCTTCAGATTCTCTCTCTCTCTCTCTCTCTCTCACACACACACACACACATACACATGCACAGTAATTTTGCTACTATGTACTAGATTTAGTTCTGGAGGGAATTCCTATTAACAATACTGGGTGCATACATATCCCAGGTGCCATGTTAACTAGAAGCTTTGCTTGAATCACATCAAGTCTTCCCAGTAACTCCAGAGGCAGGCATTGCTGTTGTTCTTGCACAGATGAAGAAACTGAAGCCCAGAGGGTTGCAGTGATGGGCCCCAATCCACACAGCTGCAAGTGGTTGGAGTGGGATTAAACACAATGTCTCCCAGACTCTAGTGTGCATGACCAATCAGATCTTTCTGCTGCTTTCTTGTCTTTGAAATTCTGAGTAGCTTTAGAGGAAAAGAGGAAATAGGAGCAATATTTCTATGTAGTGACTTGGTGATATATTACATATGCCTTTTCATTGTGGAGTCTGCTCAACTCTACCTAATACCCAGCAAGACATTAGAAATGGCCACAGATGAAGTTTTTAGATGGTGTCACCTAGTCAATACAACATGGCATTTTGGGAAGAATTCACTATAACATGAGATAGGATAGGAAAAAAAGCACTGAATGTGAATGAAAAATAATAAAACTATAAAAGATAACAGGGCACAGTTTATAAGGAAACAAAATGCTGGAAAACATTGGCTTTGTCTTATCTGCCTTAAACAGAGTCTGTAAACTATGTATCTCAAATAGAAGAACAAGGAATTCTGGGCTCAGGCAAGGTTATTAACTTATCTTGATTTCTCATGAAAGAAAGATTAAGCAATTCCTTAAATCAAATACTAATATATATTTTTTCAAATGTAAATGCTATTCAACAAAGGGTAGTCATGTACAATGTTTTTTCAGTATTCTAAATTTAGTCAGCCAAATTCTTCTTGTGACAGCTTTCATTAGATCCTTATCAATGACAGATACATATCTTATTCATAAAGCTCTATTTCAGGATGGGTTGAGGGGAAAATAAAAACAATATGTGTCAAATAGATGTAGGTCTGAATGCACACCATATTACTAAATAGACACTTAACCTTTAACAATAAGCTAAACTTATGCATCAGTTTATCTATAAAATGGGAATAACAGCTGACAATCTCACTGGGGACTGGAGAGAATTAAATGAGATAATGTATGAGAGAATTTACACATCATCGATACCATTTATTGGCATATATAAGTGATAATGTCATTTACAGGTTTATTGTAAATTACAGACTTTAGTTTTGGATATAGTTATCCTACTTAGAAATAGATCTAATTCTAAATCACATTCCCAGATTTCTGCCAATGTAAAGGCACAAAACTTTCACAGTGTTTTTGGTGTGGACGCCATGTATTCCCCAGTCAGATTTCATACTTCCTGAACCATACTGTGAAATTAATCTCATTTTAGATGGCAGTAAGAGGGTCTTGAGAACAAGTATCTATTCGCAAAATGCCAGGTGAGGTTATTACAAGGCCTTCAGAGAAGCAAGGGAAGGCTGGTCTTCTCTTTCACTGTCAGGGTGATTCAGGCTTGAAGATTCTAAGCTTTATCTGTATCTAATCCAATGAACCCTGTTCAATTATGAGGATCCCACTCTCTTCCCAGTTTGTCCTAACCTTTACAAGAAAGAATTGATGAGGCTGCAAATTTAACTTCTGTTATAATTTCGCAACCCACTCAATTAAAGTTTGTGTCTGATTTTAATTAAGACCAGGCCTGTGGCTACAAAGAATAAGGGCTTATTTTAGGACTGTCATAGAATTTCTACAGTTATCTGACTCTAACTCGAGCTGAGAATTTAAAGAGCTGAGCTTGTTGTTTTTTTACTTTCTGTTAAGTGTTCAAGTGCAGAAAAGTTGCATGAAGCAGTCAGTTAGTCCCCCAAGGAAGTTAGCTTCATCACCACAAAACACAGGTGATAATGTGATTAATCATGATGTCACTACATGATGTGGATTAGTCGCATCCCATTTCCCATTTTTAAGGAGCTCAGTACTATGTTTCTGACTAAAGACAAGACCAAACTGATTCCAAATTCCCATCTTTGAGTGTCTCCCTTTTGAGTTTCCACTCCTGGTACTAATGACTCATTCAGCCAGCGAGGAGGTAGACATCACATCAGGTTTTTTTGTTGTTGTTGTTTTTGTTTTTTAGATTTTTTTTTTAAATTTGACAGAGATAACAAGTAGGCAGAGAGAGAGATAGAGAGGAGGAAGCAGGCTTCCCGCAGAGAGCCCGATGTGGGGCTCAATCCCAGGACCCTGGGATCATGACCCAGGCAGAAGGCAGAGGCTTTAACCCACTGAGCCACCCAGGTGCCCCCAGTTTTTTTAACAGAAAGAATTTATCAGAAAGAATTATTAATTAGAGATTGAAAGGTGAAAGAAGCAAAACGGAAGGAACATTAATGTGTCATAGAAGTCAGCAACTACAAGAAGCAGCTAGTAACTTGAGGGATTAGCAACAGAGGAAAGAGTTTGAAATTACTAAAAATTAGAAGCATGAATGAGGGGCCCTTTGGGGCTGAAATCCCACTTCTGAGGAAGGGATGCTGGCATGGGGGTGTCATAAGTCTGATTCCATGAGTAGGGAAAACTATCTGCTTCTTTCAAAACGAAGGCACATTTCCGACATAGCAATAACAGGAGCAGGAAGGGAAAGGAGGTCTTAAAGTGAAACAGGAAGGAGTGTGTATCTTTTTTTATTCTCTCGGTCTTTTTTGTGTCTCTCTCTGAACATACCTTCTTGGCAGAATCTAATAAAGAGCCAGCTGGCAAGCGGAAGTGTGGTTTGCAGTGTCCCAGCCACAGCATCATAGAACAGAGGATGGGTTTGGGTCTAGGGAAAATGATAACTTCAGAGGGAGTTTGGCTTGCAGCACAAAAAATGAGATACATGTATTTTATATATAATAAGGGATGAATACAGCTTTCAGCTATAATCCATTAAATTAATTTCATAATTTATAAATTGGGGAGCATTAATTTGAGTTATAAAATAAAAATTACTGCTTATAAAATAGGTCATTTATTCAATAACATAGAATATTAAATATGGAGAGCTTCAATGTGGTAACAAGTAATAATATGCATCTGTCTTTAAAAAGCAATGCGAGTACAGCATATAATACTTTAAGAACAATATTCTTATACAAAATATAGTTGAAACAAGAAAGTATAATCAGTCTTCTTGTATCCACCCCCCACTTAATATATTAATTCTACATGGATTTTTTTTTTTTTCAAATCATCTCCAAATACTTAGTTTTCCTTTTGTCAGGGAGGAAAAGTCATATAATGTTTTCTTTGGCTTTTTGCATCAAGTATAATCTCTACTTTACTTATAAAGTAATAAATGATTCAATCTTACCATACCAGTTTTTCTCTCAGCATTAACTCCCTTCCAGTAGAAAAGAAGCAAGTGTAGAGTCATTATTCCAACTGCCCCTGTTTTTGTTTGTTAGTTTTTGTTTGTTTTTTAACATTCCTGATGCATAGAATCCCATTCCTCTACTACTCCTACTCAGATATTACTTACTTTTCAGGGCCCAGACTAAATGTTTTTGGCTTCCCTGGTATACAAATACTTTTCATTTACAGATAATCATACAATGAGCCAAAGTTTATGTGTTATGTTTGGCTATATTTTCACAAGTATAATGCAGTGAAAAAACTCCTTAAGCTCTCATTTCTTATGCTTCTCCAATATTTTAAGTATGTAGAAGAATAAGTAACTTGCTAAGTATTTAGTGTCAATCTACATACTAATGATTATAATTGTAGAAATTTCATTTTATTACTATAATTTTCACTTTAATTTTGGAAAATGGCATTTTGTTTTTTATTTGGCAAATAAAATCTAGGAATTCTTAATGAGATACATGTGGAAGTTCATCAAAGATTTATTCCCCCATGGCCATATTTAATGCAAAATTACAAGTGCTAAAATTCATTTACAGAGCTTTAGTTAGGGAACAGGAATAAACTGACAGACATTTAGCCACACAGAAAGAATACATTATTATTGGCTGCATTTCAAATAATGGCAAGGTTATGCTACTGTCGACATATATTCTTCACCCATCTGTAAAAATTGCTTTATGCTTTCGGGTGTTATTAATAAGCAAGTATTTTACCTTTAACAATACCAAAATTTAAAATATGTCATTTCATGCTTAATTTTGCCATTATTCTTAAATGAATGTAATTTTTACACGTACAACCATTATTTCTTTTTTATCTGTCTGACTTTACCCTAAAATAATATTTGCAAAAGTTCAGATAGAAATACTGAATCATTTATATCCACTTACGGGATTTTAAAAAAATATATTTATTTATTTATTTATTTGAGAGAGCAAGTGAGCACGTGCACAGGGGAGGGGCAGAGGGAGAGAGGTTTTTTTTTAAGATTTATTTATTTATTTTGAGAGAGGAAAGAGAGTGAGAGAGAGAGTGAGTACAAGTGGGGGAGAGCAGAGGGAGAAGCAGACCCCCTGCTGAGCAGGGAGCCTGACTCAGGGCTCTATCCCAGGACCCTGAGATCATGACCTGAGCCTAAGGCAGATGCTTTAACCCACTGAGCCACCCAGGTGCCCCTGTCGGAAAAAGTTTTTATGTCACCTTCATTTTGTAAGGATATTTTCACTGGGTAAAGAATTCTGGGTTAACGTTTGGTTTTTTATTTGTTTGTTTTTGTTTTTTTAAGTTGACTACTTTAAAGAACTTATTCCACTGACTTGTGATTTGCATAGTTCTAAAACAAGTCTACTAAAATTCTTATCTGTGGTCATTCTTTATGTATTGTATTTCCCCCCCTCTTTGGCTGCCTTCAAAATTTTCTTATTTTTGGTTTCAGCAATTTGAAAAGATGACATGTCTGTACAAGTATGTGTATGCACTTAGTATTTATCTTAGGATCTTTAAGCTTCTTTGATATGTGGTTTAATATCTTTCACTATTTTTTGAAGATTTGAGCCTTTAATTTTTTATTTTTCCTAACTGCTCTGTCTTGTTCTTTTTCTCTTGTCCTTCTGGGACTCCAATTAAATGTTTTTTAGACAGCTTGATACTATTTATTCTATAACTCTTGGATGCTCTATTTTTTTCACTGCTCCCCTACTTTCCCCGTGTGTTTCAGTTTGGATATTTCTACTGATCTACTTCAAGTTAATCATTTTCTTAGCTTCTTAGGGATTCCATCTCCTTACTGAAGTTCCATATGTTTTTATCCATTTGCCTACTATTTCCTTTAGATAATTTAACATAAAAACCATCATTTGTTTAAAATCCCTGACTGATAGTCTTAACACTTGGATTATCTCCATTTCTGGGTCTGTTGATTTCTTATTCTTTGACCAAGTTGGATATTTTTCATACTTACCTGTCTCATAACTTTTTATTGATTGCCAGTCATTCAATGTAGAATAGTAGAGAATAAGGTAAATAATACTTGTTCTTTCAAATGAGCATGACTTTTTCTCTGTCTGGCTATTAGTTGGTGAGTAGTTGAGTCACTCTTGTTAGAAGTAGTGGTGAATTTGGGTTTTGTTTTTGACTATGATAACTTTGGTGTACCAAAGGCCTCAACTTCTTCCAGCAGTGGTCTACCACTGCCTTGTGATTATTAGTAGAGAGACTAAGGATCAGAAAAGTTTTTCTGTGTTAATGTTCCATTAGGAGCTATCAACCATTATGGCATTCTTGTATAAAAGAAAAGCTATCTGTCCACCCTCCTGGTGGTAGAATGCTACTATTCCTTCTCACTTGATGTTGTTGAGGCTCGTGGTGAGGGGCAGTGTATTTTCCTGGTCCAGCTTAGTATTAGATAGGCATTGTGATTAGAATGTGGAGTGAGGCTCCCTCATCTTTCCAACCCATTTTTACTATTGCAGCCAAAGTTAACTTTAAATCTGTGGTGGACTTTGTGTCAGACAAAGATTACTCTCCCTCCCCAGTAGTAGATCTATGGTTATATTGGTATGAATTCCTAGCCTGCTTCTCCCCTAAGATAGGTTTTCTTTTCTAACCAATATACTGGTAATAATCTACATTTCATTGTATCATAAGTGTGACAATGTTTCCTGCCCATCCCCCATAAATAATCTTATAAAATTCTATATAAAAGAAAGCTCCAGGTAGTATTGTGAAGTTTTGTGCCTTTCCCACAGTGGCAGTTCCCTCCCTCTTGCACCCTTGTCTAACCACGGGGGCTTTCCTCTGATCATTTACCCTGGCTCCAGTCTGTCTTGAGGGTAGCTAATAGAGGTCATTAGAAAAGAACTTGCAAGTGAGTGTGAAATCCTTTTTTGTTCTGGGTGTCTCAGGGGTTCTAAACTGCCAGTTAGCTCACATTTGTTCTTTATCAATTAATCAAAATTTCAGTTTTTTTTCTCCTATCCACTTGTATGGCATCTAGTCTCTCTGTATCCATAGAGATATCTTAGATATCTCTTCTTGAAGGATTTTGTTTCTCCTTGAGTTTCAAGGTACTTCATTGCCCTGGACCTCAGCTCTTTAATGAATTCATGGAAAATTATGATTTTGTACTTTATCTAGATATTTCTCATTATAGTTTATCCAACTGTTGCTCTTTCCAGATTTATACAACCCAGGCAGAAGCTGAACTTTCAGTGCTTTAAGTTTTAAGAGTATTGACCTTGCTACTGATTAAGATTACTCAAGATAGTTATAATCAGGTTATATACTGGTATCAAAGGATATGCTAAGCTCTTCTATATAACCTTAAGATATAATACAACTAGCCTCCCTTTCATAATTTGAATATAGTTTATCTATATCTACATCTTATGTAAAAATATCATAATAAAATTACATTGTACTTGCAAATTCCCCTTTTTTATAAGTCTTTTAATAGCTCCTTAAATTGTGCTGAATTTAGTTATAGCTATAAAAGTGGTTACCAAGACATTCAGTGGTAGTGAATAATTTTGGATAGAGAGGAGGCAGACAATTTCTGTTCTTTTCCTCCCACCTTTTTCTACTCCTCAGTGCACATCTTTTCAAGCAGCTGGCTTCTCTAGCTAGTAGAGTATAATTGGAGAAAGAACAAAGGCATTGCCAGGGTGAAAACAATTTCTGTTAACTCCATTCCTCCATGCCAAGTTTGGCATGAGGTTCCCTCCCAGTCACCCATAGCCAGGGTACCCATTGCCTGGTTTTCATGGGCATCCACATGACCATCCCATATAATGTTCTGCCTCTCCATGGAGTTCCTCTCAAACAGGCTCCGATCGCCATGATTATTGTAGAAACTCTATTAGTTCTCAGAAACTTCACTGCCTTCCAGGTGTGTGACTGAGGCCATCTTCAGTTTCATTATAAGACACATTCATATCTTTATCTTGGCACATCAAACATAATATTACCCAGGATCTTAACAGAAAGGTGCCTCACTAGTCAGATTCATCTTTTTGCATAAAAATAGGCAAAATGCTGTGGATTATCCCTGTGTATAAGAAATCTAGACTTCAAGGATCATGAATCCTTGATGATTTCCCAGGATTAAGATGGAGATAGGGGAAGAGCCAATTTTTCATTCTTTTGTGTGTAATTGGATCTTGGAGAAAATATATCTTTTATGCTCTCTATAGGTAAATTTATATCTAATATTCTGAGATGAAGTGGGTGGGGTGGGAATCAAGAACATGTTCAAGTCTATGTTGAACTCAGTGCTTAACCTAGAGATAAAACTCTGTTTTTTTCCTTTTAAATATTTCCTAATAGATGAGTTTGCATAATGGGCCTCAGGCAAGAAATGTTTTAAGGTTCAAGTAACAGAGTTAGTTCTATTTCAGTTGCTACTTCATGTCAGCCTAGTGACTTTATAATTTATTTGTTTGTAAGTTAGAAAGTTTCATTTCCAAAAGGAATATATTGGATTCATCTCAAAATTATCTTTTTGCAGAAATATATGAGTTCAGCCCTATGTCACTTATAAAGATTAATGCTTTTCTACAAACTGACAATCAATATTTCTATCATTTTCCTCTATCTCTAGGGGCAAATCACAAGTAAGTAAATGTCAAAGTTATCTTCCACAAACAGAAACAACTATTCTGAAAGTAACATTGTGAATACTTATAATGCTTTATAAGTAAACTTTCTAAATTTTAGCAGGAGAAAATACGAAAAAGAACTCAAGTGTGTACAAATTAGAAACAAAACAACAGCTTGTTCTTTCATATCGTACTTGACACAAATAGAATACACGAACAGACATTTAAATGGCTATTTGAGAAGCTTCGACATAGACCTTTGTGATAAGAAAAGTGGTAAAAAGGAGACAACATACATTGTATATTATAATGAGAAGACCTCTCATCTCAGGCGACTGGCTTATACAAAGATCTTGGGCTGAATGAAGCATAAGCAAACTAGTCTGTATCAATCAGATAAGAAGTCCAGCCTTAAATATTTAGGGAGTAGGCTGAAAATTCTTTTTTTATTTTCCTGAATAAAGTTTAAAAAGACATTACACATGTATTTTAATGAGATATTATTTACATATCAGACAATGGAGATGTTCAAAATTTTGAGGTTCTATTTCTCCTAGGTTACTGGCCAATAAAATGATAGATTGGATTGTATTATTTTGCCATTTTTAATTTTGGAATCATAAGATTCTATAAATGACACATAAAACAAAGGTACCTGAAAATGCTATAAGTAAATTATAAGAAATAAACTACTTCAAGTCTATAAATGTAAGTCTTCTCTTAATCTTTTTTTTTTTTTTTTGCAATTTTCTCAATATAGAGATGCATTATGACATGACTAAGGACAACCCAGAATTATCTGAAGTGTGCAAGAGGGTGGTAAGGATGTTGTGAAGGACTTAGTATTTTTCCTTAGGTATATTTGTATAAATATACAGATATGTATCTTGAAACATATGTGTATATCTGTGTGTATTTACATTTATCATGAATTCTAACATAATTATAATATATTTCAAAATATTATGGCAAATATTCTTAAGTATATCATATTTTGAATAACACTAAATTCATAGTTCTGTAACACCTCACAATGATACCATAAATTTATCTTAAGTAGGAATGGAGACAAAAATATAAGAAAAAAGATGAGGATTATAGATTAATTTTTTTTACATACTAGAAGACTTACCTACTTAGTTTTAAGTGGTTCAAATAGGCCAAATTTTTCTTTAATAATACACTATCCGATGCAAATTTCTGAAGCCTACAATTGGGTATAGGTAAACACTTCTTTGAAAAATGTCATAATAACCAAAAAATACATTTCAGAGGACGATTAATATTTATCCATCATAAAGGCTGGTCTGTCATAGGAATAGTGCTTCTAAGGAGACCAGATAACTAACCTCCAAGAAATTAAAAAAGTTAAAGACACTGCGTGTGTACATTTTGTTTGTATAAAATTATAACATCTACTGGGTAATTTTAATATTCAGTGCATATTTTTTATAATACAATGTGGGATTTTTAAGTCATTTCCAGAGGGAGACTCGATATATACTTTCAACTATTTAAATAAAGTATGGAAAAGTTTGCTTAATTCTGTCTCTGAGAATAATTTGGCATTATTATAATGCAAATAGATTTATTTAAAGACAGGCCTTTACTTATTTTTTAATTAAGTTGTAAGGGCTTAAAAGACTAGCAGTTCTCCTTCATAAGTGTATCTGTGTCTGTATTTCTCTCAGAATTTCCTAATCTTATACATTTTAATGCATTGCATTTAACCTGAAGTGCTATATGTTTATATAAGAACAGGACAGACGTACTCATTCATATGTATATCATTGTAATTGAGTCACAGGCGCGGAACTTAGTAAAAACAAACAAAACATAATGAGAAAACTAACCATAAGACAGAAGAAAGGCAGTAAAGGATAGCAGCTGGAACAGTCCTAGCTTTAAATTGTTTCAGTTTAATTCGTGCTCTGCCACTTCCTAGTTTAATTTTGGACAAGTTAGTTATCTTCTTTGTGCCTCCAATTTTTGTAAAATGTGAAAATAATTGTACCTGTGTTATCATGTCATAAAGATGCCAGAAAAGAATACAAGTCAAGTGTTTAGAACAGGCTGACATGGTTAACACAAAATGTTTACAATTGTTATTATGATCTTCTGAATCGATTAAAATTTAATCCTGCCTGTGGAAGCATGGTCTCTTTAGCTATTGAGATTAAAAAAATTTTTTTATAGAGTTTTATAGAAAGCATTGTGGTAAGAGAATTATTCCCTTACATACTGGAAAAATTACTTTGAAGCCTGTCTATTTTGCTATAATTTGTGTGAACAGGGACTGAATATATTAATTGTTATTATATATCTCTTGGCTGGTAAAGTCTCAGCTTAATTAATGTTGCATTACTAAGGTTCACTGAGTTTTCCCTTTTGCCCTTAGGAAATGAATAAAGATGTTTATCCAAATAGCTCTTCTCAAAAGCAAAAGGGAAAGAAGAAAAAAGAAAAAGATGAAAAGTTGTGTGTGTTCCCCAGCCAGAAGGCTCCCAGAGAGAACCATGGCCTGGAATGTCCCCCGGAGGCTGATTGCAAAGCTGCCTTGGAGCAGGGACTTTCTGTGCACTCAGCAGCGTGGTTAGGCAGTGGAAAGCAGAGGCTGCTCTGTGTCTGGTGCTCAAGCCTCCTATTTACTTCAAACTTGTGATGTCCAGAGGACTGTTATTATATTAGTTTAGGCCCAGAGGGATCTGATTCTTTTCTTTCATTATTCATAAGTAAAAGCCTTGAGCTACAGTTTAAAGATTTTCATTTATCACTCATAAAATGATGCTTATGTGAATGATGTAGAAGACACATACAATCAACATCTACCTGTACAAATGTTGTGAATATACTTTAATGCTTAGTGTGAACATGTTGGAAAATACATCTTAAAGTACATTCTGTTGTTTTAAAACCATTCCTTAGCTATTTTTAAAAAAGGAATCTTCCTGCCCCTCTCCTTTTCCATATTGAGTACCAAACATAATTTGGAGAGAAGAAACATGAAGTATTATATTTTTATATAAATATGATATATTTTAATTGGAAAAAAATAACCAACCAAACAAAAGAAATTGCCATATTTCAAAAATAAATGTAAGTTTATTGGAGTTTTTAGAAAGTTCCTGTGAGTTAAATTTTCCATTGAATAAGACGAAATGAAAATCTGACCTATGTACCTACCCCCTATTGTATCTCTTTACTCTGACATTTCGCTATTTATATTGCTTTTGCAATTGGAAATATTGAGCAAACATTGCTGCCATTGCAGAGTTTATCTATGTCTGACATTCATTATGGCACCCCAACTTGGTCTCCTTTGCTTCAATAATGAAGTTTGCTGCATTCAGTTGAAACAGCTTGACTGGTTTACAGAAGACACTGATGTTCGAAACAAGTTATATATATAGCCTGGAAAATATTATAGGAAATTGCTCTGGACCAGCTGGGGATATACCAGTTTAAACTACTAGGATAAAAACACCATTTCTTTTATTAAAACATGGAGATTGGGATCGATGAGACTATTCTCAGCCAAAAGAAGTGAAGAAGAAAAAGGTGAAGGAAAAAAGCAAGAGAGAAAAAAGGTAACAGTAACAATTAAATTGAATTTACCATTATCAACCTGAAAAAAAATTCTTATCAAGTATAAATCAGTGTTAATCACAGTGTAAGAACTGTCTCCTCCACACAAAACACACTCAGCTACCCTGCTTTTCAATGATATCTTTCCTCTTCTGAATTCCTCTAGAGTAATGGTTCTCAAAATGTAGCCCTCAGATTGGTAATATTAGCATCATCTGGGAAATTTTTAGAAATGAAAATTTGTACTTTATCTTACACTTAGTCAGACATCCTGAATGGGCCGCATAATCTGTGTTCTAACAAATCCCTGATTCTACTGCATACCCAAGTTTGAGGACCACTACTATAAGACAACGCACCTATATAAATAAATAAAAGGCATAATTAAATGCGTGTGTTTTCTTCCTTTTTTAAAAACACTAACACATTCAGTTTATATCCATATCCAGAAAAAAACTTCTTCAAGACAGGGGCGTACTATACCATATCTATGAAACACAACTTTTGGTCACATCTACAAATTCTATAAAGCATTTTTTTTTATGGTAGAAAGACATTTCTATGCACATTCTTGGTCACAATTTTCAATGTTCTTAACTCAGTTTGTAAAATTTGGCTGCCCAAATCTGAGAGCCCTTTAAGTCTAACATTTCTTAAGAATAATAATGATAAATGAAACAATATTGTTATAGGATAAGTTTTGCTTTCAAATTTATGCTCAAATAAAGCTTTGATGTAACAATTTAAATATTTTGATGATATGATCCATCAATTCCTCTTCACCTACAGAATATTCAGAAGGGTAACTTTTCCTCATACCAGTATCATGCCATCATCCTTATTTTATAGACTCCATTTCAACTAGAAGGGAAAACTAGTTTTCCTGAGAAAGTATACCCATGATCTTTTTATTCTCTAATTGTGTATGTTGCTCTCATCCTACCCACAATCACACAGACTAAGACAGTCAAATCCAATAAAGATATTTCTTTTCATTGCCAAAAGGCTTTATTTTGATGGCATCAGGGCCTGGGGTAAAGAAGTTTTTATGTATAAGTGACTATACTGTCAAGTATTTTTTTCCATGGCAGTTTCATATATTAATTTAGACTTCTTATGGGTTTTTATTTGTCCATCCATATTTTTTTTCTGTTTCTAGCTTGATGTCACCTTATATTTTATTTTTGAAGCATTTTATGTAGTTCTTACCTTCATCCCCTCCTTACATGTATTGTGACTTTTAAAATATAACCTAACAATCAGTCATGTCTTACTACAGGAGCTACCATATTCTGTGATGATGTCCTGTCCTTATTTTAATTTGCACCCCTCAAGATATCATTCAGATACTTCCTGTCCCAATGGATAAAGAATGGTAGGAAAGGATAATAAATATTTTTACTGTAATTAATAATATGTTTTGTTGTTATATCATTGTGTGTTTTAAATTCCCCAAGAGGTTGTTTATTCATAATGAGTTCCTGAATTTAATATTAAAATTTATATTCTATAAACTTCCATTTATTATTTTTTTTAAATTGTGGCACCTGGGTGGCACAGCTGGTTGAGTGTTCAACTCTTGGTTTTAGCTCAGGCCTTGATATCAGGGCTGTGAGATGGAGCCCTTCTTACCACTCTGCGTTCAGTGTGGATTCTGCTTAAAGCCTCTCTCTCCCTCTGCCCCTCCCCTCCACATTCTCTCTCTCTCTCTCCTAAATAAATAAATTAATTAAAAAATAAAAATAATAAAATAATTCTTGGTTTCATATTTGCAGCCCATTGGAAGTTACCCAATTCTTTGAAAAATGCTTATCGCTTACTCAGAATATATCCCTTCACAGAAAGTTAGATTTTATATTTTTATAACCATTTCACATTTTTTAAAAAAATGTGTGACCTTGTGACAAAATGTTTCCAGAATACCAAAATACCAATGAGTAGTTACCAGTGTTGTGGAGTATCACACCTAAATTGTCTGTGTGTGTGAGAGTTTTTTGTACATTTGTATAAATTTGTATAAATTTTTATAATTTGTATAATTGTAAATTTGTTGTAAGTATGCACAAGAGTTATAGGGAAATATTAATATTTTTTCTCTTATACTTACCACTGAATTCTAAGTAAGATTGTGTGAGCAATACAGCTTTTACTAGATTAGAGAAACATTATATATTTATTAAAAGAGCCTTTTTCTTTCAGCAGTAGTGGGCTTATACTATCAACTTTGTGATTCTGAATACATGAAAAGAACTCCCAGTATATTATGTGATCAAGGGGATAATTTTAGGCATGGTTTATTTATGATTTAAAGATTCAGAAAAAAATTTCTTTCTGTAACAGAAATACAGAATGCTATCGTTAAGTAAAACAAAGCAATGTTCTTTGTTGAGTTGATCTGGCTTTAAATATTTCACAATTTACTTTAAAGAAAAAAATTTGAGAGAAGTATAGAATCACATGCATTTTAAGAAAGTAGAGATTCCCATATACTCTTAGGCCAGTTTTTCCCCATGGTAATATCCCACACAACCACAGTACAATATATTAACAAGGAAACTGACTCTAATACATAGTCTCAACCTTATTCAGATTTACAAGTTTTACATGAGCTTGTGCATGTATGTGTGTGCATGTGCACGTGTATAGTTATGTGCAAATTTACAAGTTTAAGTTCATGTAACCACCAACACAGTCAAGATACAATTTCATCACCAAGATTACTCCTGACATGCTTATATAAACACAGCCACCTCCTGTCTTTCCACACCTCCCTAACCACAGACAACCATTAATCTGTCCTCTATTTCTAGAATTTTATTTCAAAACTGTTGTAAAAATGGAGCACTACATTGTGTAATCTTTTGATATTGGCTTTTTTTTTTTTTTTTTTTTACTCAGCATAATTTCCTGAGATCCATCCAGGTTGTTGCATGTACAAATAGTTTGTTTCTGCATCATTTATTTAATGATGCACACTTTGAAAGGCATTGGGTTTTTTCTAGTTTGGAATTTATTACAAATAAAGTTGTTATAAATATCTGTACATGTACATGGGGTTTTGTGTGAATGTAAGTTTTCATTTTGCTGAGATAAATGAAACTTTTTAGTAATGCAATTGTTGGGTCAAATGGTAAGGGCATGTTTACTAGTGTAAGAAAGCATCACAAGGAAAGAACAACCTACAACAACTTAATTCCAAATAGCTGTTGATGATTTTTTTAGTAAAAAAATAACAAGATATAATTATATAATTATGTTTCATCTGATTGATTAACATGGTGAAAAAATATTAAGAAAAGGTTTTAATTATTTATTTTGGTTTTCTTTTGAGCTCTTGTAATATGAGTACTTAAGCAATGAATCTCCCACTGGTGTTGGGGAAGTAAAATTAAAAATAAAATCTCTTCCCAACTCAGAAAACCTTTCTATGAAGTTAGAAGAAAAGAAAGCAATTTTTTATTAAGTAAGCATTAAGCCAGAATGTGATGTGACGAGCACCACAGGGAATCCTCTAAAGATAGTACATATATATTCTCTATATTTGTGTATATATGTGTGTGTATGTATATGACCATATATATCACCCCTCAAGTTAAAGGACTTGATAGCACCATTTGTCACATGTAGATCATCCTAAATTCACCTGGTAATTGGAAGTAACCATCTGTGTTAGCTAATTAGCTTATCTAAAGGAAAAATAAATTTCTTCTATCTTTATAATGGAAGTTAGTTTTGCAACAAAACATCAGAGAAATTTAAGCTCTTCTCCCACAGACATTGAGATACAGGGTCTCTTCCTTCTTAAATGATTACATTTCAGAGAGATGGTTTCCAGGTTCTTGAGAAAGGCAGTCCTGAGTTGTAAAGCTATTAAGAGGTTTATTAAGGCTTTAAAAAGATATACATGCTTTTCAAAGTAAAAAAGACCGTATAATTACATGTATTCCAAAGTAAAAGCTCTAGGAAAAGGGAGGGGGTATAAAGTCTCTTCCTTTATTTTCAATGGGGGAAAATTAAGCCTTTTATTTTTAATTCGTATTTATCCCTAAGGGGTACATTTTAGCTAGATCTCACAGGTTCTAATATACACTTGTTTTCAAGTGTATATCATTGCTTTCTGAATTCTCCATTTCAATTTTATTGTCTGTGTGTGTTATTTAACCCAACTGTTATTTCAGAATAAGTTTGATTTTTCACTAATATTATAATCTATATAAATGAAATTCAATCTATTTATTAGTATTATAGATGTATCTAGTTTTAAAATTGTTTTCCTATATAATGCAGTTTTTTGATTTTGTAATCTTTCTTTGTTTTCTTTTTTATATTGCACATTTGATCTAGACTTTCATTTTACTTTTCTCAGTCTCTTAATCTAGATTTATAGTATGTAGAAATTCTTTCAAGATTAATTATAATTTATCTTTAAATTTAAGGTTTAATGCTTATAACCACAGAAATGTCATCCATAATTTTGTTTATTGTGTAGTGCTTTTTCTTAATTTTCATTTTTAAATGATGAGCTGAATTCTTACAGGTTGACAACATTTGGTTCCTCTATAATGTGATTTAAAAACTTGGGCAATACTCAAAAAAATCATCAGTCTAGAGTCCTTCACAGTGTTCTGACTTTAACATTGTTATGAGGAAGACTGAAGTGGGCATTTTTGTCACACTTATGCTTACTTGTTTTTCCTGAATCATAAATTAATGTTAAAACACAAATAATTCCTGGGCATCTTCTTTAATCTTATAAGAAGAAATAATTTCTGACCCAGTCTAAACAAATCTTTCTGTGTGTACTACTCCTCCTTGTGATTTCAACTTTTGTTTTTCTTTTTCTTTAAGACATCAACACTTTCAAGTTTTTAAATCAGGTTCCTCCAAAGCAGGTGCGTGAGTGTGTATGTGTGTGTGTTTTTCCAATCAAACTCTTTGAAAGGGTAATTCTCTCCAATTTTTTCATTTGTCCACAATAATCTGTCTTAATCTGGCCTCTAACCCACTACTCCATTGGAATCAATATTCCTTTAATAACCTTTAAATTCTGGATCTAATAATCTTTAATAACCTTTATCAATAACCTTTATAATTCTGGATCAATAACCTTTAAAATTCTGGATCTAATTATTTGACATTGCTGATTATGCATGAATTATACCCAAGCTTCTCCTGCATTCTTAATTCTCCCCCTGCTAATTTTAGTGTCCTAACTCCTTTTCCTCCAGTCACCCTTTCAATGTTTTAATTTTCTTCCAAAGTTTATTTTCATACCACACATGTTCTCATAATTATCCTTTTACATGATAACATTGGTGGGATATGGTAATAAATTAGTAAAATTATTCATGAAAGATGTTTAAGCTCTTTTAATATTAACTCATGATAGATATGAGCTGAGGTTACAAAAGAGTAATACATAAAGATAATGACATAAAATATAATGAAAAGCGGAAATAGCTATACATCAGCATGGGAATGGATAAGTAAAAATTATTTGCGCATATGAAGGAATAACATAACATAATTGATTAATGAACTTAAACTATTCTGTTGACATAGAAACATCTCAGATATCTATGATTAAATATGAAAAGCTGGTCATACAAAAACACCTTAGGTATTCTAAATTTATACAAATTAAAAACATAAATAGTATCATAGTTTTAAACATATATAAACTGGTAGAGGGTAGATAAATACAAACTTCATAGAAGTGGTTACTTCTGGGGGGAGGGGAATGACTATGAGTGATAAAAAAGATATTACAGTTTTATTAACTATGTGTTGTTCCTTATGAGTTAAAATATCTTAAGCAATATAAAAATATTAATATTTGGTAATCCTAGTTAAAATGTTGCATAGATGAATGCTATATGAGTCACTGTATTTATTGATAATTTAAAACTTCTTCCACTTTTAAAAATTAGTGACTAAATGTGATAATAAAAACAGGAAATATTTGACTGTAAAGGGCAGCAGAAAGCTTGAGTAGAGCTTGAAGTGCGATGTGGTCTTTGGGGTAAAACACTTTTCAGGATGGGATTGCCTAGTGCATATTTGTATGACTGCTGGAAACCCCCAACAGAAAGGGAGTGATGAGTAAGAGATAGAGAGCAATGACACGAATTTCAAATGACCCAAAGAGCGAAGTCCTTGAGAGGGCTGGAAGGAAGCGATAATGTTGGCACAGTAAGAACTCAGTAAATGTAGGCTGGATGAATGAGTAAATGACCCTTTAAATGCTCCTAAGCAATCCCTCTGGGTGTGCCTTAATTACCTTTTCAACTGTCCAAAACAATTAAAAAGTTGGACCACTTTCCTCATGTTCCCAGGTTCATTATGTTCTCCTTTTAAAGCAAGGAATATTCTTTTCTGTTTACAAGAGACAATAAAGGCATAAAGTTCATTTTCAGTTACTGGCTTTTATATTCACTCAGATTCTAGATGTTGTAGGCATCAGAGAAATAGCAGTGAAAAACATAGACAAATAACCATATATTATTAGGTGATAGTGCAAGGAAAATCATATGAGGGTAAGATGATAGATGTGATGCGATGTTGGTTAGGGTGTTAAGGAAAATCCTCTTCAAAAAGTGACATTTAGGGATGCCTGGGTGGCTCAGTGGATTAAGCCTCTGCTTTTGGCCCCAGTCATGATCCCAGGGTAATGGGATCAAGCCCAGCACTGGGCTCCCTGCTCCACAGAGAGCCTGCTTCTCTCTCTCCCTCTGCTGCTCCCCCTGCTTGTGCTTTCTTTCTCTATGTCAAATAAATAAGTAAAATATTTTTTAAAAAGTGACATTTAAATAATCTTAAATAAAATGAGGGAGAGAGTGCATCACACGGGAAACTTAATTCAGTAATTTCTTCTGAAAAGTATAAAGGTCTGTTTTGGTCTTCACGTGTCCTTCACAAGTGAAAGGATGAGGTTGTTAGATTATAGTTCTTTTTCTCTTACAGTCTGGACATATGCCTCGGCCTTTTCTAGTTTCCTATGTTGCAGGCAGTGAGCATTCTAATTCCAAGCTTATTTTCATCATTTTTGTTACCTCTTTTATCTTTTTCAAACTCTAAGATTTTTTTCCCCCATTTTAATTTAAACACTTTATTGAGGTTGCGTAGAATAGATACTTATCTCTTGTATTAAAGTTACTCAACGCGTTAATTTATTTTAGTCTGAAGTTTTTCCTTAGCTCAGGGAAGTTTTCTACTGTAATTTATTTGATTATCTCTTCTCTATTTATCTTTATGTATTAAAGGAATCTTATCTCTTGATCCACAAATATTTACACCTGGACCCAGGACTCAATTCCTTCTAAGGTCTTTGGGAGCCTTTTCTACCATCAGTTATCTCTTTTTCTCCTTTCTCCAGCTCTATACTTGTATATTTATCATATATATGTGCTTATGATTCACACCATCATAAAGAACCCTTTAATGTATTTCATCATTTGCACACAGAAGTTAATAGTGTCATCCCCTCCATATTTCTTGAGCCCATTCAACATATATAACTTATATTAAATATTTAAACATATATAAACTGGTAGAGGGTAGATAAAAGCTTTCTCAAGTTCATCAATGAGTTTCTAGTTACCAAATCCAAGATATTTTCATTTTATTATTTGATACCCAAACCATTTAGAGTTTAAAGCCTACCCTTTTCCTTGAAACTCCTTTTGTTACCTCTTGGGAACCAACTATCTTGATTTATTTCTCCAGAAATCAATGGTAGAGTTGTTTTAATTTCCTTCATAGTTTTTTCTTCCTTCAGCTTACTTACGTGTTTCACAGAGTATTATTTTTATTTTTCTTCACTTTAAAGTTTCATTGGGCAAGTATATTTAATCACCATGCTTCAAGTATGCAATGACTCCCAAATTCATAGCTCATTTACAATGATGATGATGTTGAGCTCCAACAGCCTCTTGAAATACCTTTGTGTCCTATAGGCAACTTAAAATAATAGATACAAGTGGAAATGGCTCCTTACAGTCTTTTCTTCCAACCAAATCTACTCCCCTCTTTCTTTCTAAGTCTTGGTAACTGATACTTAATCTACAACTAGGTTCCTGAAAAATCATCTGGGTACATTCTAGATTTTTCTGTTTCAATAGCTCCTGATCCAAATAACACTAAATCATCCTGATTTCTATCTAATTAATAGGATTTAGAACCCTGCAGTCTTTTCAAATAATATCTCTGATGCCCTTGATCACCTGGAATAAAGTAAAATAGTCATAGTCTTTGGATTTCCACTGTTGATCTCTTCTAACCCACGCTACACATAGCCTTGGGATAACATTCACAAACACAGAACTGATCATATCAGTCTTTGTTAAATTTTACTCAACTTTCACTATTTTCTTTAAGTTAAAAATCTAAGGTTTTAGGATATTATACAAATTCCTGTTGATTTTATTTACTGCCAATGTCTACAGTCTCATCTTTTCCAATGCCACCCCTAAAAAAATTATTTCTCTTCACATTAAATAACCCTAAGTGTGCCATGTTTGTTTCTGACTCATGTCACTCATGGTATTACATCTATCTGGAATTTTTTATCCTCTGCTTTCCTTAGATATGTCCCACTCATCCTTCACAACAGAGTGTGGAAACATCTTCTCCAGGAAGACTTCCCTAATATCTATCCACTTCCATTTCCCGTAGGAGTATTTTTTTAAAGAATTTATTTATTTATTTATTTATCTATCTATCTGAGAGTGCACACAAGCAGGGGGATGAGCAGACAGAGGGAGAAGCAGGGTCCCCACAGAGGAAAGACCTGGATGTGGCACTGGATCCCAGGACCCTGGGATAAAGACCTTAGCCCAAGGTAGATGCTTAACCAGCTGAGTCCCTCAGGCATCCCTCCATTTCCCATACTATTGTTTGGATTATCAATAATATCTTGTTTCCATGGTGACTCAAGGGAACCATTATTGGAGCATTTGTGGTGTGATACTCTTTTTCATTTTTGTGTTTTGTTAATGTTTCTGTCTCTACCTACAAGATCCTTAACTGCTTAGTTAAGAAATATGTCCTTTTAAAATGGTCTGAAATAATTATAGGCTTACAGAAGTCTTACAAAAATTGTTCACCTGGCTTCCCTTCATCTTAGCATCTTGCATAGCATAGTAATTTATTAATACTAAGAAATTAATATTGCTATAATAGTATTAATTAAACTAAAATTTTTTTTCAGATTTCCCCAGTAGTTCCACTATGACTTTTTACTTGGTATCTCTCAATTTTAAACTCTAGCCTCCTATTTAGTCACCAGATTGTAGCTTCTTCTGTCTCGTTAGTCATTCTTTCACCCACACTCAGTCTTTCAAATATGTTTTATATTTCTCTTCCACTGTTAACCTTTTCCTATTCTATTTTTCCTTCTTGATTTATACAGTTTTATTCCTGTAAATCTTATTTGGGTTGTTAGAGGGAGGGTAAATTGACACATAGGACCAGTTTACTACGGATAGCTATCGGCATAATTATGTAGACTATTATAAAATAAAAGTGAACTTGTTTAGGTATCAGAATAGACACAAATGGGAAGTGCTAACTTGTGGCATTTGGGTGAGATACTGAAGAAACAGTGTCTGACAATGCCCAAGAACTCCAAATTCATTGAATTATTGTTCTGCATAGTTGGTTAGAAAATATTTATAAATCACACGGGAGACTGATGTGGAGAAATCATCAATGTCTCTATATACCTATCTATCTGACTATCTACTTGAATTCATTACTATTCTCCTCTTGAAGTTGAGCAGAAAACAATTAAATCTGTTATTCACATTCATATGTAATAATGAATGAAAATTCAGAAAGTCCTTCTGAGTCTAGTCCTTGTTTGGTGACATTTTTCTACAAACTGTTTAAATCAGAAAGTAACAGATAATAGAGACAGAGAAAGATAAGCTATTGTACAAGGGAACCAGAGTATAATCATTTAGCACAAGAGCTGACGATCTTTTTCTATAAAAGCCTAGATAAATATTTTAGGCTTTGCAACCTATGTGGTATCTGTTACAACATTCAACTTCATCATCATAGCAGGAAAGCAGCCCAGACAATAGCTAAACAGATGGACGTTACTGTGTTCCAATAAAACTTTATTTACAAGAATAGGCAGGAGGCTGGATTTGGCTCAAAGGTGGTAGTTTTTCAACTCATAATTTAGCACAAACAGGTTATATGTAAGAAGAAATCATTTTCAAAGTGCACAATAACTTAATGACAACAGAATGAATACTAGAAGCACTTAGAGTCCAAGTGCTCTGTTTCTCAATTCACTACTTACCATTCTCTACCATAGAAGTGAAAACTAACCAGTCATTTATAAGTCATAGACTTTAGCAATAATTTAAGGGATTTTAAAAGTCATAAGAAATACATTTGCTATAATGACCTTGCTCTTTCAAGCCGTGACTTTTTTTTTCCATTTGTTAATGAGCATAGAAAAATGACTAAAATTTGTCCCAATTTTCTTCCCATACCTATTTATTATTTTGTACTTGCCTAGGAAGAGAGGGCCAAAAGGAGTTTGTCCTCTTAGCCTTGTGTATATGAGGAATTCCTTACATCCCTTGCTCTTTAATTCTTCCAGCAAGTAGGATATTGCCATGAAATTGCTCTTAAAGAGAAACAAACAAAACAAAACAAAAATTTGAAGGTAACTTTCTGTTTGTCACCCCAATTCAATATTGATAATGATGTTAACAGTAGTAGGGGATAGGTGGTAGGGCTAAATTACTCTAGTTTGCCTTTGTTTTGTTTTGGTCTTCTGTGTTTATGTTTTTATTTTTTTTGTTTGTTTTTATTTTTTATTTAAGTTACCCTAATTTGTGTTTGCATTTTGGGGAAGAGGAGAAGAACGTAGTAAATAGTAGAAGTAAAATTATTATAGAATCTTTTTGCATTCTGACAACACATTGAAAATAATAATACTAAAGTATAACTTATGTTTTGAACAAAATTTATGATATGGAAGAGGTGAATAAAGTAGTATTACCCTTTAGGGGAAAGTCTGTAATTGCCTAAGTATGAGACCATTGGTATTTCTAAACACTTTCCTAACATTCTCTTTTGTATCAAGACTTTGGCTATATGAAAGATGGAAATTGTTTTGAAATCAGAAAATTATGTGGTTTATGGAATTAATTGTTGAAAAGACCCAGATTATTCCTCCAAATTATTTATAAAAGTGAAACATCTGGCCACTAACTAGTCTAGCATGTTACTTTCTGATATTCACTCTTTAAGTTTCCCTCTCTCTGATATTGTTGTGAAAAGTGATTGAGAACCTTGGCCATAGAAATTCAAACACTGGGAAGTGGGTGGGACTCTTCAGTGATGGTAACAATATAGACACAATTAAAATAAGACTAACTTAGAGTGAATATGAGGAAGTCTCTAGAAGAAAAAAATATGACATATATATTTACTAAACTAGTGTTAAACACTTCAAAATGGACTTAGTATAGTTGAAGGATAGATTTGTTTTGAGTTTTTTTTTTTTTAAAGATTATTTATTTATTTATTTGATAGACAGAAATCATAAGTAGGCAGAGAGGCAGAGAGAGAGGAGGAAGCAGGCTGTCAGCAGAGCAGAGAGCCCGATGCGGGGCTCGATCCCACGACCCTGGGATCATGACCTGAGCCGAAGGCAGCAGCTTTAACCCACTGAGCCACCCAGGTGCCCTGTTTTGAGTTTTGATAGCATAAATGGACACCAGGGATGTCATGCTGCTATTAAATGGATAAAAATGTTTTTTTCTTTTAAAACTGACCAACAAGTGATTTTTCTTCAACGTGAATATAAAACATCCCTCTATTCATAGCAGCCATCAGAGAAAATGCAACTATAGGCAGTATAGCACAGAAAGAGTTAATTATTATGGAAAGAAAAAATGTATAATTGTGCAACCACTTCCTATAATGAATACATTTTTGCATTTTTGAAGGAAGTTTCCATCCTTAGTAATAGTAATGATGAGTACAAAGGGAGTTTAAATTGTTTAAAACAAACACCTACAAAAATAAGAGAGTGAATAAAGGACTGGAAATATAGGACACAGCCAACAGCTTTTGGACATGGGAAATGAACCACTTTTCCTAGAAAACATCAGGGAAATCTAGAATCTGGATGGATTAAAATAAAGATTCTTGGGGCTCCTGGGTGGCTCAGTGGGTTAAAGCCTCTGCCTTTGGCTCAGGTCATGATCTCAGGATCCTGGGTTCAAGCCCCACATGGGTTCTCTGCTCAGCAGGGAGCCTGCTTCCCCCTCTCTCTCTGCTTGCCTCTCTACCTACTTGCGATCTCTGCCTGTCAAATAAATAAATAAATAAAAATATTTTTAAAAAATAAATAAAGATTCTTGATTAATCATATGTGGGTTTTCATAAATTTGTTTGAGATACATAGGAAACACAAATAATTATTAGTATTAGTATTAAATAACTATTTAACAAGAAAAGAGAGAAAGAAATAACAAGTAACAAAAACAAAAACCCCCAAACCCAAAAAACCCAGCACACACAAGTAATTTCACAGGGAAATTCTATTAAACCCCAAAGAATAGATAATTCCAAACATAAAAAGTGAAGGAAAACTTTTTTTTAAAGAGATTTATTTATTTAATAGAGAGAGAGAGAGAGTGCTAACAGGGGAAGGTGTGTAGGCAGAGGGAGAGAGAGGGAATCCTCAATCAGACTTCCTACTAAGTGCAGAGTCTCACGTGGTACCCAATCCCATGACCCTGAAATCATGAGTTGGGCTGAAATCAGACATCCAACTGACTAAGCTGCCTAAGCATCCCACAAATGAAATGAAAGTTTTAAATGAATTTTGTGAAAACAATATAAAATCAACAATTAAACAAGATAAAGAACACATCAAAACTTGATAGATTAATCTCACTATAAATTTCCATGAAAAATCCTGCAAATTCCTAAAAAAAAAAAAATAAAAAACAAACCGAATCCACTATCTACATTAGGAAATAATGCATCTTGACTAAATGAAAAAGGATGTTGACAAAATCTAATGTCAATTTCTGATAAAAATTATTAACAAACTAGGAATTGTTGGATATTTACACACACACATACTATACACATAATTATTTAGTGGAGAAACATTAGAGACAGTCTCACTAAGGTCAGGGACAGGGCAATGTTCTGACCATCTCTACTGCTATTGAACATTTAAAAAAAATATTAGCTGTTATATATAACTTACTGTACTCTTTTTGAGTATTAGTTGCAAATATTAACTTACTGTAGTCATTTTTCAATTATTATGGCTTTTATTGATTTCTCTTTAATAATTAGAAAGACTACAGTGGGTGAAATTTGCAGATGATGATACACCTAAAACCTCAAGATTAGCTCCTATACACAAAGAAAAAATAATCTGGTGTTGTACCATGACATAAAATATATCTACAAAAACGAAGAGGAAAGCAAGAGGTACTCTCATTCATTTGGAAGACAGTTTTGCAGTTTTTTCTAAAGTTAAACACAAACTTAATATATGACCCAGGAATCACAGTCCTAGTTTTTCACCCAAATAAACTGTAAACTATAGCTATACAAAAACACAAACTTAATATATGACTCAGGAATCACACTCCTGGTTGTTCATCCAAGCAAACTGCAAACTATATCCATACAAAAGCTTAATGCTAAACACAAACAGACAAAAAAAAAAAAAAAAAAAAAAAAAAAAAAGGAAAGAACCAAGCTTCAACAGGGAAATGGATAAACAAATTGTGGTATTTCCATACAATAGAATAGTATTCAGCTATAAAGGGGATGGGTGATTGATTCATGCCATAAGATGTATGAAAATTCATTTTCTAAGAGAAGTAAGTTAGACCAACAGGCTACATATTTTATGATACCATTCATATAATGTTTAAGAATAAGCAAATTTAGGGGCGCCTGGGTGGCTCAGTGGGTTAAAGCCTCTGCCTTCGGCTCAGGTCATGATCTCAGGGTCCCGGGATCGAGCCCCGCATCGGGCTCTCTGCTCAGCGGGGAGCCTGCTTCCTCCTTTCTCTCTGCCTGCCTCTCTGCCTACTTGTGATCTCTGTCTGTCAAATAAATAAATAAAATCTTGAAAAAAAAGAATAAGAATAAGCAAATTTATAAGGACAGAAAATACCAGTAGTTGCCAGAGATTAGAGGAGTGGGGTGGTTGTCAACAAACTGAATGAACAAGAGAATTTTAAAGTGAAGGAACTAATCTGTACAGAATGCTATACCAATGAACTGTACGTTATAAAAGAGTGAACTTTAATATACACCAATTAAAACAACAACAACAAATCAAGCAGGGTGTCAAGGGATCCCCGAATGGAATGTACTTTGACAAACGAATGTGATAACATCACAGATGTATGAAATAACTTTGCCTAAGAAATGGGGTTTAAAAATGAGCTGATGTAATTAATTTTGTAACTGTAAAAACTAAAGAAATTATATAAACACTGTACTCTAGTTGTCAAATTTGTTTCTCACGGGGGTATGGGTTAACAACTCTGAACTACTTTACCAAATAGGTAAATGAATGATGGGAGCCAAGTTTCTCACTGTCAGAAAGAGAAGTTACGGGTAAGTGAGAAAAGAGGCTAGAATAAAACCTGTAGTATTAGATTAGAGTCGAAGATATCCATACGTACTCATACTGAACTTAATGGTTAAATACAGAAATGATAGTGTGTGTGTGTGTGTGTGTGTGTGTGTGTGTGTGTGTGTGTATGTATATATATATATATATGTATATATATATATGTATATATATATATATATATATTTATATAGTTTAATATATACTGAGAGGGCCTAGAAACAATGACACCCAGGTAGCAGCAAACAACCCAAAAGCCCTGATCTTGGTTCCTAAAAACCATCCTCTGATTAAGTGAACCAGGTCCTGGAGAAATAACTGAAACCAGATGGGAACAGAAGAGAAAAATGTAAGCCTAGATTCTACTTTTATGTCTGAAGTTTTGTATGCAACTTACTTCAGAAAGTAAGGAAATGTTTAAAAAAGCAGAGGTAGCTTGAAGAACCTTCATGGGATCAATATAGGACAATTTTTGCATGGAAGTAATTATGATAATAATAGATTTTAACATGATGAATTAAAATGAATGTATTAATCCACATGGGTAATTTAAAAAAAAAATAAGTTAAACCATGAAGCAAGAATGAAAAACTATGGAAGGTGGATTCACTAATTAATGTAGAAGAAATGGCAGAAGAAATGGATACTAAAGCCATTGGCTAAATTGTACTGGGAGAATGGGATATTCACAGAGTCTCAGAGTATCAACCCACAGATTACATGTTAAGTAGATTGGAAAAGATGATTTTATAATGGAGAAAGTTAGTGGACACCACCTGAACCAAGTGATTAAAATTAACATCACAGCTAATGGGATAAAATTGACATTATGTAGCATTTTTGTGAACATTTAAAAAAAATCTCAATTTAATCAGAAGGAAGCAATTAAACACATCTAATTTGTATAAAATGGCTGGCCTGGATTGTTAAAAAACATAAATGCACTGAAAGCCAGGAAAGGCTTAGGAATGTTTCAGTTTAAAATAAATTAAAGAAACATGATAACTAAATACAATACAGTATCTGAATTTTCCAATAAAACTTCAATGGACACTATCGAGAAAATTGAGAAATTTCAAATAAAGCTTTTATAATGTAATATGACATCAATGCTAAATTTCTTGGCTATGATCATTGTATTGGGCTTAGACTTATGTAAAAGAATGGCATTGTACATAGGAGGCAATGCTGAAATATTTAGGGGGCGAGTTGTCATAATGGTCCAGAAAAAGAAAAGATTCCTTTCTCTCTTTATCTATCATCTATCTATTGACAAAGACAGGAGCAGAGAGATAGAGACAGACTGAAATATAGAAAGAAATATGAAGCGTATGTAACAAAATGTTAATAACTGATCAACGTAGGTGAAGATATGTGTGTTTTTTACAGTAGTCTTTCAACTTTGCTGTAGGTATGAATTGTTTCAAAAATAAGTTTTGGTAAAATATGTTAATTATTTCAATTTTTGTGCATTTTTGAACAGCAGAGACTAATATTCTTTGCAAATCTTACAAAGAACGCTGATATGTATAAATAGCCATGGCAATTTTAAAGGGTTGAAGCTGGTCTCCATGGAACCACCCACTTGTCCTTTCATTCATGCTCTCTGAGACAACTTTAAGACCCTATGTCTTTAGGCCCTTTTAAAAAGATTTATTTATTTATTTGAGAGACAGAGAGAGAAAGCGAGTGTGCAACAACCCAGAGATCACCGCCTGAGACAAAACCAAGAGTTAGACCCTTAACCGACTGTGCCACCTAAGTGTCCCTAGACCCTTAAAAAAAATTTTTTTTAAGATTTTATTTATTTATTAGAGAGAGAGAGAGAGCGAGCACAGGCAGACAGAGAGGAAGGCAGAGGCAGAGGGAGAAGCAGGCTCCCTGCCTAGCAAGGAGCCCGATGCGGGAATCGATCCCAGGACGCTGAGATCATGACCTGAGCCGAAGGCAGCTGCTTAACCAACTGAGCCACCCAGCGTCCCCCTAGACCCTTTTTAATTAAAAATAACATTTCATTTCTGTTACACAGCTTAAAGTGTCAGAAAAATATGCAGTCTTTGTAAAAGGATTTTCGATGTTTTAAAAATGTTTACATTTTGACACATAAAGGGATGTTACTCCAACTTTGGGGAAATAGTAACTTAAAAACAAAACCATTTCATTTAGCCCCTAATGTGTGACTGACAACATCCTCACTACTTTGAATGAAAAATCCATAAATCCAATAATAACTATGTAAAACAAATTTTCATTTAATTTTTACAAAGAAACCCAATTATAGTTATATTAGTAGTAAATGACAGAGCCAATATTCAACCAATATCTACTTCTTTCAAATTCTTTGCTCTTATCCATACATACAAATAAAGAAATTCTAATCTTTCAAATATATTAGGAGTAGGGTTATAGAACATGATTTATCACTTAACAAATAAGGCATACTAATAGAAGAATCAAATTGGGTTCTTTCCACTCTACCTACTAAATTTTGGAATTGCTCTTGAAGAGATCTGGTTTACTGAGTATTATCCATAGGTATATGAAACTTGACAGAAGTATTAGAATGAGAGATTTTATGGTCGAGTAGTTCCATAATTTTTCTTTAGTGGAGTTAATTTCTCAAAACTAAGATATTAGAACTAGACAAGTTTTACTTTATAATACTCATATGTCACTCTCATTTTCCAGATCATCATCACCCTCCCCTCACTATGCCAAAATTAAGATAGATAAGACAGAATATTCTATTGATCTTTGTTGATAAATTAAATTCACTAGACACCACAGTATGTATTATACTGACATCATTAGAGTGTTCATAACTTGTATCCTTACTTTATTTTAATTTTTATTTTATATATTTCTTTAATAAATAGAAATTTCAAATAGAGTGAAATAAGTATCTCCTCTCTTGCATACAGCATATTTTCCCTCACATATATGCATCTTGATTTCTAACATACATAAGCTTCAGTAGTACTTTTAAATTGCTGGTAATAGTATATTTAATGAGCTTTTAAGGTAAATAAATAAAGTTGGTATAATGAGTGTTATATGTATTTTACTGAAAGTTAAAGATCATTTCATTTTCTATCCTAACTAACTCAACATGGAAAAGTAGTTTCTAAACAACAAAGTGAGGGTCATACAACTAACCAAAGGAAATGTTTACAAAAAGATGCCAGTGGAGCATCTGAAAAATATTGATCTTAGAAAGCAAATGGAACAACACATTGATCTCAGACAAATAAAGGGGCAGTGAGAGCCATAAAAACAGTTGGAGAGGAGTCTTAGCAATAAAGAAGGGCATATCTTACTGACAGAACTGAAGGAAGGTTGAAAATGTGAAAGTACAGAAATATTTTAAGGTGAACTCGCAAGGTAGTCTTAATTTGAAAGTATAAGGCAAGGTCATCAGTGAATAATAAAGTATGAAGGTTTTAAGGAAAGCACTGAAGTGGAGAAAAGGTGCTCAGCTGGATGGATTTTAGTTCTAGCTAAGCCTCTAAATAGTGAGGATTTGAGAAATCACTAGACACCGTGGAGACTCAGTTTTCTTATATGAAAAATAAAGAGCAGTAATAGTCACAATCCAGTCATAGGACTGCTCCAAAGATCCCTTGGGGATCTTGTTAAGCAGTACATATCCTTGAATCTTTCTCCCAGAGGGATTCTGTTTTAGGCTGCATCAGATTTGGAATGCATTTGATCAAACAACTGTTAAGGTCTAAATAGCCAGCATACCTCCCAAGATATGTTCTTTTAAAAAAAAAAATCACAGAATCATGGAATATTTCAAGCCATGCTGAGAACAACAGTATGGTAAGCTTCTCTTATTAGAAAATAGATAAAACAGAACTGGGGTTTTTCTGCATATTTTTGTGAATCTCTCCTATACATACACTTGTTATTTAATCTGTTAGCCTAGAAAGTATTCTTGAATCTTTCCTCTCTGTCATACCACCTCCTTCATTAACACCCAACACCCACATAGAATTAGTGAGCAAGTCTTGCTAATTCTACCCACTTTTATACTAAATCTTTCCTGCCTTTAATCCAGAAAACTAATGTCCAGTTCATACATTCTCAATAGCTTGTGTGGACCAGAGTGATAATCTTCTACCTCTTTTTTACACCTTCAGTTTCACATCTTGAGTCCATTCTCTCTCTATAGTACTGGAACAATGCTCATTCTAGTCATCATAAAATCTGCTTGAAATGTTTTTGTAGCTCCTAATTTCTATAGGGCAGAGTTTTCTCAAAGTTTTCCTCATAGTGTGGAGAATAATCCATTGGTATATCAGAATTAATTTACTTGTTCAAAACTAGCATTCTAAATGGAATAAGATTGAATGGAATAAACTAAAAATAATAGAGTGGAATATAAAACATCTGAATACACTGATGTAATAGCTTTGTGAAATGTTAATCATTTATGTCTCTATGCTTATATAATACAAAAAGTATGCTACATTGTGTTGTTTTTAAAAAGCTTGATAAACACTTCTGTAGATCATATAGAGCCTTACATAATCTTGCCTTCACCTGCTTTTTACCCTAAAATCTCAAAGTTTCAGCCATTTTGTAGGCAAATCAGTGAATGAGCCATATTCTTTTGCACTTTGGGACAATCTCATAACACTCCCCTGATGAAATACTTCCTCTCACACCTTCCTTTCAGCTTGGGAAAATATCCCTCATTTTCCAATTTACAGAAATTATTACTCATTTTCCAATATGTAGAATGCTTCCAGGTGTTCCCCTCCTTGTGATCCCCATTCTTCCCATCTCCTAGTGACGGTTTTGATCTGGTCCAAAACAGGTTGATGCAGAACTATTAGGTTCTTTTTGTTCAACCTCCAACAGTGTGAGGTGATAGATTATTATTTTCTAATACTCTGAAACTAGTTAGGCTGCAAGTAAACTCTGACAAAGTTCTACAAGAACTTATTAAATAGTCAAACAAGCAACCTCCACGAGCTTAAAAAATCCTGGCTTTTGTTGGGGTGGGGGGGATGGTGAGGAGATGTTGAGAAACCTTGGAAAGTTGTCCAAAGTAAATGTGACAATGTTCAAATCACGTATAAGAGAGACCAAGATTCATCTGGACAAATTTGTTTGGAACCAAGTCTGGAGAACAGTGTCTCAGTGTATAGAACATAACATAGGCTGGCTAGATTCTTATGCCTACTAAATGCATTTTAGAGGGATGTCTCTAAAAATCTTTTGTCCAGATAATGTATTTTCAATATTATTAATCACACCAATGGGGACCCATTTCTAACAATCATTAGCTAATAAGCATTAATTTTACAAATGAAAAACAATTACAGTTATGTAAAATAGCAAACCCTTTTTTTTTTAAACCAGGTTAAGGATAGACTAGGCTTGTAGTTTCTGAAGAGTGACATTTCAGATTAAAATGTATCTGACTACCGCTGGAATATGAATTTCAGATCAGGGAATTCCTTAAGCTCTAACATAAACCATTATTTACCTGATATTACACTATCTATTACTAAAGTATTTTAAATTAAATTATAGATATTATTACTCAAAAGTAATTATTATAATGTATTTTGACTGTTGGGAGACATCATGATATATTTCAAAAAATTAATTCAGTTCACAGGTGCACTAGTAATGATAAATATGAAAGTCCAAAGTGTGTGTATGTGTGTGTGTGTATGGGAGGGGGGTCTGTTTGTTAGAATATGTTACCACTAAAAAGAACATGTCTTAAAGTTCACACAATAAACAAAACCAAGCAACAATAACAAAAGATTTCCCTGAAGAGATCTTCAGATAGTTAAAGTCTGTAATGCAGGTCAAGTCAATTTAAATAGCTCCTTCTTTTTTGTTCCCAAAGCTGTATGTACATTTTACTAGGGTAGCTATTGTAATTGTTTAAATAGGACACGTTCTCTCCACATTTGAACAAGTTTTTCAGAGTATGAGTGTCAAAATATGAAAGTGACTCTGAATTCCTCATATCCATGAGCATAATTAAGTTTCTAAGAAATTCTTCACTATGTCCTGGTGGTGCTCTAAGGCAGATGAAGTTTGTAAGAACAGGTAAGAGACCATGAAAAGAAGTGATAGTGGAGAAATTTCTTTAGATAAAGTTGTTACCATAATCACAGTTCACACAATTTCTTTTGGAGGACAGGAGGAGGAAATGTGAAGGTTAAGTGCTTAGCTCCTAACTCAGGAAAAACAAACTGACAGAGGACTGAAGACATTTAGAGGGTAAGAGAAGGGAAGAAGGGAAGACTTTGGTGGTAGAGCCAGAAAGTAAGAGCTGCTGTACTGTACTGGGGAAATTTAATTAAAACCAAAATGTCTTCCCAGCCCAGGAAACCTTTCTACAAAGTAGAAAATAAGGAAAACAATTTTATTACTGAATAGGCATTAAACCAGAAATGAAGACCATCAGAGGCAGTCCACTAAAGAGATGATAAATATAGAAAGAAATCTCAGCCTTTTATATAGCCAAGCAGATATATGATCTTGCATATATAATCTCAAAAAATATATATATAACTAGTCCTCAAATAAGAGGACTTGACAGTACCACTTGCTACACATAGTTCATCCCAGATTTGCCTGATATTGGGGTTACCCTTGGTGTTAACAAATTGGCTTTATCTAAAGAAAAAATAAATTTTTTATGTCTTTATGACAGAAGGCAGTTTTGCGACCTAGAGCTAAGCAGCCCACCTAGGAGCCAGCCTCGGATCCTGCTATGAGGAAAGAGAGGTGTTATCTTCCTTGATTGCATTTCAAAGAGATGACCCCCCCACCCCGCATTCTCCAGAGAGACATTTTTGGGTTGAAAAGCTGGCAAGTGGCTTATTTAAATTTTAAAAAGAACCTGCGTATATCTCAAAGGGATAGAGAAAGAATTTACCATTTCCTGAAGAAAATAGTCTGAAAGAAAAAGAGTCTCTTTTCTTTTTGGCACCAGGAAAAATTATTGGGTTTTCTTCCTTTTTAGATTTCTATTTACACTTAAAACTGGAACCAGCCTCCTTGCTTAAAATCTGTTGGGACAGAGATGGGTGAATGCTTCCTATTGACCAGATGTGGCCCAGACAGAAATCCATGTGAGGTTGGTGATGGCATATCCTGTCCTATCGGGTCATGTGGGAGGAGAAAAAGGAGCCCTAAAGATCGTCAAATCAGAGGTGCTTCTGCCCACCTCAAGGAAGTGCTGAAGAGAAGCTCAGCGAGAAATATATGAAGAACACAGACAGAAAGAATTGGCTTCTCTTATTTATTAGTCCGACCCAGGGAAGCCACTTTAAATAATATATATGAGGCTCAAGATTGTGAAAGTACGCAGACACAAAAGAGTTGTACTATCCTTCTATTTCTCCTTCTTCCCTAGGTTTTACACCTGTCCAGGAGCTCACTGACTGATAAAGAATGGAGATGAAGTCTAAGAGAGGAGAGCCAAGATGTCCACACAGTCATGTCCCATTCCTCTCCCACACTGTACTGCAAATGCCCAGCCTTTGACAGGCCTGAAAAGAAGAAGTGATTTCCTCCTTCTCAGATGTATGCATATATGTTTTTGTCATCCTGATTATATATTTACTCCATGTCCTTTATATAAAATAGAAAAAAGGAGAAAAAAGAGATGGAGAAAAGAGATAACAGAAGTTGTTTATTATTCCTCCACGATGAAACATTCAGTGTATAAAACGAAATTTTGATTTTTGTATCTGCACAATTATGTGTTCTGCTATTCTTTATTAAGAATTCAGAATGATAAGTGAGAGTATATGATATGGACTTTTAAAACTGAGCTCAGCCATTCAATAGATGTATGACATTGGACAAGTTATTTAATTTCTCTGTTCCCCCAATTTCTTACATAAAAAGTGAGAATTTAAAAAACCCTACATAATTGGCTTGTTGTGAAGATCAGTACCAGCAAATTATTGTAAAGCATTTATTAAAGAACCTGATATATAATACATAATCCACACTGAAAACTAGCATTATTAAAAATCCCAAGAATTTCCTCACATTCTTAAGTACTTACAGACTATTGAAAATAAAAAGTGCTTGCTAAGGAGAGTACATCTGAAATGTTCCCAACACATACACATACGCATGTGCGTGCACACATGGCAATTATGTGAGGTGACAGAGGTGTTAACTAACCTTCTTGTAAGAATCATATATGTATCAAATCATCACATTGTACACATTAAATTTATACAATGTTCTATGCCAATTATATCTCAATAAAGCTGGAAAAAATACATAATGAAAAAGAAAATGAAAAGTGTAAACCATCAACCAACCCCATCCCTGATTTACTCTAATTTTCAAATTCTCTTATCTTGAAATTTCTACTGTAATTTATATGCTGCTTAACATTCTTATATATATATAAGAATATATATATATATTATTTCCTCCTAGCAATTTGCAATAAATAGAATTACTATGTCAAAGGATAATAGAATTTGCAAAAAATTAAAGAAATAATAGTGTTCTTCATCTTTTTCCTACATTTTGCACAAAACTGTCACATAGTAGTAGCTAAAAATATAATAACCTAAGACATGAATAAATAAATGAATGAACAAATGATTGAGTGACTAAATGACATAGTCATTTAATAATATATATATATATAAATATATACATATATATTTATATATATATAAATGAAGAATTGCCTTTTCAAGATATTTATTTTTATTTTTAATTTTTTTGCTTATTACTCATTTAAGACATTGTTTTTTATGCAATGTAAGTTTCTGTTCTTTGATAGCCAGATAAAAAATAAATAGTATTATGGAATTTGGATCCAACCTGATTTTATACAAGATTTTGCTAAAACTTTTAAATTATAATAATACTTAGTAAGCTATCCATATCATAACAACTACAAACTTCCCTTTTAAGGAATTTTTAACTGGACCAAGTTCATGCAACATTAAACCTTACTGTAGAGCTTTCTGGAATTGGCCTGGTAATTCTGTTTACAGAAAAGAATGGAGTTTTGGTTTTGTTTCATTACAGAACTTGCAGTCTCATTAATGAATAGGAAATTGTTCTTGCTGCACATGATTGTAAACATTATAAAAGAATGATTGCTTAGCCCAGAGGTTCTCAAACGTTTTTGCCTATTAGCATTACTTTGGGATCTCTAAAGTTTCAAAGTTCAGGCCTCACCCTGAACCAATTAAATTATAATCTCTATCCCAGACCAATGAAGTTATAATCTCTGAGGATGAGAGACATTCATTTTTTGGTATTTATTTTTATTGAAGCCTTCAGCTGATTGCAGGCAAGTTTGGGAGCCAATGGTTTAGCATATGGCTCAAGTTTCTGGCTTACATTAGCAGTAAAAGTAGGCACTCTGCAGTAATTTTAATATTCCACCAAGCACTGTTAAAGCTTTATTTGCATGTCTACTAAATCTGCTAAGAAGACAAATTTATCTTTGGAAATACCAATGTACATATTTATTGCTACAATTGCTCTTCCAAGTGTTAAGAATGTATTTATTTGTCATGGAAATAACCACATCTGAAAAGATATGCAAATAGTATATTTACAACCATTTAGCCTCATGTTATAATACTGTATAAATAAACCCCATGAATCCAGTCAGCAGTCCAGTTTACAAATTCTTTAATATAACCTCAGATTACTTTTTTTAAAAAAAGAAACGTTTATATTTCCTAAGACTTCAAATTATATTTTAACAAAAGACCTAAGTTTCCTTATCATTTTTTATAATACCTATGCATTTCCATTTCTCACCAAATCTTAAATGAAAAAACACCATCAGTGAGAGAGAAAAATATTCTCATATTTTCTTACTTTATAGATATATTCTTAGATTAACAGGTATTTCTATAAAGCATAAAGAAAAAGCATAGACAGTTATGCTTATTTGTCTATAGAGGAAACATTTTCTGTAAATCATTCTCTTCCATTTTCTGGATGCAATTTTGTTTCCCTACAGAATCTAAATAGGGGAAAATGGAGAGGTAGTTTCCCTACCAGAGGGCAATTCTGATGTGGGTGTGGTTTCTTTCTCTTGTTTGGAAGATGCTAAAGCTGATATCCCTGGGTGGGTCTCAAGGGTGGTTAAAGCTGACACCTATCTTTTAGGGCATTATTGTTGATTTTTCAAAAGTTGTCTGCTGGGTCCCTTTCTCCTCAGTTCCAGTGATCTAGGTCGAAGTCTTTGATGACTTTTTTCTCAATCCGTGGACATTGATTCATATTTATGCTGAAGACCACTATCAATTAATTAGCAGGGGTTCTAAGAGATGAGAGCCAAGATGACCACATACTCATGCCCCATAATGGGCAGGGATGTGTTTGGTCCCAGAGAAACATGTCCCATGAATTAGTAATTTCTATGAATCTTGGTTAATGATAACACATCATCACATTCTCAACTCTCTCAGCACAGAAGCTAGTCAGCCAACCCTTCTCTCACCCTCTAAGTTTCCATAGTGGTCACATTCCTGGCCTCTGTTCCTTGATAGAGAGGCAAGGAACAATTTTTATAAACTATTTCCTTTATAAAATTTATGTATGCAGAGAAGTGATTTTATACACTCACTTCGGTACCTTGGATTTATTTCCTCATGCTTCATTCAAAACTAAGATGAATCTCCCTTTGTTTGTTTCACTTCTTAAATTCCCAGAGAACAAACTGATGGTTGCTAGAGGGCAGGTGGGAAGGGGGATGGATGAAACACATGAAGGGGCTTAAGAGTTCACTTACTGTGATGAGCACTGAGTAATGTATAGAATTGTTGAATCATTATATTGTTCACCTGAAAATATAACACTGAATGTTAATTATATTTCAATTAAAAAAAGAGAAAAACTAAGATGAGTCTTATTTTAATATCCTGCTGGTTATATTTCTGTGTTTAGGCATTCTCTCTTAAATCCTCTATGAGACAAGGTATCAAAAAATGTAAACCTAAATAGTTACACTACATGTAAATAATGAACTCTGTAGTTTTAAAGCCAGTAAAACCTTCTGATATGTGTTGTTGAGGTCAGGAAGATTAATATATAATAAAGAGTTATAAATGTTTCAAAAAAGGAAAATGTATAGAATGCACTATATGCTAAGGAAGTAGACATGAAGAAATAGAAAATTCTTTGAAGAAGTTAAAGAAACATTAGTATGGGAATAATATTTGGAGTGAACTTTAAGGAATGTGGTGATTTCATTGGTATAGTTCATCTCCCAGTATTTGGAAACACATTTTCTTCTAATAACACACTCCTGCTTAGAACCTACTTACTGTAATAGCTCCAGATAAATCAACAGAAGAGTTAAAAGCAAGTAATTAAAATGTCTTTTTAAGACAGAATAACTCTTGTGACTATTTATCTTTAACTATTCTCCTTAGAATAGTTTCTAATGGAAGTATAATTATAATACATGGAAAGCAAAAAAATAAATCCCCATTGTCAGTCACTTATATTGAAATCAGTAACTACAAAATCATGTCTTCTAAAAAAATGTTCCTTTAGGTCAAATTTAATTGGCCACTTGCCATTTCATAACATATATCTGACACTGTTATCATGATTATCATATTTCTTGATCCTTTAAAATATTAAGGTTCAATATTTGCTTATTAAGTAATAACCAAAATGTTTTGAAGGTTACCAAGTCTGTGAATTTTTATATGTATAAACCTGTTATAATAATGGTTAACATTTAATGAGGGTTTTCTGTAGGCCGAGCACTATCTAAGGGACTTTCATGTATGATCTCCTTCCATTTTTAAGTAACCCTATGGAGCTAGTTCTTATAATCATCCCCATATGCAAATTAACAAATGGAGGCCCAGAAGCATCAAAATTTCCCAAGGTCACAGACAATAAAGACCCAGGTTCTGGCCACAGCAAGATAAGTTCAGGGCCATGTTCTTAGCCACCACAACTTCCTGCTATCTCTTTTTTTTCAACTTTAGCACAGGCATCTCCATTCAAACTGGAATCTTTATCTAATTAAGTATTACATCTATATTGTATACATGCATCTGATATCATTTTTCCTTGTTATGAAGTTAGAATTTTGTAGCCTGTTAGAAATAAAAGATATATCTACAACATGGGTCCATAGATTATATATTTTTTCATAAAAAGAGATGTGGTTGTTATCTATATATTGTATCTGTACGGTATTTATCTACTTATAGCTTCATGACATATGCCAAGAAGTAAAAATATCTTTATAAAAGGGGGGCACCTGTTCAACTCAATTTAAACACCCATAGTACCACCTGCACTCACAATAAATGTGTAATATATGTTGAAGAGATGGATGGATGGATGGATGGATGGATGGATGGATTAATGAATGTCCTAAGCTGCATAAAGTTCAGTTAATATATTTAATGCATGAACATATATGCCTGTGTTTTTATGTGTTTTAATATTTTAACAATTATAGCTAATCTAATTGTTTTTAATCACTCATGTAATGTAAAGATGCTCATTTGACTTTAAAGGAAATGAATGTGGACATAGTTCCTAATTTCTTTCTTTAACACAGAGAATAGATTTTTCCTCTGGCAAAGATGCCAACTATCAACCGGTTAAGATCTATCCCTAATATAAGAAAATAATCAAAGTCTATATGAACGTTAACATGAGTGGAGAATTTTAAAAAAGCAAAAAGCTGAAGAGCAGTGGGGAGATAAGAAATTTTAGTGTCAAGTACAGCTTCTCTCTGTAGTGGTTAAAATACTCCTAGTTTATGTGAAATCTATGATTGATTCTCTTTCACTTGGAAGAATTTTACTATACCCAAAGGGAGACTGTAAGATTACCATTCTTACTATAATCAAAACATCAGGAATGAAAATCCCACCCACTGGCACAATAAATATTTTAATAATCTATAATATATCCAAATCAGTAATACTGCTGTAAGTTGTCAGTGTTAACAGAGCTATTTCAAAGTTTAATTTCAACACTGCTTATGGCCTAGCATTTCAAAGCAGACAACCAAGAATCCCTGACTCCCGCATCATTAAGTACAGATTCAATTCCAGAAAGTACATTGCTATTACTTTACAATTCTGAATATATTTTAGCCAGAATGTGACATTATTGGGTATAGGTTTTAATGGTTTCTTATCTCCCTCATATGTTCCATAAAAAGACTGATACATTATGATGATGATTACAAGGAATGATTTTGGTATATGTTTATAAATCACTAACAAAATTATTGTTGTATTGGTATGATGGCTCTGTTAAGATATAAGATAGATTCATTTATTTTTCTAGGGACAACCAAATAAATAACTATAAAAATAAGATGGAGGAAGCAGGAACAGGGTCTATAGCAAGATTCAGAAAACCTGAAATACGAGTGATCTACCAAAACGTTTAAAAACAATCCCTTGAAGGCCACATTGAACATCAGTAAACCAATGTGCTTTGGGAATGGTGTGCTGAAAAAATATAAGCTTAAGAAATGCCATTTACCTCATAATTTACTTGAATAAATACTTTTTCACTGACTTCAGAAATGCATCTATCAAGTGTTATGTTAACAGAGAAAGTCAATATTTATCAACATATATTGATGCTACTATGGTGAAATGGTCAAATGGTGAAACTACTTTTGTGTCAAGGAGGGATGACTGGGTAAAGATGAAAGTTTTTTACCAAGGATTTACATTAGATCCACATAGGTCATTAGCTGACTGCAGTATTTTGAATATGCTTTTCTGGTTGCTGAAGATGTGAAAATGAGCCAGAGTGTGAAACATGCAACCTTTGGCCAGTATATTTCATTAGCAAAGATTCTGAAACATAAGAGCAGAAGTATGTATTCCTTTGCTGGTGTTGCTACTGTGGAATATTCTCTAAACATGACTGAAGAGGTAAAGAACTGGTGTCTTAAATCTATTTGGATTCTTTCACTGATAAGCTAACACTTAACTTGAACCTGAGAAGGTAAATCATTCCAAATTCAAATGCCCCTTTCCTCTTTACAGAGACACACAGTGATGTAGTTGCAACTAATGTTCATTTTGAGAATAGAACTGGGCACAGCTGTTCCAGTTAGACTTTTCTGCAAGAAAATAACATGAACTATACATAAAGGGACAAGCAAATTTTAACTGTTATGCCCAAGAAATTCATAGCTGGTTCAGAACCTAAAATAACCATTGTATGGATTCTGAAAAATGACATTTCAAATTGCATCATCTAAAATGTAAGCATTTTAAATTATCAAGAGCAGGAAGAAAGGAAACAAAATAAGAAAATTGGAAATATAAAAACTCCTTTGAGGAAAGATAAATAATATACAAATAATGCCCTAGGACTCTTTTCTCCAATGGATACATTTCCAGCTTCAATAAATAAACTGACATGTGGTACCATGTGTTTTAGATGGATTAGCAATGACACGTAGGAAATCAACAAGCCCAATCTATCTCATGAACCAACAGACTGATGTGTATAGGCATCAACTACCACTTACAAAAAGTAAGATATGTGTATATAGAAAATATTGAACCATGTATCTTAATAATTTAATCAGAATGAAAATTCATTATGTTGGCTTTCTCATGTTAACTGATTTTTAAGAAATCCTATATCTGGCATTTAGATAGAGTGAGTCATTTCACTCCGTCAAAAGCATATAAAACAGCCATACTCATTAATGGAGTTATGTAGGAGGCAGGTGAGGAAACTCCAGATGATTCCAACTATTACAACTACCATCTCCTTTTTAATAAAATAGAACTTCCAAAATGAAGAATATGTTAAATACTGAACTGCAACCAATAATATTTAATCAAATCTCACCAACTGAAATAGTGTTTACTTGGCCATCTCTATGATCTAGACTAAAATTTAAGATCAGGGAAGAACCAGGGTGCCTGGGTGGCTCAGTGGGTTAAGCCTCTGCCTTAGGCTCAGGTCATGATCTCAGGGTCCTGGGATCGAGCCCTGCATTGGGCTCTCTGCTCAGCAGGGAGCCTGCTTCACCCCCTCTCTCTCTGCCTGCCTCTCTGCCTGCCTGTGATCTCTGTCTGTCAAATAAATAAATAAAAATCTTAAAAAAAAAGAAGTCAGGGAAGAACCTCTACATAGCTAAATTGATATCTCCAAGTTTGCTCCATGTACAGCATTTTATCTTCTTCTTATAAAAGACTGACACCAATGTTTCCAAATTAACAGTAAATTAGAAAGTTCTAACTCTTAAAGCTTCCTAACAACAGATTAAGGGGAAGAAAAAAAAAACCAAATTACACCCTGAAAACTAAGAATAAAGTCACAGAAAGTCAAATAACTAAGTAAATTAATTAAAAAATAATAGCCTTTTGTGGTACACTAATATTCTGGCTACCTATGTCAATTGTACTTGAGAACATCTTTATATAAAGAAAAGTATATTAGATGACAAAGTGAAGATTAATTACTGAAGTATATATATTTATTTATTTAAAAGTCTTTCTTGAGATATTATGTGACAGGCACTAAAGAAAGCACCAGAACATTACAATCACTAAACCCACAGACACTTAACATAAATCCTTGAAGAATCAACAATTGAGAAAGAAATTATAATGGATTTCCACCACTCCTAGGAAAAGAGAAGTCAAACTCTTCAGTTAGTGTTTTAGAAAGTAGAATCTGGGGATGGGGAAAGGCTCTTGGTCAGTGACTCTAATTTAACCTCTTAAATTTTATTCCTTCCTTCAGTTTCTCACCTTTTTATTACTGTTGGTACTAATTAGAATACAGTTCTGGCTCACATAGGTACAAAAAGCCCCCTCACTTTGTACCTTTGGTAGAGTAGCCGGTTAGTTAGGTTCTAACAGGACACATAGAAGTCAGCAAGGAGGAAGTCATGGCCAGCTATCAGAAAGGTCAGAGGCCTGTCCTGACAGCATTCCTTAAGAAGCTGGGTCAAACCAGAGGAGCTCAAGATGGGGGATGCCATGACAGGAAACCCTTAACCAAATCAGGAAGAAAAAGCAAGGAAACCTTGCTTCGCACCCCAAGTAATAAATTTTCCATCCCTTAGTTAACAACTGTCAATAAAAGATAGAAACCTAACCCCTAGGGTGTGCAGTTCTCTTAGACTCTAGAGCTTCCCTGTTCTCATGTCTCAAGAGTATAATTTTCACTTTAATTAACTATCCCACTTGGCATCACTTATCTGCTGTGCTTTGTGTCTGTCCTTGAATTCATTCTTGTGATAAGACTAAGAACCTTCCATGCCTCCTTTGAGTCTGGCTGGGTTGAGGCCCCAGGGTCTGAGGCACGGAGCCCAATGCAGGGCTCTATCCCAGGACCCTGGGATCATGACTGAGCCATCCAGGTACCCCCTAACTTGAGTTTTTAAAATTCATTTCTAATCATTAAAGGACAACTACTTGGAAAAACACATGATTGAATACACACAAATATTTAGCACCAAAAATATATCCTATGGCAAACTTGTAGTTTGGTGCAGTAAGAAGATATAAATCAGAGCTTCCATGATCCCCTCCTCAGGTTTGATCATTTGTTAGGATGGGTCACAAAGCTCAGGAAAATATTTATATATGTTTATTGGTTTATTATAATGATTATAATGGATAATGAACATGATAACTTAATATAGGATATTCATATGCTACAATATGAATGAAATATAGAATAATAAAGATGATAACCATTGAAGAGGTACTGAGGGTGAGGCCTGGAAGGATCCTCAAGCACAGGAGTTCCTGTTTCTGTGGAACTGGGGTGAGTGACTCTCCCAGCATTTGGATACATTTACTAGTGGAGAAGTTCATCAAACCTCTTTGTTCAGGAACTTTCATAAAGCTTAATATCCAGCCCTTTCCCCTTCCTAGAAGCCGCATCATTTGGGTAAAAAATTCCAACCCTCCAACCTCTTGGTATTTCTGGTGGCCAGCCCCATTCTGAGATTATCTAGGGGCCCCATCCTCTGTCACCATTAGCATAAACTCTTGACTCAAGGAAGTTTCTTAGAAATAACAAAGAGACTCTTTTCATTCAGGATGTTCCAAGTGTTTAGGGAGATCTGTGCCAGGAACCAGGAATGAAAAACAAATACATTTCTTATACCACAGACTCTTAAGCCATCTTATACACAAAATTAACCCCAAAATGATCTTGCAAAAACTAAAACTATAAAACATCTAGAAGAAAACTTAGCAAAAATAATTTGTGACCATGTGTTAGGCAAAGATATTTTAGCATCGTCTATAATAGAAAAAGGTAATAAATTTAACTTCATAAAATTACAGATATTTGTAAAACAAACACTATCCTCCCTATCCCAAAATGAAAGGTAAGACCCACAGTGGGAGAAAATACTTTCAAACAATTTTTGTTTTAAGGGGGTTTTATTCAGGGTATAAAAATTCTTCTATCTCAATAATAAGACAAGCAATCCAGATTAAAGATTCTATTTTAATAAAATTTACAAAAAAGAAGATATGAAAAAGGCTAATGAGCACATTAAAAAATGTTAAACGCTACTCATTAGGAAAATGTAAATTAACAGTACAGTGAGATTTCACTTCACCTATTAGAACTGATATAATCAACAAGACAAGTGCTGTTGAAATTGTGGACAAATAGGAATTCATATATTGCTGGTGGAAATTCCAGCCATTTTGGAAAACATTTTATTTGTTTCATAAGAGTTAAAAATAAACTTAACATAGGATTTTAAAAAGTCTCATTCTTAGGAATCTACCAAAGAGAAATAAAAATATACATCCTTACAAAGACATATATATGAACGTTCATAGCAGCATTATTCATAATAAACCCAAACTAGGACAATTCAAATGTCCAGCAATCGATGAATAGATAAAATGTGGTGTATCAAACAATGAGATACTATTAAGTAGCTAAAGGAGTAAACCACTGATACATGGTGTGAAATATTGGGGTCAGGAGCAGGCAGTCAAGAAAGAGTTCTTGAGACATCTGGTGCAAAAATGGTGGTTTTATAAAAGCACAGGGATAGGACCCGTGGGCAGAAGAACTGCACTGGGATTGTGAGGAGTGACTGATTATGCACCTTCAAGTTGGGAGTGGAGGGTTAGTCTCTAAGGAATTTGGAAGCAAGTTTTCCAGGACCTTGAGGGGCTAGCTGTTGTTAGGATGAGGTCATTTACTACTGACTAGTAAGTCCTTAGTCATGAGACCCTATAGGTATATATCAGTGGGCTATATGTTCAGAGAATGATTGTTAACATATATCCTGACAGGGGGTAGAGATAAATGAAGTTCCCAAAGGGAATTTTGTATATTAAAGAAAACTTACAGGATCCTAGAGGTTGGGGTAATGTCCATGTTGGCTGCCTTTTGCCTCTAGCAAATTATTAACCTTAAGGCAGGTGAGTTCCTGAAGAAAGGTCACTCTGTTTGTTTCAAGTACTTGTCAATGGGCTGTAAGTTTTAAGGAACTTTATTATTATTTTTTTAATATTTCTTTTGCCTTTGTTCTCCACATGTATGATGTACATACATACATACATACATGTAGCAATAAATGCTACAATATGAATGAAATTTAAAAACATTATGCTAAGTGAAAAAAACCTGGAAGCAAAAGATTTGATTATTTTACAATTCCACTTATATGGAATGACAGAAAAGACAACCTATACTAAGAAAAGAAATCAGTGATTGCCTGGCACTAGAGATATGAACAGAAACTGCCCACAAATGGTCAGAAAAGATATTTTGGGGGTAATGTTAATGTTTAAAACTAGATTGTGGTAATGATTGTACAACTATGTTACTAAAACCACTGAAATGTATATGTAAAATGAGAGAATATTTTATGGCATGTAATTAATACATCAAAAAGCTGTTTAAAAAGACACATTTCTGATCTTCCATAATTAATTATTTCTCAGAGTTTGAAGGCCCCATATTAATCCAATTATCATCTGGACTGGTTTTTCTCTTTTAGCCCCAAAGGATTTCAGGAACTTGTTGCTTTACATCATAGTTTCTGTCCAATCTCCACATGGAAATTGCCACTGCAAAAGTTCCTAGGCAAAAGTAATCTGCTAGAAATATGCAAAAATAATTATCAAGGGAATAAGAGCTGTCTTTTTGTTTTTTCTTTCTCTCAAAGTTTTACTTAGAGGTCTTCTTAGTTTGGATTTACATTCTTTTTTTTTTTTTTTTTTACTTTTTTTTTAAGGATTTATTTGAGACAGACAGAGAGAGAGCATGAGTAAGGGGAGAGGCAGAGGGAGAGGGAGAAGCAGACTCTCTGGTGAGCCAGGAGCCCGATGTGGGGCTCAATCCCAGGACCTCAGGATCATGACCTGAGCCAAAGGCAGACGCCCAACCAACTGAACCACCCAGGCGCCCCTGGATTTACATTCTGAAGCATATGCTGTTTCTTCAGTTGATGGATCCCATGAATGAATGGAATTTCAGAGATTCGAACCCCCACATACAAGAATTGTCTTTTCCCTCAGTTTAAGCTCCAAATATGAAAGCACAAACTATGTCTGGTAGAAGAGTGATCCCTTTCCTCACAAGAATATGTGAAGATAGACATGTAAACTAACAGTTAAAATTAAATCAGCAGGAAATATGCTGTGGTATCTCAGAGGAAAGAGCTGAGTGAGACTCACCTATGTCAATGGACAATAATATAGAGTCATGAAAATCAAGTGGGAGTTGCCTGGGAGTTGCCCAGGCTGGAGTACTGGAAAAGGGCATTCTAAGCAAAGCAGTTAAGTAGGCAGCATGAATAAAAGATTAATAGAATTGCTTTCTCTTTCTTTTTTTTTAAACAAGATGTTCAATAAATATTTGTTATAATGAAGTGTATTTAGTGAACAAGGTATCTAATGTAGATAGGATATGGGGTGTAATTGAAAGACCAATAGAAAATAATAATTGATGGGCTGGAGTTAGACTTAAGGGTCTTGGATATATTAAGGAATGTGAACTTCATTCTTTAGTTGATGGTAAAATATGAGTTTTTAATGTCTTGTTTTGTCTTAAACAGATAAAAGGCAATTGAATTCCTGTTATATACAGCTCACTCTAGAGGTTCTGTAGAGAAATTTTGGTATGGGGAGAAACATGGCAGTCTAAAAGGCTAGGAGGTTGTTGGCAGAGTGCTGCCCAGGTGCTCCATATTATTATGGCCTATATTAAACAAAGTTTCATGAAGGGGAGTAGAGATAACAGCCATTACTATTTTTAATAGTATAAAAAGGCATACTGGACTCAGAATGCATTATTTAAGAAAGAAAAATTACCTATATTTGAAATATTTCTCTGGTATTTTTATAGTAATTTTTCATGAAAGGACTAGCTTTCCTAATTTTAAATTTTCATATCTATTGGCAAAAAAATCCTTATTATTTATTTACTTGGCATTCAAAACATGAAATTAAATAAAATTTACATACACAAACACATGATATGTATACAAACATGGAAATGGTAGATAAATCTGGGAAAACATAGAAATAAAAGTAAAGAAATATGCAAGACTTAAATAATAAATGACAAGTATCTTTTTACAGGTTGACTGGCAAGATACAGAATGTGAACATTATAATTAACATTTAGTAATTATTATGGTTTTTTTTTAAGATTTTATTTGTTTACTTGACAGACAGAGATCACAAGTTAGCAGAGAGGCAGGCAGAGAGAGAGAGATGGAGAAGCAGGCTCCCTGCTGAGCAGAGAGCCCGATGCGGGGCTCTATTGCAGGACCCTGAGACCATGACCTGAGCCAAAGGCAGAGGCTTAATCCCTGAGCCACCCAGGCGCCTTAATTATTATGTTTTGACATGGTTTGATATATCATATGTCTGTCTTCCAGGAGCTTACAGAATATTGCTAGAGGCCAGGAAGAAAGGGGTCATATATAAAAAGAGCCAGCCCCTCTCATGCAAGCCATTTTAACACTCAGTAATTTCCCATGGTGGCCGTAGACTGTTGCCTGCTTGTGAATTTTTAGTAACTTACATTGCTTCTAAATTAAATGATGGCAGCAGGAGCATTCATATGATTTGGATTATTGGTTCCTGCAAGATGAACCGATTTTATGTTCCATCAATAAGAGATCTTTACTTGTGGCTCTCTTTAGAAAGTATTATAAAGCTAATCTAGTTGAAGTTGAATGTTGGGATACCCTATATGCCTGAACAGAATTCCTTTTATTGGCCATAGAACATCTCTCTGCCCTGGCCTTGTCCCATTTTTTTGACCAGAGCTATAGCTTTAGCAATCAGTTCTCTTACAAAGCCACAGCACTAGTCAAAATGTAATAAAAACATCCAGAGAAGTTGGATGGTTCAATGATCCATCGAGTCTCTGTTATTAGAAAATCTTCAGAGTACATATCTCCAGAACAATCTGCTCCTTGAAGGAAGAGTCAATTTTTTCCCCCAATTCGCATGTCCAGCACCTAGCACATGAACGGTATATAGAAAGCCCTCTCTGAAAGAGTGAATAATGGGTCATCCATATCACTTATGTATAAAACATACCATATATTTTATGCAAAGTCAGTTATTTATATAAAATTTCAATGTACCATTTTGTTACAATCTCCATAATTTTCAATATAGCTTTGTGGTACAATATGTAGATAGAACGTGGGGACTAAGGGTCATATTTCTCTTTTACCGGCTGCCAATTTTTAGCTGAGGGGGAAGTTCTACAAACAAGGATGATGTATTGATATAGTTGGGTTAGTTTCTTAAAACCAGAAACAAAATAGGCCTTTTTTCCCATAAAAATGAAGTACCCCAGAATATAAAATATTCCTTCTGACGTGGTTTACAGAGATGCTTTAATGATTGCCTTCTAAAGAGATTTCTAAAGTTATGCTGAAACAGGTCATCAGTAAGTTCTCTGATATACCTCGACTGTGAGTATATCATGAATAGTTATTTTAGTAAAAATTAGAGTCCAAGTAAAATTTCTATGGTTCTCACCATTTCACTATGCATTTGTGCTATAAATTGTTCACTCTCATTTTAGCTTTTTTGGTTTCCTTTTTACGTTTTTGCCCATAGAAGTCTTAGCTTCTGTAAGAAATTTGTATTCTATATTTTCTTGTCTGAGATGGCATATGTCTTTATTTTGTTTGAAGTTCAAAGCAATTCTGGCTTCTGGATTTGGAATTTGAGCAAATGAATTGTTCTTAACTTTCAGTAGAAGTCCAGCAGCAGGGTAGCTCAGAACAAGAATGTGGCTGTCTGTACTAAGCCTTTGTTTTTTATTGACAGTCCATTATGTATGAGGACATGTCCACTTTTGTTAACCAGTTTGCTTACTCTTACTAAATATCACATTCTTAAAAGGCCTTTGGAATTATAAACAACCTAAAGCTCTGTTGAGACTTGTGACTGTCATCCTTCTGGTTAGACTTGCACGTAGATGGTGCGACACTAGCAGATATGCATCCATAATAGCTGTCAGCTAGAATGGTCATTAAGCATTGTCTGCAGTCAAAGTTCCTGTGCCAGACGGCAGTTCAGGAACACTAGACAGAGCATGTGAAGCTGCCAAGATTCGTACTGTGCCGTTTGAACTTAGAGCTGGTGGAAGAATAAAAGAAAGCAAAAGGACCCAAGAGAATAAACCCCTCAGCAGTAGCTTCTTAGTCCCAGTATCTTTTGCTTACATACAAAAAATATATATGTTGCTTATTAACATTATATAAGGCATCACTTAGTTTTCTAAAATATGTATCTCATTTGATAGTGTACTTCAAATGATTTTTTTTCTGTCTTTTGTGTCATGTTGAGAAGTTATTTCAGCCAACTTCTGATCAATGTTGTTTTTGAAAATATTTCTCCTTTCTTCTATATCCTTTTATCTGGAAATCATATTAGGCATGAGTTTGCAATCTAATTTTCTTTTAATAGCTAACTAATGATATCAGAACCACTTATTATGTATCTAATTATCATGCTTTTGAGATTACATATTTATTACACTACGCTGTCCTATATATTAGGGTCTCTTTCTTGAATATTAATATGAGTCAGAGTATACAATTTTATTTGCATAATAGTAGTGCACTGTTTTAATTGCTGGCCTTTTGATATGCATTTTAAAATTAGGTAGAAAATTTTTTTTCTCCATTTTATAAACTCATTTTAGCTTTATTTACCTATGAATTCTTTCAAAGACATTTTTACATTATTTTGTCAAGTTCTTTAAAAAAATAGCCCATTTGGATAGTGATAGACATTATACTAAATATGCATAATAATTTTGTGATATTGGAAAGAAACAAAGAAACTTACTAATTGAAGATGTAACTATTTTACTATAGTTTACTGTATTTAAATTGTAGTCTCCCTGGAAATTAATTTTTATTTTTGAAGATGCACAAATGTTTAATGTAACAGATGCAACAGTTGAACATACCAGTTGCCTAAAGCTTACAAAGTTTCGAGGAGGAGTTCACCTATTTCACTCTGCCTCTACAGCGCTTCCCCAAAAAAGATACATTGCAAGATGCTGCATGCACTGGTCTTACAAGAGAGCTGTTAATCCTCAAGGGGATGTTGCTTCAGACTTCGGATGCTTAAGATTTTCAATGGGGCATTTGGAAGGTGGCAGGCAGTTGGAATCATGGAGGGGTAAGTTGCTTTGGAGAGTTGTGGTGATTTGAAGGGATGTTTAATAAAAGTAGTTTTGGGGGAGGGGTGATAAAACTGGAGGGCCAACGTGACAGGTTACATGTAGAACTTGAAGGTAGCTATTTCCTTGACAGGGTCAAAATACCCAATAGTGATGCCTTTGAGATTTAATGGAAATTCCAAGATAATTAATGGTGTTGAACAAATTAATAAACGAATTAATGAACTCGAACTTGTCTTCCAATTTCATTTCATTTAACACAAAACCTATTTATCTGAATTTTTCATGAGTAGTAATCATGGAGACACTGAAGGTGAAGGGACAATTGTCTCATTTCGCTCATTAGCTCCAAAGTAGTGGGGTCTTACTTAAAGTTTCTGATAGTCACTAATGGTAAGGAGAGGAAACTCAGGAGGAAACTAGCTGAATTCCCGTGCTTTTAACACAGAGAAGACACAGGCATATTATTTTTCATCACACAACAAATATTTTTAGATTTGCTATATACCACCTACTCTCAGTGTTGGAGATACAGCAAAAGCAAAGTTCACAAAAAAATAGCTCTCCTCGAGGAATTAATACATCACAATAGGGAGGACTGAAAAGAAACAAAATTAATAAGTAAAATGGGGAGTGTGGCGCTGATCTGATATCATGAGTTCATGACCTGAGCCAAAATGAAAAGTTGGATGCCTAACCGAATGGGCCACCCAGGGGCCAGATCTGAATTTAGTTTTTAAATGATCATTATGGGGGTGCCTGGGTGGCTCAGTCAGTTGGGCATCTGCCTTTGGCTCAGGTCATGATCTCAGGGGAGTCTGCCTCTCCCTCTTTATCTACCCCTCCCCCTGCTCCTTCTCTCTCTTTTGCTCACTCTCTCTCAAATAAATAAATAAAATCTTAAAAAATAAATAAATAAAATAAAATGATCATTCTGACTGCTTGGCTAAAAATAGGCAGTAGGGGGCATGGGTGGAATCAGGAAATTGGTTAGGAAGCAATTGTAATCTCAGCTAGAGTTATTGGAGGTTTAGACCAAGGCTGGGAGCAGTGAAGGTGGTGAGAAGTCATGAGTATTTGCATGTTCTGAAAGTAGAGCTGATAGAATTTGGTGAAATATCATACACGAGGTGTATATAAAAGGCTTTAAGCTAGAGCAATGGAAATGAAATTAACTGAGATGGGGGAAAGCTTGAAAAACAACTGGTTTGTTTGAGAGTAGAAGTGTAGACATCAGAAGACTGGTTTTGGTTAAGTTATATTTTAGCTGCCTCTTTAATTGGAAGTAGATATTTTATACAGATGGTTTGGATATCTGAGTCTGATTTGTTAGGAGAGGTCCTGTATAGAAACAAAAATCTGGGAGTTATAATTGTGTAGAAGGTGTTTAAAGCTATGAGACCGGATAAAGTCACAAAAGGAGTTAACTGTAGATAGAAATGAGGACTAAGAAATGACCCAATGACACTTTATGATATGTGGTTGGAGAATGGAGTAGATATAGAAAAAGAAGCTGAAAAGGAACATTACCAGAGTGAGGGGAGGACCAGGAGAGCAAGAGGTCAAGGAAACCAAATGAATGAAAATTCTTGTACTAAGTAGTGCTGATGGACAGGTAAGATAAAAACTGAGAATTTACCATTAGTGATAGCAGTATGGAGAACATCATTGCCTTTGTTACGATTGTTGTTAGCAGAGTGGTCAGAGAGAATGGGAGAACAACAACTAGAAATAATGATTACAAACAACTGCCCCAAATAATTTTGCTATGGGGTAGTGCCTGGAAGGAAGTGGGTCTAAAAATACTTTCAGCTTTGTTTATCTGGGTTTTTTAAACATTATTTTTTTAAGATAGGAGGAATAGTTCATCTTTATATTAATAAAATGATCTAGTATGAAGGAAAAATAGATTATGTGCAGAGTAGGGTGAAGGGGTATTTTTGAGTAGTGATCTCTGTAGGTTATAAGTGTTGGGATCTAGTGCAAAAGTGGGAATTTAGCAAACAATAGGAATTGGAAGCTTATATACTTGAGCTGCTATTTGAGCTCTGGGGGAGGCTCCCTCAGGGGAGAGAGACATTTATTTATTTTATAAATTTTTTAAAAATTTATTTATATTAAGTTGTTATTTAAATTCCAGTTAACATACACTTTAAGGTATGGTTAAGGTGTACAATATAGTGATTCAACACTTCCATTTATCACCCAGTGCTCATCACAACAAATGCATTCCTTAACCTGCATGTCCTATCTAACCCAAGCCCCCATCTACCTCGCTTCTGGTAACCATCAGTTGGTCCTGTATAGTTAAAAGTGTTTTCTTGGTCAGTCTTTCTCTCTTTAAAGAGGGAGAAATTTAAACACCTTAAACAGACTAGTATTTTATTTTGTATTTTGCATTTCAAGTCACTAGACACATTTTATTGTATTTCCCTTTTTGTACTATTTTCATAAGTTTTGATGTCAGAATGATGCTCAATCCATAAAGTCAATTTGTAATCTCCCCAGATTTTTTGCTTGTTGAAGAACTGTTTCCATACCATAGCAACAGATGGAAATGAGTTTATATTTGGGAGAGGAGAAAGCATCATTAATCAGTGGAGTCAGAAGTAGGATTAGCCCTTGAGAAATAGTGAGAATATGTGAAAAAACTGAGATACAAATCTTAGATAACTAATCTGTGCTCATTAGATACTTATATGCTCTAAGAGTGTCTGCCTGGCTCTACCATTTGGAGATTGCCTTTTCACTCTCTTTGTGTTCATATAGGTCTGGAAAACTATATGTACAAAATGCTAGTGTATCTCACCTTGGTCAGTCATGGTGATAAGACCAGAGAACACTCACTCAAGCTGAATCAAAGTTTCTACCTTGGCAATTAGGAAATTACATTCATTCCAGTATTGACCAGTCTCTTTTTTTTTTTTTTTAAGATTTGGTTTATTTATTTGACACAGAGATAGAGATCACAAGTAGGCAGAGAGGCAGGCAGAGAGAGAGGGGGAGAAGCAGGCTCCCTGTTGAGCAGAGAGCCCGATGCGAGGCTCGATCCCAGGACCTGAGATCATGACCCGAGCCGAAGGCAGAGGCTTCAACCCACTGAGCCACCCAGGCACCCCTGTTGACCAGTCTCTTAAATAATGATGTACCAGCTTGGAAAATGTGGAAGAGCCATGTGTTATGTCATTTGAACTGGCAAGCAAAAAAATTCATCCAGAAGTACATGGGTGATTATAGAACTATTAGGGAATCAAAGATGAAAAATGCCGAGAACACTTGTAGATGTAGAGAACATGAGATTTTCATGGTTGTCCATTGCTGTGTTCAAGTACATTTCTCAAGCCTGATTTAGTGTTCTACAAGATAGTCCATATCTTCATGGAATTAAGAAAGGAGTGAAATACTCTGGTTAATGAGACAACACACTCATGTAGTGAGGAAAATTTTCAATAACACTGACATGGGAGGTAGAGGTATATAGATGGGGAGTCAAGTTTCAGTTGTGCCCCAAATTGGCAAGTTTTCAGTCAAGAAGTTGAGGACATAAGAGGTTTCCAGAGAATATAGTTAAGAGAGTCCAAAAAGTGGCTAATAGCAAGGTAGTAATCAGAAAAGGGAACCACAGAGAAGCACTGGTGATTCTGTACTAGATTAGACAGATGGAAGACAGGATAGCATTTTGGTAGGTGATGAATGACAATAGACAAGAAAAGCTGGACTTCCTAATTGTACAGTGGATCTGTGATAATTCTGTACTATTAACAGAGTCTGACAATTATTGTGTAGTATAGTATTGTTTAAATTTGTCTACCATGGTGTCCTAAAGAAATTATCAGCCCCTTTAATCTTCCTTACATTCACTTTCTGATTTCTGAAGGAATAGCTTTGGAGACAAAGACCAGGGAGGTTCTAAAGGATTCTAAAAGTTCCAAAGAATGGAAGCCTGAGCTCTCCAGGAATGTATGTGCCTCCTCTCCTGAGGATTTCTCTGGTAAGTCAAAGCCAAATACCTCAAGATGAGCTCAATCTTACAGATTTGTTCAATCCACAATCTGAAAATCTTTCACTTGTGAATAGGTAGGAGTTAGGAGAAACAATAACTGATGTCATTGCTGTTTGCTTGTATATTTGCTATATCTAATAAAAAGGCTCTTTCTCTTTCCATTTTTATGGTCCAGTATCAAGTATTAGAATGAGCCTTGGGAGCGAGCAAAAAAGAAATAAAATGACTTTCTGTGAATTAATTTATTCCTCTAAATCATCCTTAGTAATTACTCCAGGGAAATTCATTTAGTATTTAATTAATTATTCAATATTTAATTTCAAGATAAAGTTTTGGGCAATATAGCTTTGGAACCAAAAGAAGTTAGTATAACTTTCTACTCTGCCTTTTACACTATAGCGAATTACAGGAGCCTTAGAGACTCAGTGTCATCATCTGTTAAAGAAGGTCATTTTCTATCTCATAGATTTTTTCTCTGCAATTAATTACTCAATGTATATAATAAACCTGACAAGAAACTCAACCCAGAGTAACCCTGATTAAATATTTGTTGTTTTTTTTTTCTCTCCTTAAGAAGCAGCCAGTGGTTATGGGCACCATAGACATTTCATCATGGATGGGGCTGACTCTTGCTGTGCCCACCCTATTTTAGAGTGGTCAATCAGTTTGAGGTTGTTATGTACCCATTTATTTAAATTCTCAGTATTTATAATGTTTGGGAGACAGATGATACTTTGGAAAGGAAAATAATTATCTTTATTTTTTCATCAGAGTTCAAAAAGCCCTAAAGTCATTGCTCATTTCCTACTACAAGAGCCTGCTATTATGTCTATTGGTTTAAAGATATTCTGAAGCTTATAGATTCCCTTTCAGTGAGCACAATCCAACTTGTTAATTACGTGCTTCTTGTTCTTGCAGTTATTTTTAATATTTTCCTAACATCTGACCATTCAAATATATCTCACTCTCTTGGTATAGTTATTAAAAGAAAATAATTTGAGTTTATGATCAGAGATATATATGAATTAGGAACTAAAAGGCATGGCAAATATAATTGGCAAGACATTTGCCTCACCTTTTCACAAATCGAAAAAGCCATGCTTACTGCTCCTAAAATGACTTAGTTCAATATTAAAATCAGAGAAAGTAACCAAGTCAGGTTTCCTTTTGATTATGCAATGCTCAATGATGTTTTACAAATCTGAAAGCTTTACCTTTTTGTTCATTTTCTATATGAATTAAACATTAACAAGAATAAAATGAGCTTAAAGCCTAGAAAAAGGTCAATATATTCTCCAGGGAAAACTGAAGGTTATCGTATATTTCTATAGCTCTCTAATTCACCACTTAAGCAATGCAGATGGAATACTGACACAGTCATGTAGGAAGAAGTCAAGAGCATTTCTATTTAATTTCTTAATATGATTCCTCCAATCATAATCTTATTGTTAGGATTTGGGTCCTTTCATGGCACCTTTTACAAAGTGTTTAGTTTTATGTATTTTTTGAGCTGGTAATTCCATTATGTTTTACTCATCGATAAACATTTTAACCACAATTACAAATAATTAAGATTGTAGCTTCACTTTTGCATTCATAAATTGCACTAGACTGAATGTTGCATTTCTAAAGTCCAGGTTTGAAAAATAAATATAAAATTAATCTTAGTGGGACGCCTTGGTGGCTCAGTCACTAAGCTTCTGCCTTCAGCTCAGGTCACGATCCCAGGGATTGTGGGATGGAACCCCACATCAGGCTCCCTGCTCAGCAGGAAGCCTGCTTCTCCCTCTCCCATTTCCGCTGTTCATGTTCCCTCTCTTGCTGTCTCTCTCTCTGTCAAATAAATAAATAAAAATCTTTAAGAAAAATAAAATAAAATAATAATCTTAACACCAATGACAGAAATTAAACTACCAAAGCAGTAAAATGATTTGATTATTTTTCCCAAAAATATGTAGAAAATTCAGCTGAGATAAATTCATGTTTGAAAACTTGAAGAGAAGTTCATGATATTATTAGGCTAGTGAATTGTTTCAATATTTGAATTTTAAGCCAATAGTATAAAAGGATAATTCATAGGTTTGAAAATGGCATATGTTTTCATTCTACTCAGAATTGGCACCAAAACAAAGTTGCTAAAATGTTTAACATTTCAGGCTACTACCTCTTCAAAATTCTCTGTAAAATTGACTCATAGGAGATATTTTCTCTATAAGCATTCATAGCGATTTTTTTCTTTATTAAACATGATAGCAAATATGGATTGTGATAACTAGGTCATTACATTTTTGGCCAATTAAAAATATTAGTAGTTAGTAGTAGTAGTTAGCCAATTACAAAATATTAGTAGTTACTAATGCTTTTCTAATTCATTGAAGCATTCAGAACATAAAAACTGCATTAACAAAATGCACAATTGGTGAACCAGATAATCCGACAAGAAGTTTTACAACTATATGATATCTCCAACTTTCCCATATAAGGTCATATCTCCATAGGTCACTGATAAGAGAATAACCTTAGGGGCACCTGGGTGACTCAGTTCGTTGAGCATCCGACTCTTGACTCCAGCTTGGGTCATAATCTTAGGGTTGTGGGATCCAGCCCCTTGTCAAGCCCTGCATCAGGCTCCAAACTCAGGCCAAAATCTTCTTGTCCCTCTCCCTCTGCTCCTTCTCACAACCTGCTCTCTCCCTCTCTCTATTTCAAATAAATAAATATAATATTAAAAAAAAAGAAAAGAACCTTGTAGTAAGGAGGTGACATGTTTAATGACCTCAAATGAGTGGCTTTTTGAGAAGATAAATACACTAGAACAATGTCTTTAAATGTACTACCAAAGACATAATTTGGTTCAGAGACTATAGAATTTAATCCATGGGATGATAGATAATTGTGATTAAAAGGAAGAATAGGTTGTATAATGAAATAATACTTAGGATTTCCGAAGGGGCAAAGATTATTGCTACTAGATTATAGTCCCTGTGTTTCCAAATATATTACATTAAATGAAGACAAAAGAAGAAAATTAGACCAAGGCCCTTTTGTATACACTAAATTTTTTTTTTAAGATTTTATTTTTTTATTCATGAGAGAGAGATAGAGAGAGAGAGGGAGGGAGAAGCCGGTTTCCCATTGAGCAGGGAGCCCGATGCGGTACTTGATCCCAGGACCCCAGGATCATGACCTGAGCAAAGGCAGACGCTTAACCATCTGAGCCACCCAGGTGCCCCTACACTGAATTTTTGATATTAAGAGTAATTAGTATCAAAAAACCTGCTCAATGTCTTGAATTTGAAGCTAAACAATAGTAAAGTAATTAGATTGGATTTAAAGCTTGCAAGCAGAGGGAAATATATTTCTGAAGAAGAACATTATACAAACTGAAATTAAAAATTAGATAAGTCAAAACATAAGACACTTATCACAAACATGCCAGATTGTTTTAATGCAGTTAGATATTTCATAACTTACGGTTTACTAAATGTAGCACTTTTGAATCAACTGACTGATGTAGATATAATCTCATGATGTTCAGTAGTCATGATTTGCAATAAAAGAATGATTAAGTAGTAAGTGTGAATAAACCAGTATTAAAGGAGCAACTCTTGTTCTCTCTCAGAGTTCGAACATAGGTATGCATTTCTAGTCAAACTAAAATTCCACTGGATACAAAATATGTTAATAAAAAGAAGCAAAAAGAAAGCCATGAGAGTACTAGAAAATAAAAAAGGGTGCATTCCAAGGAATTCAAATTTGGGGGAATTTCTATAAGATAAAAAGCAAACAGTATGATATCCGTGGGGAAAATAGCAAAGTGAACCTAGGAAACCCAAGTTCAGCAGGTTCAGTCTTCGCAGTTGTGAACACGGAGTTGGTTTAAGGCTTGACCAAGATAGCTCTAGCTTTATCTCTGGTGAGGCTTGGGTTTCTGATTTTTTATTCTTGGCTAAAATAAATGCAATAGAATTTATTATGTGCTCCTTAAGATCCGAAACTCTCCTGGATGCCAGGGAATCTGATAAGCCTTGCTTGATTCTTTAAATGGCTTTAAATACTGTGGTCCTTTACAGGAATTCTCCCAAAGGCAAGATTCCTTACAAGAAACTTAATGGGTTCAAGTCAGAGAGGCAGTGTGGGTGTGGGACACCTGGGTGGCAGTTGGTTAAGTGTCTGCCTTTGGCTCAGTTCATGATCCCAGAGTCCGGGATTGAGTCCCATATAAGGCTCCTTGCTCAGTGGGGAACTTGCTCCCTCTTCCTACTGCTCCCCCAGCTTCTGTGCTCTCTCTTTCTAACAAATAAATAAAATCTTAAAAAAAAAAAAAAAAAGGAAAAGAAAAAAAGAAATGGCCCTGGGTAGATTACACTGTGGAACATCTCTAGGAATTCCAATACTGCCTGCATTTTTTTCTTGCTGCATCAAATCCTTTCTGTTTAAATAAAAGCCTTATGTGAATATATTCTGCAGAGTCTGGTGCGACTCTACTTTCAGGGTAGGAAAAATAATCAAGCTGCACAATGGAAAAACTGTAAGGTTTAGAAGTTAACTGATATCTGGATCTCACTCCCAAGATGCTTTAATTGGCTTAGCATACAGCCTGGATCTTAGGAAGTTTAGAAGCTCCAGAAGTGATTCTACTGTGTTGTTAATGACTGAGAACCACTGGTCTGAACAGAGATCAGAAGTATTCATAAGGGGACCTTCAGAAAAATAAATAAAGGTAATTAATAAAAAATATCATTGGTATAGCTGGAATATCAGACTCTTCCCTGCCCCAACTCTATGGAAAAGTGAAAATCTCAAGCCTCTGGGTCAGGTCAGGGGCAACTTGAAATAGTGTTTTCTTCTGTTTGTTTGTTTTTCACAGACTATACCTTCTGAAAAAAATCGTGCTCTTGACTATTACCAGTGGATGAATAACTATTAGATTAACACAGAAAATTGTATGTTTAGAATCTGTTTCAGAATGTCGGTCCATAAGAGATGCTGCATTAGATGGAAAAGAATCCATACTCAAGCAGCCTTCATCAATGAAGTGCATAGCATCTCAGTACTTTTGTAGAAAATGTAATTAAAGAGATATTTGTACCATTTTCTCATTGTAATTAATGTGCCCAATAAAGAGGTTCTTAGCAAAGGAACGAAAAAATTAATTTTGTCAAATTAGATTGGTCTCACATTGAAGGAACTGAAAAATTAGACTTAAACCTAACTAAGACCACAGCAGAATACAGGGCTATTTTTCTTATTTTTTTGGTATGCATTTTTTTTTCCTTTCCCCATGAATTTAAATAGGAATTTACTGAGTAGATTATTATAAATTTCTAATATTTATCTGTTTTATAGAGATTAGAGCACATATTACCTGGAGTATAATTACTAGTTTAAAAAAAAACTGAAAATATAACTTCTCAATTATTTTTGTATGGCATGAAATAATCAAATACAAAAATTGTCTACATTTAGAGAATTTTCTGCTAAATAATAAATTTTTTTTAAAAAATTATTTCAGAGTATTGCTATTATGGACTGAAGGTTGGTATCTCCCTTAAATTCATATGTTAAAAACTAACAATTTGATGGTATTAGTATTAGGAGGTGGGCCTTTGGGAAGTAATTGGGATTAGATGAGGTCATGAGAGTAGAGCCCTCATGAATGGGATCAGTGTCTGTATAAGAGTCAAGAAAAAGCTTGCTTTGTTTCACTCTCTGCCATCTGAAAGTACAACAAGAAAACAGCCTTCTCGGAACCAAGAAGCAGGCTTTCACGAGAATCAGACCATGCTGGCAACCTGATCTCAGACTTCAGCCTCCAGAGCTGTGATATACAAATTTCTGTTATTTGTAAGCCACCCAGACTAAGGTAATTTGTTATAGCAGCCCAAACTAAGTAAGACAATTGCTTGTTTTCCCTTTGCTCCCTCACTTTTTTTTTTCAAGGTGGGTAACAGCTACATCTTTTAAAAACATTGATTCTGTTTCCTTTTACTTTAGAAAGCAAGAATATGTTTAAATAAGCACAGTTTAGATAATAGTTCTTAGAGAGAAGCAAAAAGGAAAACAATAAAAGAAAAATAGGCAAACATGTCTATTTCTTCTATACACTAATTTTTTATCTTAAAACCTTATATTTGAAAAAAGTAAAAGACAAAAAGAAAGATTTTAAATATAAAATTATATCTTTAATTCTTGTAGCAGAAATAGTCAATAAATAAACAGATTTATTTAGGGGAAAATTATATTTTTCAAAACTAGAAAATTTTAGTTTCATTTTTTTTAACTAATAAATACTATCCAGCTAGAGATAAAACTTCACTATCAACAGCTCTTAACCTAATTTTCCTAAGTTATATGTTTGGGGAAAATGTTAGGTAATATACATACCTGCAAAGGAAATATCATATGCATTATATGAGAACATTTTGATATCCGTAGCTTATAACAAGGTCTTAGTCTATATCCATAATGAACAATGAAATCAGGAATTGATTTTTGTCACTGCCTCTTGGATGACATTTGTAATTTGCTACTGCTTATTGTTATATTTTCAAGTGTGTATGTCTCACCTTTCTAATTAGATTTTAAAATTCTTAAGAACATGAAATGTCTTATTCATCTTTTACTTCTCATAAATACCTAGAACACTATCTGAGCCTGCCAAGCTAATTAAAGCAAGAAGTATGAAGCTGCCTTAGAGTAGTTGGGGTCTAGCCAAAAGGTCACAGAATTTGTCTTGGAAAAAACCTTAAGAGATGTTCCTGCCGATGTGCCTGCCTTTGGCTTGCTTAATACCTTTTGTTTTCAGGTAGGTGGTAATTTAAGCTTACATGAATTTCTACTCTAAAAGCAATTGATGATTAAATATTCCCTGTTGTTACCTGAAGACTTATAGTATGTCCTGTCTTACCAGGCAAACTATAACCTTGGCTAGACCCTATCCATCCTCTGCCTTCCACAACTTGTTGCATTTCCCCCCGGCTTCCTAAATTCACCTCTGTTCCTGGGATGTACACCCTCCATGGATACATTTTCGGTGTGGTAGATGAATCAATCGAATAAATACAGAGAGTAAGTATGAAATAACAGTTATGGCACAGACCAAATCTTATCAGGGTTGAGCACTAAACCAATCAATGCCCGCCACATTTAACTGATACGGTCATATTGCTGTACACTGACTAGGTATTATCCTTGAAAATATACAAGTTCATAGAAAAGAGAATTAGGGAAAATCAATTTTGAAGACTGTACTAGTTTCCTAGGGCTGTTGTAACAAATAATCACAAACTGGACAGCATAAACAACAGAAATTTGTTCTTTCACAGTTGTGGAGGCCATTGGTCCAGTCAAGGTGTTATCAGTGTTGATATCCTCTGGAGGCTCTGAGGGAGAATCCCTTCCATGCCTCTCTTCCAATTTTTGCTGGCCACCAGAAAAGCTTGGTATTCTTGGTTTGTGCTTCATAATTCCAGTATATGCTTCTGTCTTTATGTAGTGTTCTCCCCTGATGTGTCATAATTCCCTCTCTTTTCTATTATAAGTGCGTCTGTCATTTAGGGTGGAACCTAAATCCAGAATGATTTCATCTTAAGATCTTTAACTTTATACATTGGAAAACATTCTATTTTCAAATAAGGTCACATTTATCAGTACTGGGAGTTAAGACATGAATATATATTTGGGGGACACAATTTAACCCACTACAAAGACCAAATATATTCCAAGTATTTTGCATACAGCCACATTCTAAATTCTAATATCATATCGTAAGCAAACCTTCCTCTCCCTGTTTTCAATATGAAAATACTAAGGCTTGAAGTAATCAAGTGCCCTCAAAAGAGTAATTTCAAATTCTAGAATTAGAATTTAACTCATGACTAAAAGTTCAAACTTTCTGTTCTATAACCAAGCACAGAAACTGGGCAAGAAATAACAGACTCAGGCTAGTCTTGTGATAAGTAGAAAAAAAAGACAAACACATGTTTGTTTGTTGTTTTTTTTTTCTATTGGCGTTTGATCTGAAAGATACACTGAATTGGCTATATATTTAGAAAATCTGTTAAAGCAGGCATATGTCTTCCTTTTTTTTTTTTTTCTCTTTATTCTTGGAGGAGAGGATCTTGAAAGCAAAGGGAACATTACTGGAAATAGGGTACAACTAGGTTCCTGGCCAAAGAGGGAGATCAATGAGAAGCCTTGCTGAGAAGAAGGAAGGAAAGTGTGTAATAGAACAGCCCAGGCTCAGTGTGAGGCTTCCAGGTCCACAGAACTATCCTCTAACACATTTGCATGGGCTTCATCTCCATATTCAAGAACCAATTCACAATTCTTATTTCTAAGCCTTTCTGACTTTATATTTTATTAATGCGTTTCATTAATGTTTCTGAGTATTTTATCCCATTGTCCAGTTTCTTCTCGTCTTTTACCTTTTTAGAAGTGTAAGCAAGATGTGTGGGCTTATATTAATAGTATATTTAAATGCATTATATATAGGTGTGGTTGGTATATCAAAGATGAATAAAGTACTCCAGTTTTTAGGATATGTGTATTAATTTTAAAACATAAAAAAGTCAAACATTTTCTAAAAAATAGAAATACCTGAAAAAGCTTTTGAAAACAAGACTGAACCTATTAAAAGTAAAATTCATATGATACAGAAGAATAATTTTAAAAAGCATCCAAATTAGTAATTCATTTTCTATGCAGAAATCATGTTTAATTTATAAAAAAAAATAAAAGCTAACTGCAGAAACTTCTGAAATCTGAGATTCTTCAATGTTCTCTAAATATTCTTAATAAACTGGTTATAAAATGTGAGAACAGATGTCAATATAAATAATTTTGTGATAGCTTTGAATTTTTAACTACAGATCATTTCCAGGGTTAAGTATATTTTCTTTTTTAAAACAAAATCTTTTGTAATACAGTATTTAGGTTAGAAAAATATATCAAAAACATGTATGTATATTTTCAAGATACTCCCTACTCATAGCCTAAAAGAGATTAAGTTATGAAACTTTAGCAGTGCTGAGTTCAAGATAGGAAAGAATTATATATAATGATAAATTAGTGTCCCAACGTTTAAGCCTCATAAAATGTATTCAGATGCATTTCAACATTACACACACTGCTGTTAGGTCTGCTGTATCTAAATAGAATTATAGTAGGTAACAATAAGGACAGTTAAGCATACCTAGTTTCATGTTGCAGGAACAGATCCTAAACTCTCTTTTTCAACTCTAGCTTATAGTCTCAACATTTTTTTTTTCAAATGGTTGTCAGAATTATGCACCTAAGTCAGACAGAAATAGTGTTCTCGTAGGTATGATATCTGAAATGAATGGCAGAGTATTTATCTCTTATTTATAATCTCCCCAGTATATCTCATTTCAGCCCTTGTATATACAAACTCAGACATGAGCTTGTATACTTGCTCACCACACACACACACACACACACACACACACACACACACGTAAATTACATAGAAATGAGCTTTAGTTCTTTGTGGCCATCTGACTCTGTTCATTTTCCTTCTTCCTTCACCTTCTCACCTCCTCTGCCTCTTTCTCCCCTTATTCTTTTTTCTCCTTCTTTTGTTTATAACCCTAAACCTGAAAAGAAACACCAACAGTATGTTCAGGACATAATTCTATTCATGTTTTCATTGAATATTACATATTGAAAGAATTGAAGCTTGAGCCTCTTAACCTAAAGAAAACATTCTTGTGCCTGGTATTAATGCATCTGGTTTTCCTTGAAAACTCCTTAGAACAAGAGACATAGGGGCTCCTGGGTGGCTCAGTAGGGTAAGCCTCTGCCTTCGGCTCAGGTCATGATCTCAGGTCCTGGGATCAAGTTCCGCAATGGGCTCTCTGCTCAGCGGGGAGCCTGCTTCCCCCCTCTCTCTGCCTGCCTCTCTGCCTACTTGTGATCTCTCTCTCTCTGTCCAAAAAAAAATAAAATAAAAAAATAAAGAACAAGAGACATAATAGGAGTTCATGTTTGATAAGTAATGTTTATTATAAGGTAGGGTTTTTTTTTTTTACTCCATTTATCCTCATTAAATGATATAATAGATAATGATAATAGAGATAAATATAATAGATAATAGAGATAAATATAATAGATAATGATAATAATACAGCTATTATGTGTTTTATGAAGGCCAAGATTTGGAGAATATTGGAAATAATTTCAAAATTTGTATATTGGTCTTAGATGGCAGTTGCTAATAAAAAAGCTTCCACAAATAGATTAGAAATTGAAATGAGAAATAAGAAGTAGGAGAAAACAGTGAATGCGCATATAGAAGGTCACGTCTTTAAAGAAAAGTATGAAGTAGACTTTGTAGATTAGCAGTGTAATCCCTCTTGTTCTAAAGTATCTTTCATTGAAATAATTAAACTACCACTGCTATTTTGAGGCATGATTAATATTGCTATTTGGGGTTAAGTGTACAGTGTAAGATTAAATTAATATGATAAAAAAATCACAGTCCCATCCACTGTTCCAAACTGCAACATGTCATTTTAGAACCAATTCAATATAGCAATATCTAATTGAGTTAGGGTTTAATAATATGAGCCAACTCAAGAACTTCCAGAGCAAAAGAACCAGTCATGAAATAACACTTATTAACTGAATCAGACAGAGGGAAACAACCTATCAGGCTGGAAACATCACAATACAATTATTTCAAAATTACCACCTAGATTTACAGATCTAGGCTAGCTAAATAATCATTTTAAACATAATCTGAAATGTTAATATTATGTCTCATTGTTTGTTGATTTTCTTACAGCTGAAGGGCTATAACAAATGAGAGGAAAATCAGACTATGTTTTAAAATATCAATGCAGACACTTTCTTTCACTGAATATCTAAAAAAAGTAAGACATTTGCTATTGAATACAAATTAGGTGAATGAATACTCAAACAGTTAAGCCTCTTTTCCCCTAAAGCTTGAAATAACTGCTTTGCTTTTCAGGTTGACAAAGCATTGTTTTGTTTCTGGGAAAATTGCAGTCCTCACTTCTATTTATGCCAAGTTCATATTCTTTGTTCATATCATGAAACTAAACAGAAGATGATGTCCCAGAGATAAATATTATTTTCATTATATGAATTAAAACTGCCATGCACAAACATACAAAACAATAATATTACCAAAAGGAAAAAAATGTGAGGTAACAATGAGAGAAAGCACTGAAGTTTGCATTTTTAGAAAGCTCTTCAGAATTCCTCTTTTATAAGTCATTAGATAAAGTCACAATGAATTAGAACTACTTTTCTTAATATTCACTTTATCTCCTAAATTTCATTTTGCCTGGAAAAAAGCTTGAATGTATCCTTCAATATTAGAAAATGACAAAAGAAGCATCAATTTCTGGGACTCCTGTGACTTATATCTAAAAAATAAAATGTTAGATATAGATCTATTTTCCTTGGTTATTTCTGAAAAATAGCTGATAAATCATGTTCATAACTTAAACCTATGTATATGTAGTTGAATAGCAAATGTTCAGAGACTGCTAAGGAATTTACTTCATTTTCCACATTTACATACAATCTTCAGTTAGTTAATTATTTTATGTGAAATGTTTTCATGTAGTATAAAAGTAGGAAGAAACTGATACTAATTTAGGGCCTCAAAGAAAATATGTGGAGAAAGGTTATGGTTAATAAACAGACAACCAGATTATTTCTACTTGAGGCTTTGGCCTACAACCTCTATTTAGAGGCAGGCATGACTGGACCACACAGAAAACTTATTTTTGAGGAGAGTGAGCTGAGAATCAAAATAGGCAAGATGTTTTCTTTTGCCATTTTTTCCCAAATATACACCTGGAATTTTTTTTTTTAATTTTACTTTTTTTATTTACTTGATAGACAGAGATCACAAGTAGGCAGAGAAGCAGGCAGAGAGAGAGGAGGAAGCAGGCTCCCTGCTGAACAGAGAGCCAGATATGGTGCTCGATCCCAGGACCCTGAGATCATGACCTGAGCCGAAGGCAGAGGCTTAACCCACTGAGCCACCCAGGTGCCCCTGGAATTTTTTTTTAATTTTAAGATTTTATTTATTTATTTATTTGAGAGAGAGAACATGAGCAGGGGAGAGGGGCAGAAGGAAGAAGCAGGCTCCCCATTAAGCAAGGAGCCAATGGGAGGCTCAATCCTGGGACTCTGGTATCATGACCTGAGCCAAAGGCAGACACTTAACCTACTGAGCCACGCAGGTGCCTCTATACACCCAGATTGTAACTCTTCATATTTCACCACCATGTTGGTGAGAAAAGATTTGTTCAAGAAGAGCTTACAATCCCTAAGAAAGTGCAACTGCAAGAATAGAGCCAACAAATATTTTGCTCCTTGCCTTGCACAGAACTGGTCTTTGGCTTTTGCCATAGACACCAGAGCTCTGAAGAAGGAAGATCAGTCTCAGTGCTGCTTATTTCTGAGAAAGCATGGAAGGAAGGATCTCAAAAGGCAGACAAGAATAAGGGTGGATCTTCCCAAGCCTTCCCATTGTTCTAGGTTTCTAGGAAAAACAAGTCTCCTATGAGGCTAAAGCACACATGAACAGCAGGTCATAGTACTTAAATAGTTGAGAAACGTACTCCTATTTGGTGGTAAAACAAGGTAGGACAGGGAGAAAGGGAAAAGGGGGAGCTTCCCTATAGGCTAACAGGTTATAACAAGATATATACAAAGTGCTATTGTGGTTAGATTGGGAAGGGAGGGAGTTGAAGTGATTTTCCTGTTAAAGTTAGCAAAGGCTTCAACTAAGTGGTGAAACTCCAGAACGGGCATCTCAAGTATACCCAATGATATCCTCAATCAGATCTGAGTATTTCAGGAAACAGACCTGCCAACTAGAGATATCCTTTAGAATCCTTTTAGAGATATCCTTTAGTATTATACTTTTACCCTAGTATGTAATAACTGTCCTCTTGCTTCCACATGCTCCCTTGTTGGAAACTATTTCATAAACTAAAAATAAAAACCACAGTAATTTCATCTAGTTGACATTAATTTCTGGTGCTGCCTTTTCCTTGGACAAACGTTTAATTTGCATTTTATTATGATACCCCTTGAAAATCACAGTGAGCACAGACTTATGGAAAAGGAGGCCAAAAATATTCAAAACTGCTTTGACATTATTGTGAATAAGACTGTGAGACCATTAGGCACAGTTATCTCAATTCTGCCCTCTGATCTTGCCACCTAGACATTTCTGCATGTTAAAATGAAATGAGGGATAGATTGAATCAGGACATCTCAGTTCATACATTGGGCCTTACAGATTTGGAATTTGGGAAAATTGTGTCATTCTTCTGTCAAGCTCAGTTTTCTGCTGTGATTATCTGTCACAAAGTTGTCATGATTATCAAATAAAAGAAACTTAAATGAAAATTTATATCAACATAAGCTAGTTTACTATTAATAGAATAGAATTCAAGATATTGTCACTTTTTTCTTGAGCTCATTTTGGGAACTAGGTATAAAAAGCTAATAGAAATTTTGCAAGTTAGATGAAAGATGGAATTAAGTAGAGGATTTGGATATAGGTGAATAAGATTATAAATATATTGTGCCTAAGACTTCTTCACTAAAATATTAAATATAAAAAGAAGGAAGGCAAAATACCAGCAATAACTACAACATTTTCATGATCTTTAATAAAAAGTATACATCTCCATGGGGTGTATCTTGGCTTGAATTTAATATTTTGTTGCATTTTTTAAAATGTAAAATATAATAAAGAAAACTAGGTTTAAATATACTATGACTATCTACCAAATGGAGCAAAAGGATACAGGCATGCAGTAGTCACAAAATTATATGAATTTATCAAAATGTTAATTGAATATGTTTCTGTTCCTGCATATAATGAAAAAAATAGTATGTCTTTTCAGTCCTGGTTTTGTTTTAGAAGACAGCATCCATCAGTTAAATAAAAATTTAAGTAGAATCACCCACTTAAGTATAATTTCTAATTTAACTCCCACTAAAAATATACAGAAAACATACTCAGATTTTAATGATGGTACATATATTTGGGACTTACCTGCTTCATACTTACTAGTAATTCTACTCTTTCACAAAATATAACTCATTAATATTATTCTTCCTTACTATCTTTCAATTGTTTACACTGAAGCACTAAAATACCTTAGATATGACAACTCATTATAAATTTCTAAGTTTATGGAGACATTTAATGGCGTGTCCATCCAGAACATAGAGATTAGGTAGTACAAATATATCTAAATAGCAACTCCAGTTTTGATATCTATATTATTGAAATATTAGTAAGTAACATGGCAAATGTCTAAATAAACCATTTGTGACATTTTTAAATTGTTCATTTTCAGCATTCTCTGATGTGGTCTCTCTCTCTCTCTATATATATATATGTGAGCATAAGCATATATATATAAAACATAATAAATATATATTATACTTACATAATACATTGTAAACATAAATACATAGTAAATAAGTATATTATCCTTATCTTCCCGAGTTATCATTGAAAATCAAAAGAAAAAGATGTTATCCTAAGAAAGTATCTTGTAAAATTATCTGAATTATAAAGCAATAGCCAAAGTACTAGTTTCAGCTTTTAAAAGCTATCCTATTTTCTCCCACTAGAAACCATCACAATTTACCATATTATGAACAAATTACAGGTCATCCTGTGGGATTTGAAATTATACCGCCCATAACTGATTGATGCAGTATCTCCAAGTTTACAGCCAGCAGGCACAGGTGGCTTTTCTGAAGGAGAAATTAGAGGAATTCCTGCATTCCAGTCCAGAACCCTGTTTTCCTTGAAGCAGCACCAATATGAAACTAGTTTTGAACCTGGTCAAACTACATCAGATACTATTAAGTGCTGATATGGTCACAAAGTTACAAGGTAAAGATCTCTGGCTCATGTTTCCCAATTCAAAAATTATACATTCCCATGAGAGAATGTTGTCAGAACTTGGAGATCTAAAGTTGAGAATCTCACATGATTTTTCCAAAGCAGAAGGGTTGAGGCATGAGGAATTTTTCAAAAATCTCCCATCAAAGCAGCAAATTTGCAGATATAGACATTTTTGGCCCAGGATTCCAGGAAAAAGACCCTAAGTTCTAGGGGCTAACTGCCACACGATTCTTCTTTGTGTTACAGTTATAAAACTTTCTCTTAGTTTAGAAGATTATTAATTTTCAAGGACAAAAAATTAAGATTTTTTTCCTCTTTAATTCTAATGCCCCAGCATCCAAAGATAATCTTTGCTGTTTTGACAAATCTGACTGGTAAAATAAAGGATAAAACATAAAAGTTTTATTTTAAGAAAAGAAAATGGAGACCTGACCTTAGTGTCACTTTCTGGGTCATCCAGAAGGGAGAATTCAGATGGAGTTTGGGTTTGCGGATTTTTTTTTTTTTTCTTAATAGAACTAGGAAAAATAGGTGGGAGGCTAAGCAGAGTATTCCATGGGTTATTAATGATACTACTTATTTTCCTCTACAGTTCTATGTTGTGTTCTTTGTCAAGTCTTAAATACGTTCACGTAACTGGTGTCCCAAATGATAACTGAAATCACTATAGGAAACACAAGATCATATAAGAAACTGAAGAATGCGCTCCAGATTCATTCATCTCTTATGATCACAAGACTCACTTGGATGAGTAAGAAACCTGAAGCTTGGATGCATGGAAAGGTAAAGAGGCATATATGATTTTCCTAAGAATGGAACATACTGATAGAGACAGCTTCATGAATTTGAATCACTGTTGTCTGAGGCAGCTGAATGGGAAATATCAAAGCTGCCATAACATAAATGTATTAGTATTCATAGAATATTCTAGTTCTTCACTGTTCAACATGATAATCACCAGCCACATAAATAAATAAAATCTTAATATGTATATATTATATGTATATATGTATTATATGTATATATACATGTATTAATATGTATATATTAAGATTTTATTTATTTATTTTACAGAGACTACAAGTAGGCAGAGAGGCAGGCAGAGAGAGAAATGGGGAAGCAGGCTCCCTGCTGAGCAGAGAGCCAGATGTGGGGCTTGATCCTAGGACCCTGAGATCATGACCTGAGTTGAAGGCAGAAGCTTTAACCCACTGAGCCACCCAGGTGCCCCAACTAAGGAACTATATTAAAAGCATTTTTTTACTTTTAATAAATATTAAAGCAATGTACATCTTTTCATAGAGTTAAACAGTTCTATTGTTTGTTAGAACCATATATCAGTTTAACCTCTGCATTTCATAAAATATTATATTGCAGTGCAAGTACCTGTCATTTCTAGTATCTCATTACTACTTTCTTAAAAGCAATTGTATGGGGGCACCTGGTTGGCTCAGTGGGTTAAGCCTCTGCTTTCAGCTCAGGTCATGATCTCAGGGTCCTGGGATCGAGCCACGTGTCGGGCTCTCTGCTTAGCAGGGAGCCTGCTTCCCCCTCACTCTCTGCCTGCCTCTCTACCTACTTCTGATCTCTCTCTCTGTCAAATAAGTAAATAAAATCTTTAAAAAAAAAGCAATTGTATGTTCAAATACTGTATATTAGGTAATTAAAATATTGCAACTATGCCACCTGTTTTTTTTAATGTGTTACTATAGCTATTAAAGTTTTAAAGTAGTTTATAGTGGTTCTCATTACGTATTTATTGGTTAATACATAAGTAGTGATATTTTGACTTAGTCAGTACTGATTCCAGCAGTATGAAATGATACTTAGCCTGGATTTGACTTTGGATAACAGTCTATGGAACTTGCTTCATGAATGAAAGGCCTATGAAATTCCACATGATGGATAAAGCAAACCACCTTTTGTAGTTCTCTAAATCTTTAATGTGGTTCCAGTTATCATGGGCTCTTTGTTGATAAATAATGAGAAAAACAGTTATGGAAGAGAAATAATGTGTGAAATGTTGGTAATGGTAAGCAAATCTGAGAAAAAAACTTCCCTCCTTATGTAGTTTGCCCTTAACCATATTTTAAGGATAACACAGCACAGAGCGCCATAATGCTGGGTTTAGTCCCGAAAATGGTTACTATTCATTCAGTATTTTTTGTTAGTACCTACTATGTGTCAGGCGTTATAAAAATATCCCAAAAGAAATAAGAAATGACCCCAACTTTCACAGATTTTACAAATAAAAGAGATATATAAACCTAAAATTGCAAATATTGTGTGAATAGATATGTAATAGGTATTTGCACAAGTCATGCTGGATGATAAAAAGAGCAAGTAGCCATTTCTACTTGCAGGTGGGACAGCTAGTCAACTAGGAAATACACAATTTAATACATACAGGGGTTTTGTGGTGCTCCAATTAGAACAAAAAACGTGAATTTTTCTAGGCAATGACAAATCACAGTCCATTATTCTTATAATGATGTTTTTGATAGGAGTAGGCATCATCAGCAATGTTATTTCTTTATATATATATATATATGTTTATACACATTGTGCATTTTTTAAACTGTGAACTTAAATGTGGCTTAGTGGTTTTCAGCTTCCTGAGTCCTGACACAAGGCCTTTTACTTCTTGAGAATTTCCAATTTGGAAGGAATTTGGGTACCAGGAATATGATACATACCTATCTACTTGCTTTTTGGCAAGTTTTGTTTTACTCTACCTGTTGATAGAAGAAACACAAAAATATTTTGTAATCAATTTCCTTCATCTTTTAATTCTACAAAGAAAATAACACTTCCTTCAAATGTGATTCCTTTGTCCAATTTCTAGTGAGTTCTCATAGATCTTTGTGTCTCTTAGTATTAAAAGAACTCAAAAAATTCAACCAATAACTCAGACATAGGAGGTTTTTTTTAGAAGCCAAACCTCAGTTATATCAAAAGCACTTTATAATATTATAACATGAAAATTATCAAAATGATTTATCACACTGACATGTTTTTCATAAATTGAACAGTTGTTTTAAATTAAATGGCCATGTTATTTCTAATGAAAAAGCCAGTCTCCTTTCACATTGAAATTATTTTTAGTTTTCTCATTATTTTCTTTTAACCTGTCTCGGATACCTTCCAAAGGAAAGAAAATTTTGCGTTCTGTCTAGATCTCTGGTTTCCAAGACTGATGAATATCATTTAACTTTAGTAATAGATGATTCAAAATAAAGTTTTATCTATTTTCTCCTACAAAGTTGTTGTGTGTTTTAGATACCAAGGATTCATGACCTTGCAGCTGATATGATCCAGAAAGATTAGAGATTTGTTAATGATAGAAAGATGGTCAAATCTGAACAAAACTGAAATATTTAGATCTCAAATGGAGTGCAATTAGCATTATAGTAAGTACTAAGGTTCAAGTGATGATATAGGTCAAGTAAAAAATATCATTGAGTAAAATAAGATGACACTAAACATGTGAACATGACTCAGTAATGCATGCAAAATAATGAACAAAACATATTTTGTCCTTTAAAAAGTAAAACAGGGGGTGCCTGGGTGGCTCAGTGGGTTAAAGCCTCTGCCTTCAGCTCGGATCATGATCCCAGTGTCCTGGGATCAAGCCCCCTGTTGGGCTCTCTGCTCTGCGGGGAGCCTGCTTCCTCCTCTCTCTCTGCCTGCCTCTCTGGCTACTTGTTCTCTCTCTCTCTCTGTCAAATAAGTGAATAAAATCTTTGAAAAAAAAAAAGTAAAACAAGTAGAGTGAAGTAAAACTTTTACCACTTTTGTATAGTTCAACATTACATATAGTTCTTGGCATCTTTTCCCCAAAGACTGTTCATCTAGAGCATGAACACACATGTCCACAGACACATTCTATCACTCAACTACAAACACTTTTGTGAAAAATTTATCCCTTTTTCTCCAACTGAAAATCATCTTCATCCATTTGATTGTATATAATTAAGACCACAGACCTGTTCCAGGACTTTCCTATTCTGAGTACTATTTGAAAACCCATTTATTTTAAAATATCATGCAACACATATTTATTGACAAGATATTCTAGGTCCATCTCTACATTTGGCTCTATAGGATTATAAAGATATACATGTTGTTACTATCCTTCCTCCTTCCCTCCCTTTCTTTTTCCCTTCCCCTTTCCTTTGTTTCTCCTTTCTTTCCCTATCAGCCTCCTTCTGAGTATGTGGTAGTACAGAGAAGCATAAATTCCCACTAGGAAATAATTTCTCAGAGATTTTTTTTTAAGGTGCTCTTATGTTTGGGTTTGTTAATACGTGATTTGGTAATTTAATTCATTTTTAGACAAATAATTTGAATTTAGCCATTAAATTAATGTTTGAAAATAGCAAACTGAAGTATTAAGCTACACAAATTCATAAGTTGCTAATGAAAAAATTTGAAGTATATACTATGAAGAAGTCTGGATTTTAAACCCCAATGGATGATTTTTTTTTTAAAGATTTTATTTATTTGACAGACAGAGATCACAAGCAGGCAGAGAGGCAAGCAGAGAGAGAGAGAGGAAGGGAAGCAGGCTCCCTGCCAAGCAGAGAGCCCAATGTGGGATTCCATCCCAGGACCCTGAGATCATGACCTGAGCAGAAAGCAGAGGCTTAACCCACTGAGCCACCCATGCGCCCCTCCCCCCTCCAATGAATGATTAAAAAAAAAAGAATATTATAATACTGAAGCAAAGATTATATCTTAAAGTTGGATATATATATATATATATATATATATATATATATATATATATAACATATAATGTATTATTTGCCCCAGGGTACGAGTCTGTGAATCATCACGCTTACACATTTCACAGCACTCACCATAGCATATACTCTTCCCAGTGTCCCATCACCCAGCCACCCTCCTCCCCCCTTAGCAACCCTCAGCTTGTATCGTGAGATTAAGAGTCTTTTATGGTTTCTCTCCCTCCTGATCCCATCTTGTTTCATTTTTACCCTCTCTACCCCCCATGACCCACTGCCCTGCCTTTCAAATTCCTCATATCAGAGAGATCATATGATAATTGTCTTTCTCTGATTGCCTTATTTCGCTTAGCATGATACCCTCTAGTTCCACCCATGTCATTGCAAATGGCAAGATTTCGGGGGTTTTGATGGCTGCATAGTATTCCATTATATACATACCACATCTTCTTTATCCATTCATCTGTTGATCGACATCTAAGTTCTTTCCATAGTTTGGCTATTGTGGACACTGCCACTATAAACATTCAGGTGCATGTGCCACTTCAGATCACTACATTTGTATCTTTGGGGTAAATACCCAGTAGTGTGATTGTTGGGTCATAGGGTAGCTCTATTTTCAACTTTTTGAGGAACCTCCAAACTGTTTTCCAGAGTGGCTGCACCTGCTTGTATTCCCACCAACAGTGTAGGAGGGTTCCCCTTTCTCTGCATCCTCGCCAACCTCTGTCACTTCCTAACTTGTTAATTTTAGCCATTCTGACTGGTGTGAGGTGGTATCTCACTGAGGTTTTGATTTGTATTTTTCCCTGATGCTAAGTGATGTGGAGCACTTTTTCGTATGTCTGTTGGCCATTTGGATGTATTCTTTGCAGAAATGCCTGGTCATTGGGATGCCTGGGTGGTTCAGTTGGTTAAGTGGCTGCCTTTGGCTCAGGTCATGATCCCAGCATTTTGGGATTGAGTCCCACATTGGGCTCCTTGCTCAGCGGGGAGCCTGCTTCTCCCTCTGCTTCTGCCTGCCACTCTGTCTGTCTGTGCTCACTCTCTCTGACAAATAAAATCTCAAAAAAAAAAAAAAAAGAAATGCCTGTCCATGTCCTCTGCCCATTTCTTGATTGGATTATTTGATCTTTGTGTGTTGAGTTTGGTAAGTTCTTTATAGATTTTGGATATTAGCCCCTTATCTGATATGTCATTTGCAAATATCTTCTCCCATTTTGTCAGTTGTCTTGTGGTTTTGTTGACTGTTTCCTTTGCTGTGCAAAAGCTTTTGATTTTGATGAAATCCCAATAGTTCATTGCTTCCCTTGTCTTTGGTGATGTTTCTAGGAAGAAGTTGCTGAGGCTGAGGTTGAAAAGTTTGCTGCCTGTGTTCTCCTCAAGGATTTTGATGGATTCCTGTCTCACGTTGAGGTCCTTCATCCATTTTGAGTCATTTTTGTGTATGTTTCAAGGAAATAGTCCAGTTTCATTATTCTGCATGTGGCTGTCTGATTTTCTCAACACCATTTGTTGAAGAAACTGTCTTTTTTCCATTGGACATTCTTTCCTGCTTTGTCAAAAATTAGTTGACCATAGAGTTGAGGGTCTATTTCTGGGCTCTCTATTCTTTTCCATTGATCTATGTGTCTGTTTTTGTGCCAGTTCCATACCGTCTTGATGATGACAGCTTTGTATTAGAGCTTGAAGTCTGGAATTGTGATGCCACTAACTTTGGTTTTCTTTTTCAACATTCCTCTGTCTATTTGGAGTCTTTTCTGGTTCCATATAAATTTTAGGATTATTCCATTTCTTTGAAAAAAATTGCTGGTATTTGGATAGGGATTGTGTTAAATGTGTAGATTGCTTTAGGTAGCATAGACATTTTCATAATATTTCTTCTTCCAATCCATGAGCATGGAACACTTTTCCATTTCTTTGTGTCTTCCTCAATTTCTTTCATGAGTACTTTATAGTTTTCTGAGTACAGATTCTTTGCCTCTTTGGTCAGATTTATTCCTAGGTATCTTATGGTTTTGGGTGCAAATGGGATTGACTCCTTAATTTCTCTTTCTGTTTTGCTCTTAGTGTTCAGAAATGCAACTGATTTCTGTGCATTGATTTTATATCCTGACACTTTACTGAATTCCTGTATGAGTTCTAGCAGTTTTGCGGTGGAGTCTTTTGGGTTTTCCACATAAAGTATCATATCATCTGCAAACAGTGAGAGTTTGATTTCTTCTTTGCCAATTTGGATGCCCTTTATTTCTTTTTTGGTGTCTGATTGCTGAAGCTAGGACTACTAGTACTATGTTGAATAGCAGTGGAAATTGTGGACATCCCTGCCATGTTCCTGACCTTAGGGGAAAAGTTCTCAGGTTTTAACCATTGAGATGATATTTGCTGTGGGTTTTTCACAGATGGCTTTGACAATATTGAGGTATGTGCCCTCTATGCCTACACTGTGAAGAGTTTTGATCAAGAAAGCATGCTGTACTTTGTCAAACGCTTTTTCAGCAGCTATTGAGAGTATTATATGGTCTTGTTCTTTCTTTTATTAATGTATCATATCTCATTGATTGATTTGCAAATGTTGAACCAACCTTGCAACCCAGGAATTAATCCCACTTGGTCGTGGTGATAATCCTTTTAATCTACTGTTAGATCCTAGTGACTAGTATTTTGGTGAGAATTTTTGCATTCGTGTTCATCAAGGATGTTGGTCTATAATTCTCCTTTTTTGATGCAGTCTTTGTCTGGTTTTGGGATCAAGGTAATGCTGGCCTCATAAAATAAGTTTGGATGTTTTCCAAATGTTCCAAAAATTTCCAAATGTTCCAAAAACATTTCTGTTTCAGGAGAATAGTTATTAATTCTTCTTTAAATGTTTGGTAGAATTCCCCTGGGAAGCCGTCTGGTCCCAGACTCTTGTTTGTGGGGAGTTTTTTGATGACTGCTTCAAGCTCCTTACTGGTTATGCATCTGTTCAGGTTTTCTATTTCTTCCTGATTCAGTTCTGGTAGTTTATATGTCTCTAGGAATGCATCTATTTCTTCCAGATTGTCAAATTTGTTGGTGTAGAATTGCTCTTAGTATGCTCTTATAATTGTTTGTATTTCTTTGGCATTGGTTGTGATCTCTCCTCCTTCATTCATGATTTTATTAATTTGGGTCCTTTCTCTTTTCTTTTTGATAAGTCTGGCCAGAGGGTTTTCAGTCTTATTAATTCTTTCAAAGGGGGGGAGGAGTCAAGATGGCGGAGAAGTAGCAGGCTGAGACTACCTCAGGCAGCAAGAGATCAGCTAGATAGCCTATCAAACCATTCCGAACACCTACAAATCCCACAGGACATCGAAGAGAAGAAGGGCAACAATTCTAGAAACAAAAAATTGACCACTTTCTAAAAGGTAGGACCAGCGGAGAAGTGAATCCAACGCGACGGGAAGATAGGCCCCGGGGGGAGGGGCCGGCTCCCGGCAAGTGGAGGAACAATGGAGCACAAAATCAGGACTTTTAAAAGTCTGCTCCATGGAGGGACATCGCTCCAGAGGTTAAACTGGGGTGAAGACCTCGTGGGGACAGCGTGGACTCAGGTCCCGCGGGGTCACAGAAGGATCGGGGGTGTCTGAGTGTCGCAGAGCTCACAGGTATTAGCGCGGGGAAGCCGGCTATGGAGACAGAGCCGAGGAGTGAACTCTCAACTCGGGGTTACCTATAGCCGTGGTCTTTGACACGGGCTGGTGCTCTGTGCGAGGGGTCCCCACAAGATAGGGGGAGACTCCGACCTGGGAAAGCTCAGGGATCTGCGGGGTTCAGAGACTCCAGATGGGACTCTGCCAGAGACAAAGATGCTTGGTCACAGGCTGGGTGACCTCGGAGTGCAGCCAGAGGCCAGTGAGACGGGACTGATTACGCACGATTTTCTCCAAGCAAGGCTGGAGGCTGGGGAGACGGGAGTGATTAAGCGCTTTTCTCTGAAGGCGCACTGAAGACTGGGGCCCCGAGCTCTCGGCTCCTCTGGGCTAGAGATTGGGAGGCCACCATTTTCATTCCCGTCCTCTGGAACTCTATGGAAAGCGTTCAAAAACAAAAGCCCCTGAAAGTGAACCTGAGAGGATTACTTAGCCCAGCCCAGGGCGGTGCAATTCCACCTGGGGCAAAGACACTTGAAAATCACTACAACAGGCCCCTCCCCCAGAAGATCAACAAGAAATCCAGCCAAGACCAAGTTCACTTACCAAGGAGAACAGCGGAATTCCAGAGGAGGAGAAAGCAAAGCACGGAATTCTTGGCTTTCTCCCCATGAATCTTTAGTCTTGAAAAGTTAATTAACTTAAAAAAATTTTTTTTTCTCTTCTGCTAATTTTTTTTAACTTTTACCCTTTCCTCTTTTAACATTTTTTAACTAATTTATCTTAATAACTTTCATAAAAAAAATCTGTTTTGAACCTTTATTATTATAGTCATATTCTATCCTTCACTGTATCTAACTTTATTCTTTGTATACACATAGGGTTTTTTTTTCTTAAAAGTTTGGGGTACAACTTCTTCTGATAGATCAAAATATACTCCAAATCTAGTACCAGGCTTGATCTAGTCTCCAGCCCAAGGAAGTTCTCTCCACTTTCTTTCTTTCTTTTTTTATTATTATTTTATTCTCCCTACCAACTTACCTTAACAACTCCTTTGTTAGGGAAAAAAAAATTTTTTTTTCATCTTTATAGTCATATTTCATCCCTTCATTGTGTTTACCCTTATATATGTTTTTCATTCTTTAAAATTTTGGGAGGTAGTTTCTTCTAAGAGACCAAAATACTCCCAAAATTAAGTGAGTGACCCTATTCTAGTCACCAGTCTAATACATATATATATATTTTTTTCTTTTTTTATATTTTTTCTTTATTTGTGTTCTCTTTTTTTAAAATTTTTTTTCTCTCTTTTCTGAACTTCTTTTTACCCCTTTTCTCCCCCCCACCCATGATTTGGGGTCTCTTCTGATTTGGTTAAAGCACATCTTCCTGGAGTGTTTGCCATCCTTTTAGTATTACATTTGCTCCTTCATATATTGTTATGTGGACAAAATGACAAGGCGGAAAAACTCACCACAAAAAAAAGAACAGGAAGCAGTACTGAAGGCTAGGGACCTAATCAATACAGACATTGGTAATATGTCAGATCTGGAATTCAGGACGACGATTCTCAAGGTTCTAGCTGGGCTCGAAAAAGGCATGGAAGATATTAGAGAAACCCTGTCCTGAGAAACAAAAGCCCTTTCTGGAGAAATAAAAGAACTAAAATCTAATCAAGTTGAAATTTAAAAAGCTATTAATGAGGTGCAATAAAAAATGGAGGCTCTTACTGCTAGGACAAATGAGGCAGAAGAAAGAATTAGTGATATAGAAGACCAAATGACAGAGAATAAAGAAGCTGAGCAAAAGAGAGACAAACAACTACTGGATCATGAGGGGAGAATTCGAGAGATAAGTGAAGCCATAAGGCGAAACAACATTAGAATAATTGGGATTCCAGAAGAAGAAGAAAGAGAAAGAGGAGCAGAAGGTATACTGGAGAGAATTATTGTAGACAATTTCCCTAATATAGCAAAGGGAACAAGCATCAAAATCCAGGAGGGGCAGAGAACACCCCTCAAAATCAATAGGAATCGCTCCACACCCCAGCATCTAATAGTAAAATTTACAAGTCTTAGCGACAAAGAGAAAATTCTGAAGACAGCAGGGGACAAGAAGTCTGTAATATACAATGGTAAAAATATTAGATTGGCAGCTGACTTATCCACAGAGACCTGGCAGGCCAGAAAGAACGGGCATGATATATTCAGAGCACTAAATGAGAAAAACATGCAGCCAAGAATACTATATCCAGCTAGGTTATCATTGAAAATAGAGAGATAAAAAGCTTCCAGGACAAACAGAAACTGAAACAATTTGTAAACACTAAACCAGCTCTACAGGAAATATTGAAAGGGGTCCTCTAAGCAAAGAGAGACCCTAAAAGTATTATCAGAAAGGAACAGAGACAATATACAGTAACAATCACCTTATAGGCAATACAATGGCACTAAATTCATATCTCTCAATAGTTACCCTGAATGTAAATGGGCAATGCCCCAATCAAAAGACACAGGGTTTCAGAATGGATAAAAAAACAAAACCCATCCATATGCTGCCTACAAGAAATTCATTTTAGATCCGAAGATACTTCCAGATTCAAAGTGAGGAGGTGGAAAACAATTTACCATGCTAATGGACATCAGAAAAAAGCTGGGGTGGCAATCCTTATATCAGATCAATTAGATTTTAAGCCAAAGACTATAGTAAGAGATGAGGAAGGACACTATATCATACTCAAAGTGTCTGTCCAACAAGAAGATCTAACAATTTTAAATATCTATGCCCCTAACATGGGAGCAGTCAACTATATAAACCAATTAAAAACAAAATCAAAGAAACACATTGACAAGAATACAATAATAGTAGGGGACTTTAACATGCCCCTTACTGAAATGGACAGATCATCTAAGCAAAAGATCAACAAGGAAATAAAGGTCTTAAAAGACACATGGAGCAGATGGACATCACCAATATATTCAGAACATTCCATCCCAGCACAACAGAATACACATTCTTCTCTAGTGCCCATGGAACATTCTCCAGAATAGATCACATCCTGGGTCATAAATCAGGTCTCAACAGGTATCAAAAGATTGGGATCATTCCCTGCATATTTTCAGACCACAATGCTCTGAAGCTAAAACTCAATCACAAGAGGAAATTTGGAAAGAGCACAAATACTTGGAGACTCAGCAGCATCCTTCTAAAGAATGAATGGGTCAACCAGGAAATTAAAGAAGAATTGAAAAAAATCATGGAAACAAGTGATAATGAAAACACAACGGTCCAAAATCTGTGGGATACAGCAAAGGCAGTCCTGAGAGGAAAATATATAGCGATACAAGCCTATCTCAAGAAACAGGAAAGGTTTCAAATACACAACCTAACCCTACACCTAAAGGAGCTTGAGAAAGAACAACAAAGAAAGCCTATACCCAGCATGAGAAGAGAAATAATAACGATCAAAGCAGAAATCAATGAAATAGAAACCAAAAAAAACAATAGAACAAATCAACGAAACTAGGAGCTGGTTCTTTGAAAGAATTAATAAGATTGATAAACCCCTGGCCAGACTTATCCAAAAGAAAAGAGAAAGGACCCAAATAAATAAAATCATGAATGGAAGAGGAGAGATCACAACCAACAGCAAAGAAATACAAACAATCATAAGAACATATTATGAGCAACTCTATGCCAACAAATTCGACAATCTGGAAGAAAAGGATGCTTTCCTAGAGACCTATAAACTGCCAAAACTGAACCAGGAAGAAATAGAAAACCTGAACAGGCCCATCACCAGTAAGGAGATTGAAACAGTCATCCAAAATCTCCAAACAAACAAAAGCCCAGGGCCAGATGGCTTCCCAGGGGAATTCTACCAAACATTTAAAGAAGAATTAATTCCTATTCTCCTGAAACTGTTCCAAAAAATAGAAATGGAAGGAAAACTTCCAAACTTATTTTATGAGGCCACCATCACCTTGATCCCCAAACCAGACAAGGATCCCATCAAAAAAGAGAATTACAGACCAATATCCTTGATGAACACAGATGCGAAAATTCTCACCAAGATACTAGCCAATAGGATCCAACAGTACATTAAAAGGATTATTACCACGACCAAGTGGGATTTATTCCAGGGCAGCAGGGTTGATTCAACATCCGTAAATCAATCAATGTGATACAATACATTAACAAAAGAAAGAACAAGAACCATTTTGATACTCTCAATAGATGCTGAAAAAGCATTTGACAAAGTACATCCCTTCCTAATCAAAACTCTTCAAAGTGTAGGGATAGAAGGCACATACCTCAATATTATCAAAGCCATCTAAGAAAAACCCACAGTAAATATCATTCTCAATGGAGAAAAACTGAGAGCTTTTCCGCTAAGGTCAGGAACACGGCAGGGATGTCCATTATCACCACTGCTATTCAACATAGTACTAGAAGTCCTAGCCTCAGCAATCAGACAACAAAAAGAAATTAAAGGCATCCCAATCGGCAAAGAAGAAGTCAAACTATCACTCTTTGCAGATGATATGATAGTATATGTGGGAAACCCAGAAGGCTCCACTCCAAAACTGCTAGAGCTTGTACAGGAATTCAGTAAAGTGTCAGGATATAAAATCAATGCACAGAAATCAGTTGCATTTCTTTACACCAACAACAAGACAGAAGAAAGAGAAATTAAGGAGTCATTCCTATTTACAATTACACCAAAAACCATAAGATACCTAGGAATAAACCTAACCATAAAGGCAAAGAATCTATACTCAGAAAACTATAAAGTACTCATGAAGGAAATTGAGGAAGACACAAAGAAATGGAAAATGTTCCATGCTCATGGATTGGAAGAATAAATATTGTGAAAATGTGTATGCTACCTAAAGCTATCTACACATTTAATGCAATGCCTATCAAAATCCCATCCAATTTTTTCAAAGAAATGGAACAAATAATCCTAAAATTTATATGGAACCAGAAAAGACCTCGAATAGCCAAAGGAATATTGTAAAAGGAAACCAAAGCTGGTGGCATCACTATTCCAGACTTCAAGCTCTATTACAAAGCTGTCATCATCAAGACAGTATGGTACTGGCACAAAAACAGACACATAGATCAATGGAAAGAATAGAGAGCCCAGAAATAGACCCTCAACTCTATGGTCAACTAATCTTCAACAAATCAGGAAAGAATATCCAATGGAAAAAAGACAGCCTCTTCAACAAATGGTGTGGGGAAAATTGGGCAGCCACATGCAGAAAAATGAAATTGGACCATTTCCTTACACCACACACGAAAATAGACTCAAAATGGATGAAGGACCTCAACGTGAGAAAGGAATCCATCAAAATCCTTGAGGAGAACACAGGCAGCAACCTCTTCGACCTCAGCCACAGCAACTTCTTCCTAGGAACAACGCCAAAGGCAAGGGAAGCAAGGGAAAAAATGAACTATTGGGACTTCATCAAGATCAAAAGCTTTTGCACAGCAAAGGAAACAGTCAATAAAACCAAAAGACAACTGACAGAATGGGAGAAGATATTTGCAAACGACATATCAGATAAAGGGCTAGTATCCAAAATCTATAAAGAGCTTATCAAACTCAACACCCAAAGAACAAATAAACCAATCAAGAAATGAGCAGAGGGCATGAACAGACATTTCTGCAAAGAAGACATCCAGATGGCCAACAGACACATGAAAAAGTGCTTCACATTACTGGGCATCAGGGAAATACAAATCAAAACCACAATGAGATACCACCTCACACCAGTCAGAATAGCTAAAATGAACAAGTCAGGAAATGACAGATGCTGGCAAGGATGTGGAGAAAGGAGAACCCTCCTACACTGTTGGTGGGAATGCAAGCTTGTGCAACCACTCTGGAAAACAGCATGGAGGTTCCTCAAAAAGTTGAAAATAGAGCTACCTTATGACCCAGCAATTGCACTACTGGGTATTTACCCTAAAGATACAAACGTAGTGATCCAAAGGGGCACGTGTACCCAAATGTTTATAGCAGCAATGTCCACAATAGCCAAGTTATGGAAAGAACCTAGATGTCCATCAACAGATGAATGGATAAAGAAGAAGTGGTATATATATACGATGGAGTACTATGCAGCCATCAAAAGAAATGAAATCTTACCATTTGCAACGACATGGATGGAACTAGAGTGTATTATGCTTAGCGAAATAAGTCAATTGGAGAAAGACAACTATCACATGATCTCCCTGATATGAAGAAGTGGAGATGCAATGGGCGTGGGTGTTAAGGTGGTAGGAAAAGAAAAAATGAAACAAGATGGGATTGGGAGGGAGACAAACCAAAAGAGACTCTTAATGTCATAAAACAGACCGAGGGGGGTGGGGGGAGGGGGGTTGGGAGAGGGTGGTCTTGTTATATTATATGTTTAAATAAAAAAGCTTAATGAAAAAATATTTGCATACCTTCTGAACCAGCAAAGTACTGTTTAGAAAATCAAACCCTCATGATGTTAAGCGTATCATTACTCTTAAAAACTTAGCTCTTGGGATGCCTGGATGGCTCAGTTGGTTAAGCAGCTGCCTTCGGCTCAGGTCATGATCCCAGCATCTTGGGATGGAGTCCCACATCGGGCTCCTTGCTTGGTGGGGAGCCTGCTTCTCCCTCTGCCTCTGTCTACCACTCTGTCTGCCTCAGCTCGTGCTTTCTCTCTCTCTCTAAAAAATAAATAATTAAAATATTTAAAAAAAAATTAAAAAAAATTCTTTCAAAGAACCAGCTCTTCATTTCATTTATTTGTTCTACTGTTCTTTTGGTTTCTATTTCATTGATTTCTGCTCTGGTCTTTATTATTTCTCTTCTCTTGCTGCGATTAGGCTTTCTTCACTGTTCTTTCTCCAGCTCCTTTTGGTGTAGGGTTAGGTTGTGTACTTGAGACCTTTCTTAAGAAAGGCTTGTATCACAATATACTTTCCTCTCAGGACTGCCTTTGCTGTGTCCCAATGATTTTGAACAGCTGTGTTTTAATTTTCATTTTTTTCCATTAATGTTTTCAATTCTTCTTTAATTACCTGGTTGACCCATTCATTCTTCAGTAGGATGCTCTTTAGCCTCCATGTATTTGAGTTCTTTCCTTAAAGTTGGATATTTTTAAGCATGCATATCCCAATACTTAATTGGAAAATTAAGAACTCATGGAAATAGTTAATAATGTCCCCAAAGAATATTTACTAGAATATATGTGAGCAATTTCTTTTATCAGTAAACGTTGTTTCCCTTGAGGTACTGTCTTAATTTTTTTACTGCTGCCTAACAATCACAGACTCCGAGTCTTGAAACATCACCCATATTTTATCTCAATGCTTTCCTGTGTTAGGAAACTAGGTATGGGTTAACTGTGTCCTCTGCTCAGTCTCTCCAGGTTGAAACCAAGGCATCCAGGGCTGCAGTTTCATCTGGTGTTCAGGGTCAGTCCTCTTCCAAGCTCAATGCTATTTGTAGTATTCAGCTTCTTGTGATTTCAGAGTGAGGCCCTCAGCTCCTAGAGGCTGCCCCCTTCATGTCACACAGCCCTCTCCCCAACATGGCAGTTTGCTTCTTTAAGGCTAACAAGAAATTTCTTTTCACACTTCTAAGACAGAGTTTAATTAATGTAATGCACTTAAAGAAGTAATTATTTTATCACCTTCACCATATTCCATCAGCTAGAAGCAAGTCAAGCTTACCTGCACCCAACAGAGCGTGATTATACAAAGTAATTAAGAAAGATGTGGAGACCAGGGGAATGGTGTTTTGGGGCCATTTTAGAATTCTGCCTGCCATAGATACTTTACTATAATATTCACTGTTTCTTCATCTTAGTCTTCAATTTCAGTTAGAATGTTTTAAATTGCAAGTAAATACATAAATATGGCTTTAAAATCAGTGCTTATTTTCTCACACTCATACTGAAAATTGACTGTTGACTGACAGTGTCCTTTGAAACACAGTTTTAAATTTTAATGATATTAAAAGTATCTATTTTTCCTTTTGTTGCTCATGCTTTTATGTCATATGAATCTATTGCTAAATTCAAGGTTACAAAGATTTACCTCTATGTTTACTTCTAAGGGTTTTACAATTTTAGCTCTTATATTTAAGTCTTCGATCCATTTTGAGTTAATTTTTTAATATTATGTAAAATAAGAATCCAATTTCATTCTTTTGCATATTTCTTTCTATTTGTCCTAGTACGTTTGCTTCTCTGTGCTGTGGTCTGGAAAGTTCTATCAGGAAAAACTTAACGTGATTGTGAGGCTTACCTCTTATGTTTACCTTCTCTCAAGGATAACTGCCTTTTACTGCCTGTTGTTCAACACATGAGAAGAGGTACTTCGTGTATTCTGTCCTGTTTTATAGTTGTTAATCATGGGAGAAATTTTCCAAAACAAGATACTTGGTCATGACCTCCTCATACCATTTTAAACATCAATATCTACAAATTTGTTTCCCCAGTTTTGGTCGTATAGGTGAGATAGTTTACATAAATAATATTAAGATAGTTTTAGGGCAAAAATCTGACATGTACCACCATTAGAACTGTGTGAACCTGGGAAGGTGATGACAGGGTTAGATGTCAGATAAAACATAGTCAAATGGGCATGCCTCCAATGCCAGAAGGAGACTCAACAAAATCTAGGTGGTGTTCCCACCATCTTAGGGATCATTGATTAGACCTCAGACTGGGTATCAAAGATAAAGCTTATATATATATTTTCCACAGTCTAGCAGTGTTTAGAACACAATGATGTTTTTCCCTTAGTTTAATTAGTGTGATGACATTAATTATCATCATAACAATTCTAGCACCACTAAAAATAAACTGTGAAAACTTTAATGTATTTTTAAAAATCATATGTTATTTGACCCCTTAAGGGAGTGTTTTATGCTCATGGTTTTGGAAATGGTATTCAAATAGAATAAATTAAATAATTAAATAAATAATAAATAATGAATACATAAATAATTAAATAGAGAGATGCATAAGAAGAAGCTGGTCTACTTAGGTAAACAAAAAATTACATTTTTTTAAAGAAAGGGAAACACCTGGGTGGTGCAATCACTTAAGACTCCTACTCTTGATCTGGGCTCAGGTCATGATATCAGAGTTGTGAGATGGAGCCCTTCATGGGGCTTTTCACTGGGCGTGGAGACTGCTTAAGATTCTCTCTCTCCCTCTCCTTCCCACCACCCCCAAAACAACAACAACAACAACAACAAAGGAAGTGATGCAGAAACCAATAATGAAAACTAGGAAATTATATTCTTGGACAGCCTTAAGGGAGAAATGACTAGAAAAATAGCCTCATAATTGAGTATTCATTTTATTTTTTATTTGTTTATTTATTTATGTTCTGCCCCAGGAGCAAATTGGTGTCAGAACAGTAGTGGAGCTAATTTCAAGAAGGTTTTTAAGACAGTCAGGGTGAATTTTTCAGGAAAAGTGAAATGAAAACGCTGAGTATATGGAACTATGAACTAATGGGGGATCATTTTGAACGCACATACTAGAATAGCAGAGATAAACAAATACCCTGAGAATAAGTTAGGCAGAGTTTCTAGGACACCAAACAGTTCCTTTCCTCCTCCCTGAGGAGAGATATATACAACTGGGCTATCTGAGTAAGTCACACTCCAGAATGATAATGGAAATGCATTTTGATCCTTAAGTCTTAGTTTCCAAGTGAATCACTGTGTGGGTAATTGCAGCACCTACAAGTAGGGTTTTTGTTTAGAAGTAAATGAAATCTATATAAAGTATTTAATCTATATAAAGTACTCTGTTCAAAATAAATGAAATCTACATAATTGAATAAATACTAAGTGTATTTAACAGAATGTATGTATGCACCATGTAACAAAACTGATTTGATTATGAAAATTTACTGATAAATTGTCAGGATAGAAAATCAGAATATTATGATTTCATTCATTCTCATGTGAACTTGTCTATTGTTTAGAAATTGAATAGGCTATGGAATATGTTAGTGAAAGCCTAACCAATGGAAAACTTCATTTCAAAAGATTTTTTTTTTTTTTGACCAGCCAGCTGGGTTTCTTTTTATCCCCAAATACATTTTTAGTTAATGTTTTTGCCTTTTGAAAGGATCAAATATAATAAAATAACTTAAAAAAATTACATATACAATAGTAGTGGCTATATACTGAAAAGTTAGAAAAATGGAGTAATTACCTTCAATGATAAATACCTATTCCAAGAAGAACAATAGCAAAATAAACCTTTTTTTTTTTTTTTAAGAAGTTTTAAGCTTCTCTGGAAACTCAGAATGCTTCTGAAATTTCTGTGGACTTGATATTGTAATAACAAAGACAGTTTTCCATTACTATGAACTTCCATCAGTATAAACCATTTTTCTTAAGATTTAATTAATTAATTTATTTGAGAAAGAGGGAGAGAGAGAATGAGTGGGATGGGGGAGGGCCCACGGAGAGGGGAAGCAAGCTCCTCCCCACTGAGTAGAAATCTCAATGTGGGGCTCTTTTCCAGGACCCTGGGGTGGGATCATAAGGCAGATGCTTAACAGACTGAGCCACCCAGGCACCCCTAATCTTTTTTTAATGGTCTAGCAAACACTATATAATTGTGTCTGTTGTATCTGCAGAGATATGATGAATGTGCTTATATAATTACCATATGTAATATTATATAATTATTCAAGTATGATTTTGAATTATAAGTCCTTCTTGAGGGAAAAAGAAAGGAAATTATTAAACTAAGATATTATGCTAAAGCAATTAAGAGGTCATACCTTGCTAATAAATAAATAAATAAATAAAATAAAATAGGGTGTCTGAGTGGCTCAGTCAGTTAAGCAACTTGCCTTCGACTCAGGTCATAATCCTAGGAGTCAGGGATTTAGCCTGCTTCGGGCTCCCTGTTCAACAGGAAGCCTGCTTCCCCCTCTCCCTCTGCCATTTCCTCTGCCTGTGCTCTCTGGCTCTCTCTATCTCTCTGTCAGATAAATAAATAAAATCTTTAAAAAATAAAAAGAAAATAAAAAAATTAAAAAGATAAATGGACTAATTTTACTCACTGACCAACAGCTAAGGAAAAATCTAAGAGAAACACATAGTATCAAATGTAAAAGAAGGAAAAAGTACCTAGACAAATACTGAAACATTCTACTGGTGGCAAGCCATTACATCATTTCAAGGCACTCATAAAGCTTCCATCATGAGGGGACTCCTGAATGGCTCAGGCAGTTCAGCTCATGATCTCAGGCTTGGGAGATTCAGCCCTGCAGGGGACTCAGCACTGAGCATGGAGTCTGTTCTCTCCCTCTGCTCCTACACCCTCCCCCTGCCACATATGCTCCCATACGCACAAGCTCAATCTCTCTCTCTCTCAAATATATAAGTCTAAAAAAAAAAGCCTACATCATGAGGAACATATTTATTTGCTTTCAAGGACTGGTTCAAATACAAGGCCATAAAGATAACTGTTAGTTAACACTTGGCACTGTAAGCTAGTTATTTGCACCTTGAGGAGAGACAGGTTGATAGGAATTCTACTGTTATTTTTTCTAATTTTCCTCCTGAATTTGAGTAAAGTTAATGATACTATCTGTGCACCATGGAACAGAGAGGAGAAAATGCACTATGGCTATAATCAGCTATATAGATCTAACTAAATGAACTAGTAATGACTATTTTATGTATATGTATGGATGTTTATTTGCGTGTACATTTATATACATGTGAGTATATATACACATATTAATTTATATATACCTAAAATATATAAATACATACATATATACACGTATTTTATATAGATATAAGTATATATATAAGTATATACATATATATTTTTAAATGTGTTATGTTATATGCCTAACTACCTGCTCAAATAATTACCAAATCATAGAAACTCTTGTTTACCAAGCTATTCTACATTACCTTCCTTTAATTGGAAAAGAAAATTGAGAAAAATATTGAAAATAAATTTTACATCCTCGTGGCACAAAACATTATTTGACAAAGGATGTTATAAATCTACTCTTATAGTAAAACTGTACACATCAAAATGGAGCCATTCAATATCCTTCTGCAATAAACAATTTAATCTACCAGTGGCTTTTTGGAAATAAACTATTGTATAATAAAAAAAAACAAATGGATTTTCTACTTTCTATTTTTTTTTTCACTAGAAATATTTTTTGCTTCCCTTTATGGCTGCCACATCCTTGGAATTCAATTAGGATTGACACACAATTTACACATATTTGTTGAGCATCTCATATTCATTTACTTGTTTATTCACAAGGTTAGATTGCTGCTGAGTTCCAAAGAACCATATTAGAGAATGTACTGATGAAGAAGTCAGAGAGCTGGTCTGCCTTTTTTGGCTTTGTGCTAATTGTAGACATAAGAAAAAATAAAATAGAGAAATACTTAAAAATTAAAATCAATGTTACTAAGGAAAGAAGGGGCTAAAATAGAAGGGGGAGATGAACTAATATTAAGTAGACTGATCAGGAAAGAATTGCGACTTACAGTAAGAGGAATTAAGTCTGTGACACAGAGTGGGAAAATAGCATTTAAGTTGGAGGATCAGCACCTACAGAGAGCTTGAAATGGAAAAGAACACGTCTTTGTAATTAAATGAAAGAACAATGGTGTGATGGGAATGTAATGAGAAAAGCGAGACAGGTATAGAACAAATTAGAATGCCAGGAAGAAGATACATTATTTAGGGCTTTGGAGGCCATTAGGAGTTTGGAGGTATTTTTTTTTTTGGTTGTTTGTTTGTTTTCTTAAAATCCCCCTGAATGCACTGAGAGGACACTGAAGTTACTTAGAAGGATGAATAGGGATATGACTTGTTTTCTGTTAAGAAACACATTTTTTGTTTTGTTTTGTTTTTTTGTTTTGTTTTTGCTATTGTGTGAGAAGTTGGAGTTAGACGAGGAAATCTAGATGAAATTATAGAAGCCAAATGAAGGAGGATTTAATCATTGTTCTGTAATCAGAGATACCACCAAAACTTTTAAGCAATGTAACAGACTGCAAACATTTGTGTTTTAGGATGATAACTTAAGCAGTAGATGAACATAGACAAGATCATCAATCAGGACAACCAGAGACTTTTTAAGCTCGAACATTAGAAGAATGACAAACATAGCAAATTTGAAGAAGCAGGTAATAAGATTTTTATATCAAGAAACAAATAAATGAAAAGATATTCCATGCTTGGGACGCCTGGGTGGCTCAGTTGGTTAAGCAGCTGCCTTCGGCTCAGGTCATGATCCCAGCGTTCTGGGATCAAGTCCCACATCGGGCTCCTTGCTCAGCAGGGAGCCTGCTTCTCCCTCTGCCTCTGCCTGCCAATCTGTCTGCCTGTGCTCACTCTCTCTGACAAATGGATAAATAAATAAAATCTTAAAAAAAAAGATATTCCATGCTTATTGAATTGAGGAATTAATATTGTTAAAATGTCCATACTACCCAAAGCAGTCTACAGATACAATGCAATCCCTATCAAAATCCTGATGGTATTTTCCACAGAAACAGAAAAAAACAATGCTAAAATCTGTATGGGACCACAAAAGACCTTGACTAGTCAAAAGAATCCTGAGAAAAAAAGAACAAAACTGGACATAAATATACAAAGTGCAGCAAAATAAATCATCAACAAAACAAAAGGGCAACCTACTGAGTGGGAGAAGATAATTGCAAGTGGTATATCTGATAAGAAGTTAATTTCTAAAATATATAAAGAAGTTATACAACTCAACACCAAAAACCCCACAAACAATCCAATTAAAAAATGGGCAAAGGACCTGAACATACCTTTTACCAAGGAGGACATTCAGATAGTCAACACACACAGGAAAAGATGCTCAACACCACTCACCATCAGGTAACTGCAAATCAAAACCACAATGAGCTATCACCCTACACCTGTTGGAATGACTAAAATAAAAAAGGCAAGAAATAACAAGTGCTAGTAAGAATGTGGATAAAGGGACTCTTGTGTACTGTTGGTGGGAATGTAAATCAGTACAGCCACTCTGGAAAACAGTATGGAGGGTCCTCAAAATATTAAAAATAAAATTCCATAAAATCTAACAATTCCACTGTTGGATATTTACCCAAAGAAAACAAAAACAACAATTTGAAAAGATATATGTATTCTTCTGTTTATTGCAGCATTATTTACAATAGCTAAGATATGGAAGCAACCTAAGTGTCCATAAACAGACCAATGGATAAGGATGTGGTATATATACACACTCACATACACAAACACACACACACAGACACAGACATAATGCAGCCATAAGAAAAAAGATTCAATAATATAAAGTCTCAATTTATGCCTTTGAAAAATACTTGAACCAGTTACAGTATTCTTGTACCTATACTGTGCTGAATATATAGATATGTTTTAGGCAAAGATATGGCTCATAATGAACCTAAAGAATGACAGGTATATGTATGTGTACATTCATGTGCACACTACCTCCAATTATTATATGCTGTTCAAATCTTACTCCAATATGAGGTTTCTACAGTTAGCTAGTTTACAAAATCTGAAATAGATTAACTAAAATGACCTATGAAATAGAAAAAAGAAAAGCCACTTCTTAGATAGAAAAAAGATATAGCTTGCAGCAACTGAGATATCTAGGTTTATGGAGTTGAAAGATATGACCTCCTATTGCCCTCTTTCACAAATCTCTTTTCAGTTGTTTGAGAACCAAAGCCAGCCAACAGTATCACTATTTCTTAGTGCCTTTTTTGAAATTATTGTATATTTTTCTGGGAAAATTATTTTTGAGAAAGTATCTGGGGCCTGCAGTCTTCATTGGCTTTTGCACAGAACACTGACCAGCAGAATGTCATCATCTTTAGGTTATGAGACCTCTTCAATTTTTAAAGAATATTTGAATACCATTTCCAATACCATGAGCATAAAACACTCCCTTAAGGGGTCAAATAACATATGATTTTTAAAAACACATTAAAGTTTTCACAGTTTATTTTTAGTGGTGCTAGAATTGTTATGATGATAATTAATGTCATCACACTAATTAAACTAAGGGAAAAACATCATTTTGTTCTAAACACTGCTAGACTGTAGAAAATATATATATAATTCGTGATGAGGCAGTTTAATTAACCTTTTGCACATGCTATGCGTTGGTATAAGAAGCTTATTTATGCCATCTGCTTCACTTGTGGGATTTAATTCACTGATATATTATTGTCAAAGAGAAGGGATTTGAATAAGCTAGACAATGCAAGAATTATTTAGGATTTGATAATAATTAAATGACAATGTGTGTGTGGCTATATATGTATGTAATTTATAAGGGGAGATCATTATATGAGAGCACAATTTTTTAATGAAGATACTACATTTTATTTTATTTTTTTTTAGAGATTTTATTTATTTATTTGACAGAGATCACAAGTAGGCAGAGAGTCAGGCAGAGAGAGAGAGAGAGGAGGAAGCAGGCTCCCTGATAAACAGAGAGCCCGATGTGGGACTCGATCCCAGGACCCTGAGATCACCACCTGAGCTGAAGGCAGAGGCTTTAACCCACTGAGCCACCCAGGCACCCTGAAGATACCACATTTTAAATACCACATAGTAACTTCTCTCTTCAAATCTGTTAAATGAGTCTTGTAGTTTTGGTTTCCTCAGTAATGCTTCTCAACTATTTTATAAAGAAACCTTCTAGCTAGGGTCTGAGAACCTGTATTGATGGGATGTGGGAGGAGACATTGGCCAAAGTAGTCCACTGAAAACTAGGATTTCTTTCTTTATTTTCTGTTTAAATGAAAAGGTAAAGGCATTTTGTATTCTAGTTTATATATGGATTCTTCTGGCAAGCTGCTAGTTACCCCAGTTTGAAGAGGCCCCAGTATCAAAATCTTTATAAGTGCTTGTTTTTATCAAAGACACCTCGAAATTAATGCTTAGCACAATGGATTATAATAAATTATTGCTGGTGGATAACAGTCTAGTTATGACTGTGTTGGTAGACATTACATATTAAAATTATTCTGTTAGTCCAAAGGAAACTGAAACAAATTAAAAAACCCAGTAAAGACATATGAGGAAAATAATATGTATCTTACTGGCCTGTCCTTCTCATTTTAGAATGATCCAGCCTCCTCCAGCATCTTCGCATTCCGACTTTTGCTTTTCCAGGCTCCCACCCCTTTCCCCTAGACCCACACCTGCTTTGTGGCCCTGAGCTCATGACGTGGAAATCACTCTCAGATAATGTAAGGTTTGCTTTCTAGAGTTAAGTCCATAACGTTATTCACTAACCTGTCAGAATTTTAATAGTGAGCATTCCATGCTTTAAAGGAGAAGATATTTGGGCATATCTAGATAATCTGAGAAATCCTCAGATTCCCTGCTTCCTCTACAGGTATTGCCAGTTTGATTAACTAGCCCTTGGAGTATATTTATCTGCTGCTGTGACTGCCTTGAGAGCTCTTTCTGTATATGTAATGTGATAATTTTAAGTCCAAGGCCATTGAATGAATGAGATAAATATTATCAAGATTGAATTAGGAAACATTGTACCTGGTTAGATTCTGGAGCAGAGAAACAAAACAAACACTATTAAGTGTCTTCTGCTTTTGAAAACGTGGATATTTAAATCTCATTTGATCAGTCAGTATTCGAAACAATGGTGTGAATATATTCTAACAAATGTTCATTTGTTCTTTCCCCCCTGACCAAATATCAATTTCCTTTCACTCTGCATCTTTATTAGGTTATCTTTCTTAGAGGTTGATGTAGATGAATTTATCTGTCTGGCAGAATGCATAAAGAGGATTTTTTCAGACATATTAATGTTTAACACGTTGTTACATATTCTCATCCTGTTACCCTGACATCTCTGGAAACATTTTTTTCCCTAACCTATTTTGTATTAAGTTAGTGCTTTTATTTAAAGAGCTGCATACTGCCCACAATGGGTAATACATATATGCATTTAAATAGAAAGTACAAGATTTTCCACATTTTAGAGTATTGTCCAAATCAGACTCTCAGATGATGTAAAGTTATCATTGTAAAAATATAAGATAATTAGATTTTGGCTAAATCTTTATACAACTAAAGAGTGTGCCTCTAGAGAGTTAATATGTTTGTATTATCTATTCCAGTAACTTAGAACCTAGAAGTTAAGTAGATCACAGTGTCCATTAAGTCATTAATGATTTCATTTTTTACTTTAAGCTATCATTTACTTTAGAGATTTCATCATCTGTAAAAGTCATAACGTCTGGATATGGTTCCTGCTTATTTGTTTTGTTATTGTACAAGGAACGCAGCATAACATTCATCCAAACTCATGATAATCCTGTAGCTTTACTGTGCCTTTTAGAATAATTTAATAAGTGACCAGAAGATTTTTAGTTTGTGTTAGAGAGCACAGAATTTCTTGTCGACTTCAGAGATATTTTTTTTTTTAAGATTTTATTTATTTATTTGACAGCCAGAGATCACAAGTAGATACAGAGGTAGGCAGAGAGAGAGGAAGAGACGCAGGCTTCCGGCTGAGTGGAGAGCCTGATGCGGGACTCGATCCCAGGACTCTAGGATCATGACCTGAGCCGAAGGCAGAGGCTTTAACCCACTGAGCCACCCAGGCGCCCCGACTTTAGAGATATTTTTAATAATAAAACTAAATTGTGTATTTATTGGACCTCAGGGGATTTTATGAGTTTAAAATAAATTAAACAAAAATTTATGGCTCATGGGTCTATCATGACCCAAATGATACGTTTCTTGCACTCTACAGCATGCATTTTGCAAATGTTCCAACGTGCCTGGTGCCTATGGCAGTAAATGTACTAAGCCATCAGCTGGTAAATGACTTTGGAAATTAGTTGGAGGTTAATTCTCTGCCTCATTGGCCCCCCAAAGTGGACAAACTGTAATTGATTTTGATAGCTTTCACGAAGCACTTTTTTTCTTGTGAATAATGAAGGTGTACTTACAGAGACTCCTCTGGTTATAAGAACAATTAAATGGGTATCAATGAGATGTCATTAAGAGTATATGTTTCTGTGCTTAATAAATTCTCTACCTTTAATAGTTTCCTTGCTTTGAAAATACAACAAATACTTAACTGCCAAATGATTTATTTTTTTATTTAATTTTATTCATTTTTAATTTATTTTCATTCATTTTATTTATTTCATTTAACTTAAATATCTTGAATTAGCACTAATATTCTGTTTCTGCACACATTGTTACAGAAGAGAAGCAGCTAAAGCCATGTGAATCCATTTGTACCCATAACTTCATGGAGGGAAGAATGCAGAGTGATCCTCTGGGAAAGAGATATCCTCATCTACATTTTGAGTAAAGGGGTTAAAATTGATCAGGTATAGCTCACTGTCATAGATCTTGTTCAACAGTCACATGGAAAACCTAAGTCAATGTTTTTCCATTTTCTGTAATCTTTTACCCATGAATCTATTATATCTATATCTTTTCCATAATCTATCCTGCATTTTACATAATCTAGACCTCTTAAAAATGTGCATTGGATAAATAGATCTGTAGATCTTTAAAACATACTAAAATAGAGGTCTTGATTCATTTGGTGAAATGAAAAATATAAAATATCTAATTGCATTAGATGTAGACTTGCTTTGCCAAGTGTCTTGAAAGAACTAAAACCAATATATTTGTCAAACCCACTGTAGGCACTTTGATTTGAGAAATTCTACCCACAAAAACACAAGAAAACAAAAATCTTGGGATGATATTTACTAAACATTAAGGTATTTTTATACATTATTTAAAATTACATTAACCCCTATAAATAAATTCATTAATCCTATTTTACAGATGGGAAAATAGAGGCATAGAGAGTATAATTTACCCAGGCCTTCATAATAAGTGATAATACTAGAATTCTATCATATTGTGTCAAACTTGAGATAATTAATAAATTAATAAAAGATTTTTAAAGGCAGAAAGATATTCCCCAAATACTATACCAAGCTTACTTACATCCATTATTCAATATGATGCCTCCCAGAAAGCACTTATCAAAAATAAACCTAACTTTTTTTAAACTATGGTGCAACTAATAGAAAAAAAAAGATAATCAGTAAGATTCTATATTCATGGATTAAAATGCAGATCACAACTGCTGCAAATAAAAGGGAAATACTGTTTCTATGCATGGTAAATTTACAATCCATTTAAAAAAAGTAAAATCTGAAGTGTTCCAACTTTTTTACCTTGATGATTAAAATGCTACAGTTAGGGGGACACCTGGGTGGCACAGTGGTTTAAGCCTCTGCCTTTGGCTCAGGTCATGATCTCAGGGTCCTGGGATCTACTCCTGCATCCAGCTCTCTGCTCAGCGGGGAGCCTGCTTCCCTCTCTTTCTGCCTGCCATTCTACCTACTTATGATTTCTCTCTTTCTCTGTCAAATAAATAAATGAAATATTTAAAAAATTAAAAAAATAAAGTGCTACAGTTAGGTTTCTATACAATATAATGATTTGAGGAGAGTGGAGGAAATAATGTCATGATAATCATCTAAATAATGAGGAGATATATTTAATTGACTCAAGGATCCATCCTAAACCTGTAAATCTGCCTTGCCCAGAGGTTTAGTGCAATGCCTCTTTTCCTTTCAATGCCTTTTAGTTGTTTAATTTAATTATTTCAATGCCTTTTAATCGAACTGTTTAATTTAATTAATAAATGCCTTAAAAAGTCTGAATCTTTCATTGATGAGAAATTGTTTATGTGATGTAAAAAAGATCACCAGAGCCAAACAAATGTAAGAGAAATTTAAGGCACATTTCTCAGACCATCAACTTCCTTATTGTTAGCAAATGAAGAAAAGTACTTAACTTTTATCATTAGATGATATTAAGTGATATAATGTCCATAATGCATCTAGGACAGAGCCAGAAGCTCAAAAGAGTATGTATTAGTCAGCTCAGGCTGCTATAACAAAATACTACAGACTCAAACAACAGAAATTTATTTTATCACAGTTCTGGAGGTTGGAAGCCCAAGATCCATGTACTGGCTGATGATTCCCGAGAGGATTATCTTCCTGGTTTGCAGATGGCTGCCTTCTCATTGTGTTCACATATGGTGGAAAGAAAGAGAAACATTTCTCTCTCTTCTTTTAAAGCCACTGGCCCGTTGGATTAAGACCCCATCCTTATGACCTCATTCAACCTTCATTACCTACAAGAAGCCCTATCTCCAAGTACAGTCACATTGGGAATTAGAACTCAAACATATGAATTTGGGAACTGGGACAGATCTACTTCAAGTATTTAATTTAATTTAATTTATTTTATTTCTTTTCAGTGTTCCAGAATTCATTGTTGATGCACCACACTCAGTGCTCTATTTAACATATGCCCTCCATAATACCCACCACCAGGCTCAACCAACCCCCTATTCCCCTCCCCTCCAAAACCCTCAGTTTGTTTCTCAGAGTCCACAGTCTCTCATGGTTTGTCTCCCCCGTTGAATTTCCCCAACTCACTTCTCCTTTCCATCTCCCAGTGTCCTCTGTTTTATTCCATATACTCCATAAGTAAGTGAAACCATATGATAATTGACTCTCTCCTTGACTTACTTCACTCAGCATAATCTCTTCCAGTCCCATCCATGTTGATACAAAATTTGGGTATTTATCCTTTCTGATGGAGGCATAATACTCCATTGTATATATGGACCATATCTTCTTTATCCACTTATCCATTGGAGGGCATCTTGGTTCTTTCCACAGTTTGGCGACTGCGGCCATTGCTGCTATGAACATTGGGGTACAGGTGGCCCTTCTTTTCACTATATCAGTGTCCTTGGGGTAAATACCCAGTAGTGCAATTGCAGGGTCATAGGGAAGCTCTATTTTTAGTTTCTTAAGGAATCTGCACACTGTTTTCCAAAGTGGCTACACCAACTTGCATTTCCACCAACAGTGTAAGAGGGCACCCCTTTCTCTACATCCTCCCCAATACATGTTGTTTACTATCAATTCTGGCCATTTTAACTGGTGTAAGGTGATATCTCAATGTGGTTTTGACTTGAATCTCTCTGATGGCTAATGATGACGAACATTTTTTCATGTGTCTGTTAGCCATTTGTATGTCTTCTTTGGAGAAGTGTCTGTTCATGTCTTCTGACCATTTTACTTCAAGTATTTTAAAAATAATTTTTAGCAAATCAATCAGTATGATACATTGCATCAAAGAGAAAGGATAAAAACATGATCATTTTAATAGATGCAGAAAAAGCATTTGACAAAGTACAAAATGCATTCATGATAAAAAAAACCTCAACAAAGTAGGTTTACATACTTTGATATATAAAGGCCATAGATGGAAATCCCATAGGTAACATTATCCCCAATGGAGAAAAACTGAGAGTTTTATCCTTGAGATCAGGAATAAGACAGGGATTTCCACTCTCTCTACTTTTATTCAACATAGTATTAGAAATCCTAGTCACAACAATCAAATAAATAAAAGAAATGAAAGGCATCTATATTGGTAAGGACGAAGTAAAACTCACTATTTGCAGATGATATAGAAAACCCTAAAAACCACCAAAAAACTATGAGAAATGAGAAATGAATTCAGTAAGGTTGCAAGACACAAATCATTTTACAGAAATCTATTGCATCTCTATACACTGATAATAAAGCAGCAGAAAGAGAAGTTAAGAAAACAACCCCATTACAATTGCACCAAAATAATAAAATACTTAGGAATAAACATCCAAGGAGGTGAAAGATCTGTACTCTGAAAACTATAAAACAATGGTGAAAGAAATTACAGGTGACACAAACAAATGGAAAGATATTCCATGCTCATGGATTGGAAGAACAAATATTATTAAAATGTCCCTACTACCTAAAGCAATCTACAGGCTCAGTGCAATCCCTATCAAAATACCAACAGCAGGGCGCGTGGGTGGCTCAGTGGGTTAGGCCACTGCCTTCGGCTCGGGTCATGATCTCGGGGTCCTGAGATTAAGTCCTGCATCGGGCTCCCTGAGCGTAGAGCCTGCTTCCCTCTCTCTCTCTCTGCCTGCCTCTCTGCCTACTTTTGATCTCTCTCTGTCAAATAAATAAAATCTTAAAAAAAAAATACCAACAGCACTTTTCACAGAACTAGAACAATCCTAAAATTTGTATGGAACCCAAAAGACCCCAAATAGCCAAAGCAATCTTGAAAAAGAAAAGTGAAATTGGTAGTATCACAATTCCAGACTTCAAGTTATATTACAAAGTTATAGTTATTAAAACAGTGTGGTATCAGCACAAAAATAGGCACATGGATCAACAGAACAGAGTAGAGAGCCCAGCAATAAATACATGATTATACGGTTAATTAATCTTTGACAAAGGAGGCAAGAATATGCAATGGCAAAAAGACAGTCTCTTCAACAAATAGTGTTGGGAAAGCTGGACAGCTACATGCAGAAGAATGAAACTAGACCACTCTCTCACACCATACAGAAAAATAAACTCAAGATGGATTAAAAATTTAAATGTGAGACCTGAAATCATATAAGAAAAAAAAAACTAAAAGAAAGTACAGGCAGTAATTTCTCTGGCATTGGCTATAACAACATTTCCTAGATATGTCTCTTAAGGCAAGGGAAGCAAAAGCAAAAATAAACTAATCGGACTAAATAAAAATAAAAAGCTTTTGCACAGTGAAGGAAACAATCAAGAAAACTAAAAGACAACTTGCTGAATGGAAAAACATATTTGCAAATGATATATCCTATAAGGGGTTAGTATCCAAAATACATAAATAACTTATACTTCTCAACACCAGAAAAACCAAATAAACCAATTTAAAAATGGGCAGAAGACTTGAACAGACATTTCTCCAAAGAAAGCATCCAGATGGTCAATAGACACATGAAAAGATGCTCAGCATCACGCATCATTAGGGAAATTCAAATCAAAACCACACAGAGGTATCACCTCACACCTGTCACAATGGCTAAAATCAAAAACACAAGAAAGAAGTGTTGGCAAGGATATGGAGAAAAAAGAACCTTTGTGCACTGTTGGTGGGAATTTAAATTGGTACAGCCACTGTGGAAAACAGTATGGAGATTCCTCAAAAAATTAAAAATAGAATTAGCATATGACACAGTAATTCCACTATTGGATATTTACCCAAAGAATACAAAACCACCTATTTGAAAAGATACCTGCATCCTATGTTTATTGCAGCATTATTTACAATAGCCAAATCATGGAAGAAACCCAAATGTCTACTGATAGATAAATGTATAAATATGTGGGGTGTGTGTGTATATATATACACAAAGTAAAGATACCATGTGATTTAACTCATATGTGGAATTTAAGAAACAAAACAAATGAACAAAAAAAGAGAGACAAACCATAAAACAGACTCTTAATTATAGAGAACAAACTAATGGTTACCAGAGGGGAGGTGAGTAAGGGGATGGGTGAAAAAGGTGAAGGGGATTAAGAGTACACTCATCATGATGAACACTGAGTAATGTATATAATTATTGAATGACTATGTTGTACATCTGAAACTAATACAGCATTATATGTGAACCAAACTGGAATTAAAATTTTAAAAAAGAAAAAAAATTAAAGTACTTATTGGTATAAGCTCCACTTTCACTTCAGTTGCAGAGATGGAGACTGTGTGATTTATTTTAAATCTTCTTTCTGAAAGTGCCACCAACTGAGGTGGCCTGACTAAATTCCATGTCCGCTATGGGTCTATTTGTGAGGAAGCAAAGAGAACTTTTTCTTCCTTTATTCTCTTAACTCTCTGAACTGTGTGTGACCATGTCAAACACAGTGTCCTTAGAAGCTAGATAGAGCCACTAATAGGACTATTTGGCATAATAGCTGGGGGGTAATTGCTCCTCAGTTCTACAGATTTACTAGAAGACTATTATTGCTCTATTAGAGCTCTTTTAGAGCCAGCTGTTTAAGTGATGAAATTTTCTCAAAATAGGCCTTTACTGACAATTTTCTTCTTTATAATTGGTGCTACTGCCTCCATGAGCTCAGTTTTCTTTTTTTCCTTTTCAGGTGGCTAATGGCTATCAGAGTTCTTTCAGAAATGCTACAAAGGATTGAGTATAGTTTTCTCCCTCCCTTGACTACTTCAAAATAACTCATAATATAAGGAATGAGTTTTCACAAATGAAGTATAGCAGAAATTTGTAAAATAATAAGCTAAAAGTAAATTCTCCATAAAACACAGTGGGTGAAATATTGAAATTTTTGAGTAGATTTAACAGCTGTTTAGCTCTATTAGAAGACCAAAAAAATGACTGGAATATATGTTAATAGAGCATATTCAAATGAAAAGACAGAAAAACCAAGAAAGTGTGTGTGTGTGTGTGTGTGTGTGTGTGTGTGAGAGAGAGAGAGAGAGAGAGACAGAGACAGAGACAGAGACAGAAAGAGAGACAGAGAGGGAGTACAGGAGGAGAGAAAGCTACAGAAGAGAGAGAGAGAGAATGAGTTGGGAAATGGTGTCAAGGAAAGAAAGATAATGCACAGAAAAATATATTCATATAAGAAACAGTCCAAAATTATCCAAGTAATGAAAGATATTAATCCTCAGTTTTCAGAAGCTCTAATAACCCATGCATGAAAATACAAGAACTTGAGATGCCTAGGTGGTTCACTTGGTTAAGCATCTGCCTTTGGCTCAGGTCAGGATTCCAGGGTTCTGGGACCAACTACTGCATTGGGCTCCTTGCTTGGCAGGGAGCCTGCTTCTCCCTCTGCCTGCTGCTCCCCTGCTTGTGCTTGCTTTTTCTCTCTTTGACAAATAAATAAGTAAAATATTAAAAAAAAAAGAAAATACAAGAACTGTATCTAGACATTATAGCCAAATTGCTGACAAGTACAGAGAGAAAAATGTAAAATCAACCAGAAAAAAGAGACATTTCCTTCAGGGGTAAAACAATTGATTCCTAGATGTGGCTTTTCAACAGAAATAGTGGAAGCCAGAAAATAATGAAATGCTATGAAGCAATAAATTAAATAAATTAGTTCCAATTCTGAACTATACAAATATGTCCTCCCCAAAGAAAAGCAAAATAAAAACAATTTCGGACATTAAGGAAATGATAAAATCCATTGCCAGTACATATGTATTATAAAATACATGAAAAAGAGTCCTTCAGACAGAAAGCAGGTTCACGAAAATATTGAAAAGAAAAAAGAACCAAAGAAAAGCCAATGTGTGAATAGACGTAATATTGACCTCACAAAACATTACTAGCAATATAGTTTCATATTTCTATATATATATATAGAAATTAAATGTGTGTTAAAAATAACAGAAATTGTGAGAGAAGAGGATACAGAGGTAAGGTGATCTAAATTACTGCATTATTTGAGAAGTAGTAAAAGTCAAGGAGGAAATTTTTAATCTCTAAAGTTAGTATGAAATGAATAATGAAAGAATATGTTAAGTAGTGGCTTAATGGTGGGCAGGGGAAGAAATAGAATAACAAAAATATTGATTAATCTAAATAAAGGCAAGAAAAGAGTGAAAAAAGAATGCAAAGCATATGAATTCAGTAGAAAATAAATAATAAATTTTATATAGAAATCCAAATACTTTTAATTTAAATGGGTTAAGTATTCCAATTAAAAGATGAAGATTGTGGGACGCCTGGGTGGCTCAGTTGGTTAAGCGGCTGCCTTCGGCTCAGGTCATGATCCCAGCGTCCTGGGATCGAGTCCCACATCGGGCTCCTTGCTCAGCGGGGAGCCTGCTTCTCCCTCTGCCTCTGCCTGCCACTCTGTCTACCTGTGCTCGCTCTCTCTCTCCCTAACAAATAAAAAAAAAAAAAAAATCTAAAAGATGAAGATTGTGAGATTGCATAAAAAGAAAATGCATCTGTATACTGCTACAAGGATCCACAAGGCCATAATAGAAGTATCCAATAAAATTAGACATATTTATGTTACCAAAAAACCCCAAAATAACCTTTAGCATATTAAGTTAAAAAAAATCCCTTAATCTGATAAATACCTACAAAAATTCTAGAGCAAACATTATACTTAATACTTCCTCCTTAGATCAGCAATGAGGCAAGTATCCTAACTATCACCACTTCAATTTGACATTTTCCTGGGGTCCTACTCAGTGAAATAGAGAAAGGAAATAAAAGACAAGAGGTTTGGAAAGATAAAGCTTTTTTTTTTTTTGCAGATAACATGATTATTTATGCTAGGTGCTCTCAAATTCTAAAGGTGAATATTACAATTATGAAAATTATTTAGATACTTACTGAAAACAAGAATAACATTTACAGTTAATTATATGTTCATAACTCAGAAATAAAGAAATAGAAAATTAAGTTAAAATTTCTATTATGTGAACAATAAAAAACCATCAAATTCCTAGGAGAAAATCTGATGAAAGATCTTGATGGGAAAAAAAACCAAACATTATCAAGGGGTATTAAGTTCCTAAATAAATGGAAAAATGTTCTGCTTTACATATTGGAAGAATCAGTATTTTATGTTTAACCAATCCCAATCAAAATTCCAGCTATTTTTTTTTCTTGGCCAAAATTAAAAAGTTAATACTAGGTGCAATACCAAAGGCAATCTTGAACACAGAGATCAAAGTGGGAGACTTACACTAAAAGATTATAAAGCCTATTGAGCTGTAGAAAATAATATGGTGCAGATACAAGATTAAACAAATAAGGAATTGGTACTGATTCTAGTGTCTAGACAATGACCCACACATATATTGTCACCTGATGTAAAACAGATGACTCTACACTGCAGTGAGGAAACAACAGTGGTCCTTTCATTGATATGGTGCATGGACAATTAGGTAACTATATGAAAAAAATCAGTTTTTACTCCTACCACATTTCATACAAAACAATAAATTTAAGATGAATATAGATTTAAATTTGAACATTAAAACAATAAAGCTTTTATAAAGAAACAGCATTTTTGTGACCTTAGAGTGGACAAAGATTTCTTTTTTTTATTTTAAAGATTTTATTTATTTATTTGACAGAGAGAGATCACAAGTAGGCAGAGAGGCAAGCAGAGAGAGAGGAAGGGAAGCAGGCTCCCTGCTGAGCAGAGAGCCCGATGCGGGGCTTGATCCTAGGACCCTGGGATCACGACCCGAGCTGAAGGCAGAGGCCTTAACCCACTGAGCCACCCAGGCGCCCCTGGACAAAGATTTCTTAAATCCAACACAAAACTAGCTAACCCATCAAGATAAAGTACTAGATTTCATTAAAGTTAACAATTTTGTTCATCAAAAAACACCTTTAGAAGATGAGAAATGAAAGCCACCAAGTGGGAAGAGATATTTTACAGTGTGCACATTGGACAAAGTACTCATGATGAGGCTGTATAAAGAACTTTTACAGATCAGTGAGAAAAAACAGACAGATATTTGAACAGTCATGACATTAAAAGACTATCCAAATGATCAATAAATATATAAAAAGGGGCCCTTCAACTCATTAGTAATCAGGGAAAGGCAAATTAAAGTCATAAATGTTATTACCCAAACCCCATAAAGAATTTCATAGTTAAAAAAGAGAGAGAGAATGTCAAAATAACAATTTTGTGTTGAATTTAAGAAAATGTCAAGGCTGTGGAATAAATGGAACTCTTGCAGTGCTTAGATAAATGCATACTGCTACAAGTTGTTTGGAAAACTGTTTGTCAATATTTCTATGGTTAAGATGTATGCATGCTCCTTTACCCATGCTCTATGACCCAACAGTTCCCTTCTTTGGGATATACTCAGCAGAACTATGTAAATAAGTTAACCAAAAGAAAGGTATAAAAATGTTCACAGCAAGTCCATTAATCAGAGTCTACAAAGGGAAACAATCCAGATGTACATTAATGGAAAAATAAACGTTGCAATATGTGCATGCAACAAAATAATATGCAAGAATGAATAAACTACTACTACACACAACAGCATTACAGATATAATGTTGGGTACAAGAGGTCAGATACAAAACAATTCATACCATGTGATTCAATTAATATAAAGTAAAAAAAAAATGCTGGATATCACTGGGAGAAGATATGGTTAGAAACTAGGGAATAGGATGGTGGTAGTTTATTGGGCACTGGGTAATGTTCTGTTTCTTGATCAGAGTGCTATTTACTTGGGTATGTCCACTTTGTGAATATTCATTGGGCTGCACATTTGTATACAACTTACCACAATCAAATAACAGAAGAATATTGGGAAATTATAAGTAATGAGTCGGAGAAAAGTGTTATATAATAAAATAAAAAACAATAACAAAGTCTAGGAAAGGATGTTTATATCATTTTAAGATGCATATCTTTTTTTTTAAGATTTTATTTATTTATTTGACAGACAGAGAGAGAGAGAGAGAGCACGAACAGGGAGAGCAGCAGAGGGAGAGAGAGAAGCAGGCTCTCTGTGGAGTAGGAAGCTCAATGAGGGACTTGATCCCAGGACCCTGAGCTGAAGGCTATGCTTAAAGGACTGAGCTACCAAGGTTCCCTAAGATGCATATCTGTGTAAATTAATAGAATAACAGAAATTTTATACAATTTTCTCTTTCCAATTAAGAACCACTTATCAAGACTGCTGCTAGGACCTCTCTTACACACGCCCACTTTTAATTTTAACAAATAGTTCCTCAGATCTCTATTACTTTCGTAATTTCCTCAAAGTCACTATAGTGGGTGTTCAGTTCACCATTTCATCAAGAACTAAATGACTTTTAATTTTGATTCAAATATTTTATTCAAAACAAAAAATAAAGTGTTCATTTTTTACCCATTAAGTTTGCTCTGTGTTCTTAGATCTATGTTCTAAACTGATTTTGCCTTATTTCAACTTTTCCTTTCACTCATACTAATATTTTCTTTTCTTCAAGATTTTATTTATTCATTTGAGAGAGAGAGGGAGCATGAGCAGGGAAGAGAGGCAGGGGCAGAGGGGAAAGCAGTCTCCCTGCTGAAAAGGGAGACTGAGGTGGGGCTCCATCCCAGGACCCTGGGGTCATGACCTGAGCTGAAGGCAGATGCTTAACCATCTGAGCCACCCAGGTGCCCCTCATACTAATATTTTCAATACATTATATAAATCAAAATGTATTGAATATTTAATAGCTGATAATTGTGTTACTTTGAATGTGTTTTCTACTTTTGTAAACTACTTAAAATTTAACACTTGGATATTACACATAAAATAATTTTTCTAAAAAAATTATTTTTTATTTATTTACTTACTTATTTATTTAAATTCAATTAATTAGGGGCACCTGGGTGGCTCAGTTGGTTAAGCAGCTGTCTTCAGCTCAGGTCATGAACGTAGGGTCCTGGGACCAAGTTCTGCTTTGGGCTCCTTGCTCAGCTGGGAGTCTGTTTCTCCCCTGCCTGTACATGCTCTCTCCCTCTCTCTGTGTGTCAAATAAATAAATAAAATCTTTTAAAAAAATAAATTCAAGTAATTAACATATAGTGTATTATTAGTTTCAGAGGTAGGGTTCAGTGATTCATTAGTCTCATATAATACCCAGGTCTCATTACATCACGTGCCCTCCTCAATGTCCATCACCCAGTTACCCCATCCCCTCTAAAATATATTTTTAATTAAGTATTAATTTTGAAGATATTTGTTTAATGTATGATTAATCATAAAAAAATGTTAAGTAGCATTGAGGTGCCTGGGTGACACAGTTGGTTAAACATCTCATAATTGGTTTCGGCTCAGGTTGTGATCTCAGGAGTAGGGCTCCACACTCAGTGTGAGTCTTCTTGGGATTCTCTCTCCCTTCTCCCTGCCCTTCCTGCTTGTGTGCAATCTCTCTATAATAAATAATTTTTTTAATTAAGAATTTATTTAAAAAATTTTTAAGTAACATCATCTTTAAACCAGTATTAAAATTCATGGAAAATTAACTTGTTAGCTTTTGGTATCCTGTCTTAGATTCTACCACATTAGATATATAACAAAAGAAAGAAAAACATAAAGTTAAGGGCCTGTATTTTCCTAAAAAAAGACTGTGTTACTTTAAAAGGACTTCTAAGTCTTCGAACAAGATATTATCAGGAGACTAAAAGTGTACTTGAACTCATTTTTTATTTCTTACCAGATAATATGAATAATAGAGTAGTTTCTTAGCATAACAGAATATCTGATTTTGATGAAGTACAGTACTTGACAATTATGCAGTCAAAAATTATGAAAGAATGAATGAGTAAAAGAAAGTGATGAATATTTGCAAAAAATGGTGAATATTTTCATTAAGTTGTTAATTAATTAAATTTAATATATATATACAAATTTAATTACCAGATTATCCAATGAGCTCAAAAGCAGAATTACAATATTGTATCTTCTTTGATAGTGATGTTAACAAAATAAAGTGAGGTCACTATTATTATATTTATCTTATAGACATGAAAAAAGGGCAGATAGACAATATAGATAACTCATTATCAGGACAGTCAGTGGAAAAAACCATGTTGGAGGTGACACTATTTCCCATTATATTTGTTTGCTTACATATACAAACTACATTCATTTTATAATTTATTCATTTAAGGAAGCTTTTTCTAATGAAAATTAGTTTATATTATCAATATAACCTATAGGTCACAGGTTATAGATATTATTACATTATATAATCATATTATATACATTATATTATTATATATATTATATGTTATGTAATTATATAGTGTATATATGTATATTATACATATATTATATACATATTATTGTATAGATATTACATTATATTAAGACAAATGAATCAAATTTTGCTGAACCTTTTCCCTATCAGCATAAGGATTTTTTTAAAAAGATTTTGTTTATTTATTTGAGAGAGAGAGAGAGCATGAGAGGAGAGAGCTCGGCAGGAGAAGCAGACTCTCTGCTGAGCAGGGAGCCTGATGTGGGACTTGATCCCAGGACTCCAGGATCATGACCTGAGCTGAAGGCCATTGCTTAATCAATCGAGCCACCCAGGTGCCCTATCAGCATAAGGTTTAAGAGCATAAGACCTATGCAATATCTTCTCACTCACTCCTAAAATATTTCTTGTACTTCACACATGTCACCTCTCTGTGCTCTTTGCTCCAGTCTTCCTCATGGACTTCTCATGCTTCAGAAGCTACTGGAGATAACGCAAGCCATAGCTATACTTATTCCCACTGACCTCCTGCCTCTGCCTTTACATCCAATGTTTCCGTTAAAAAAGGATACTGAGGGGTGTCTGGGTGGCTCAGTGGGTTAAGCCACTGCCTTCGGCTCAGGTCATGATCTCAGGGTCCTGGGATCAAGCCCCGCATCAGGCTCTCTGCTCAGCAGGGAGCCTGCTTCCTCCTCTCTCTCTGCCCGCCTCTCTGCCTACTTGTGATCTCTCTCTCTCTGTCTAATTAAAAAAAAAAAAAAAGGATACTGAGATTGCAATTCTCAGTCAGTACTGTGTTTTATGTAGTATTTTTTATTGCTTTCCTCACACTTTGTAATCTTTGTCAAAAGAGGTGGTGCTTAACATTTCATAGAATCCTTAATGAAAATTCTCTTGTCTATTTGAAGCCTCTATCTCCATATGTTCTCTCAAGAGGTCATGGAGTCCAGCCATAATCTATACTTGAAAGAAACCCTCATACTTCTCTTCAGGATATGCTGAACATAGCTCCATGTCCCTGATTTTCTTCAGCAAAATCTCTCTTCCAACCAAAAGCTCTCAGTCATATATGCCCAAGGTCCTTCTGTTCACTGTGTTGTAACACAACAGAGCCTAAAACACCAGTGTCTGAATGAAGCTCAAATGGGTTGTCATTTACACCAAAACCTCCACTGAAAGGAAAGTCTGTGCAAAGGGATTATGAAGAAGCTTAAGAAAAGACGAATTCTTGTGAGTCTTTTTATGTATTGTGATTGGAAAGTATAATGCTTTCCAGAAATTAAGCTTTTAACTGAAAGTGAAGAAACCTCTGGGCCTCATCTCCATTTCCATAATAGGCCGACTTACTTAATCTACTCTTTTATTAGGTTCTTTAAATAAGAAGCTGTTTTTGTTTCCCCTGGATGCAATAAACTCTCTAAAAATAAGCTCAGGGTCAGAATTATTTTTCTTTTTTCTTTTTCTAACTCCTCTTTATTTTGGATATGTTACATTGAATAAATAGTCTGTATTTAAGAAACAGCTCAAAATACTTAATTGTGCTTTTATGACCTTTTTTCTCAAATAATCCAAGACATGTCTATAAAGTCAATGGTAATACAAAAACATTTCTATACATGACTTTGTAACTTACTTAAGGTTAAAACATTTGTGTTTTCTAATTAAATTGTTGAACTGAATGATTTTAGATGAATCAATATATATGTGAAATCAATTTGGATAATATCTTTACATATTTAGCCACAGGAAATATAACAGCAGTCAATATAAATATTTTTTCCAGTTTGATTAAAAGAACATTTTATTTACTGTGTAAATGGAATTCAGATGGGCATTTTTAGAAAACAGAAGAATTCTTACAATTTTTTATGTTGGGATCAGAATGTATAATTATTTCCTGAAATGAAGTCTTTTTAGCTGAAAGAGAAACTTCTGGATCTTCTCCTTATTCCATAAAAATCTAATTTAATCTATTCCTTTATTCTGTTCTTTCAATGAGAAGCCAATTTTGTTTACCTTAGTTGTAATAAAATCTCTAAAAATAAGTTCAGAAATTGAATTATCCTCTCTCTTCATTAACTTTCCTTTATTTTTGATATGCTACATTGAACTAATCCTCTGCATTTTAAAGAAATCTCAAAATTACTCTCAATTGTATTTTCATGGTATTTTCCCCAATAATTCAGATCATGTCTATAGCCAAACATGATTTGCATTTAAAAAAAAATTTATCTTTTCACAGCTGAAAAGATATCTTTTTCATTATCTTTTTAATTTTTTGAAAAAGATTATTTATCTATTTAAGAGAGAGAGCGCAAGCATGGGTGGAGGGAAGGGCAGGGGAAAAAGAGGGAGGGAGAGAATCTCAAGCAGACTCCATGCTGTATGCAGAGCCCTATGTGGGACTTGAGTCCATGACCCTGAGATCATGACCTGAGCCGAAACTGAATCAGCTATTTAACAAACTGAGCCACCCAGGTGCCCTTATTTTTTTCACTTTTAGCAGTTTCTTGAAAACGGTATAAGTTAAGTCAACATGTAGATGAAAAACAATGGGATGATGACTTTATAGCTTTGGTCACAGCAGAAAATAATTTTTGAAAAAAATTTGGCTTAAAGAGCATTTTTGGCTACCAACTGTGTGGCATTCTGGAATATGGAAATGGAAAGTGATTAGGATCTCTTCTCTAGGTATTTAAAATCTAGTTAAAAGAGAAGGCAAATATAACAAGTTTTTTTTTTTTTTTTCTCACAAGGAATGTAAAGTGGCCTAAGTGAAAAAATGAAGAAAGTGGCTTGAAAACTCTGAGGAAATAGGAAGTTTATCTTCCTGGGTTTAGGAAATGCTTGTGGAACATGGGGCCGGGGAACTGGAGATTGAGAGATTGTTGATAGAAATGTTAGTGTGGGCCATTCTGAGTCAAAATAACAAGATAAAAACACAGAAACAAAGTGGGGGGAGGGAGTTTGTTCATTTGTTTAATGTGAGGAATCTAAGCATAGAGGTAAAAATTAGAAGTAAGCAGATGTTTAGATAAATCTGAAGATGAAGGCAGAGGTTGTCATTTGGAAGCATGTTAATCTCCCTTTCTTCCTCTCCCACCTCCTCTTTTCCTTCCCCTCCCCTTTGTTTCTTGCCTTGCTACCTACTAGTCTTACAAAGATAAATAAGGCTGAATCAGTTCTCATGGAGCTCACACATTAGTTGGAAGGCAGACAATTTTAATGGAACAGGATATGTGTCATATTAAGCTACTAGCAAGTTCTATCAAAGGAGTGTCTGATATTTACTTTGGAAAACCAGGCAAAGCTTGACATATGGTGATGTTTCAATGGTGTCTAGAGGGCATACATAATGTGGGCAACTTCCCAAGGGAAGGAGTGAAAACATGCCAAACTGTCAAACTACAGGCATCTTTGAGATGAGCACAATATTGTATGCGTATAGGAGGAATAGGTAAGATAATAGCAGACCCAAAATTACTTTTTATACCATAGTAAGAAATTTTAAAGATTTTCCCATACTTGATGGTATACCTTTGAAGGACTAACTGGGAGGAGCTATCAAATATGTCTGTCTTTTAGAAGCAACTCTCAGATTAAACTACATTAGAATGGGTCTAATGAGGGAACATGAGAGAAAAATGGCCTTTGGCAGGTTATTCCAATAAGCTAGACAAGACATAATGAGTGTCTAAAATATATCATTATTTTATTTTCAAAAAGAAAAGTTTGTATTTTTCAATCTGTAAAGTACAGGCTTGTGGTTTCCATGGAGTATTATGTGAAGTAGGTATTATATGAAAATCGGATAAACAATAGCCTCTGCATGTACACACACTCAATTTAAACATTTTTTTCTATTTATTTAATGATAAAATATAAATTATTTTGAAGCATTATGGGATGCATTTTGATTCTCAAATAATATTCTCCATTAATATCTCAATATTTTCAATTAATAGATAAAACTACTTTCATGTTGGGGTCCACCAAAAATTTAAGGTTATATTTAGTCTTGACAGTATCAGTAATGTATATTAATGTCGAGCTTATTTTGATTTATACAAATGGGTAGATAATAGTGGGACCTATGGAGATAAGGAATACGAAAGAAAGAGAAGGGTAACCTGTTTAGGTGTGGATGTTGATCTTAAGTACCTACAGAATTGTCCCAAGAGGCATTTTAAGTAAAAGGAGATGACTGACTTCTAGAAATGTCTGGATTTGATACATAAACCTGGAATATATCATTCTATCTAACTTCTTGTCCAGTTAATGATCACTGAGACCACGAATTAGCAGTATGTATGGGAGGGAGCAGAGACTGAGCACAGTTTTAAAATTTTAATTTTAAAAACAGTATCATGAAGAGAAAGCCATAAGTGTTATGAAGTAGAAATTGTCAGAGAGGTAGGAGATCTAGAACACCAAGAGACATCCCAAAATAGAAGAGAGAAAGGAATATACCATTTCCTTAAAATATTGTTTTGAATCCTGATGATCCTAAGATTGTTTTGTTCTTTTTTTTTTGAAATCTCTACTGAATTGTATCTACATACAATTATGGAAATATTTTATTTTAAATGAAAAATAATTAAAGAATTGCTTGCTTTCCTTTATAGTGAAATTAAAATAGCAGTTAAAGCAGAGTTAATGTGACATTTTATGAATGATATGACATTTGGTGTATGAATATGTGGCCCAGTTTGATGACATAAGGTAAGACTGAATAATTTGATGTAATCTTACCTCCATCATTTTCAGAATGCCTGACAACGAGTTCTCAATGCGAGTAGTGCCTCAGAAAAATATAAGGTTTTAATATCTCTTAATATCTAATACTTTGCAGAAATTGCTCAGGGAAAGGAATCTTGCTTAATAAAGTTAATTTGTATTCCACTTATTGGAAGTCCAGTTTCCAATGAATTCACATTTTATGTACATTTATTTTGAAAGAAAATTGATGAGTAGTAGCTAAACATCTGTAGCACACATCCAGTATTTTGACATGTGAAATTTTAAAACTATTCAAATTGGTATAATTCTAAACTGTCATCTGTTATAAAGATGTATATTTTTCCTTTTGTTTGGCTGTGAAACAATTTCCTGGAAGTAAAATATTATTTTTGTTGAATTTATATAAAACATCACTATTACTTTTCTTCTTGGTATTACATCTACTACCAAATATGACTTGCAAATAAAACAGCACAGACATTTTTAGAGATAGTTTCTAATCAGATTTTGGAGAAATTCCTGAGTCTTTCCAGGGAGTAAGATTAGTGAGGCTCTTGCCTTTTGTCACTTAAACATCAGTGACTAAGCAAAAGCATCTCATTTTCTTGATGTCAGTCTTGAAAACTCCCTGGGCTCCAAATGACCAATTAGTGCCAAAGCAGTGAAGACACTTCAGTTATCTTGGTTTAGACAGTGAGCTGAGCTTTCACTCATGGCTGTTAACAGCCTGATAATTAGACTTCTTTCTGAACGTAAGCTAAATTCTGTGACAGATCCTGGCATGTTACAAGCACACCACTCATACTCTATGTCTAAACCATAGTCTATACATGATACTACAGTCTAAACACAACTTCCTTGTTTTCCTTTTACTCCCTCTTTCTTTATATTCTTGTTTTCCTTTTACTCCCTCTTTCTTTATATATGATCTTTTGTAGTGTAAATCAGTGTTGCAAAGAAAAAGCACATGTGAAAATTACTGAAAATAGGTCTTGTCTTTAAGAATTGTCTGGCATGTTTTATAAATAAATTCTGAATCAATAAATTCAAATTTGGATGTCTAAGTATGTACTCATTCAGTTCTCAACTATCCTATTTGAAATAGTATTTTACCTGAGATTTTTATGTTTTATTTTCACATTGATTTATTTTTTGTTTATATATTCATTAGTAGAATATCAAAGCAAGATTAGCTGTGTCTTATACAGCAAGACCTAGAAAAACAATGTTGGGTAATTAATGATGTTAATAAATGTGAAATACTTAGAATACAAGAAAGTATATAAACATGATTTTGTACTATTCTTAATCACTTTTATATACTTGCAATTATCCTATTAATGGGTTTAGTCAGCACTTGCAGCTTGTTCCAATATAATTAAGATATATTTTACTGTATTTTCAATTTTCACCATCAGGGTTATAATAAAATTCTCTCCTGGTTTTCTTATAGTCCATTTATATACACACTTTCCTGGACATGGTTCAAATGGACTACTTTTTAAGAAATTAGAACATGACTATATTCTTAATTTTCAAGTATTTAATAGGATATTTTAACTTAATCTATTTGAGGTAAAACATTTTTTAAAAATTTTATTTATTCATTTGATACACAGAGATCACAAGTATGCAGAGAGGTAGGCAGAGAGAGGGGGAAACAGGCTCCCTGCTGAGCAGAGAGCCCAATGCAGGGCTCAATCCCAGGACCCTGGGATCATGACCTGAGCTGAAGGCAGAGGCTTTAACCCACTGAGCCACCCAGGCACCCACCCTGAGATAAAAAAAAAAATTAAGTATTTTTTACGTAATGTCACTATTTTGATTTAAATCAATTTTGAAGGACTTGATTCAATTGATTTCTGAGAATTAGAATTTATATAACTGAATTTTCCAAAATATTTTCTGGAGCCCCTGATTAGCTAATTTACAGCCTCTTCATTTCCGCTCTTCTCACTATAGCAGAAATTTCTGGCTAACTTTTAGTACCACCAGAATTCAGGACCAATCCTGAATTTAATAAGAGCAATTTCAGCAGCAAATCCCTCACCTATGAGATTTAGCACTTTCACAGTTAGTGTTTCTCTCAATATTATTTTCTGATGTTGGCTCTAGTAACTACTCTTCGGCTTATTCCCAAACTTATTCCCCAGAAGACATTTAGCTTTTGTCACTGAATTCTTGTTTTGTGCCTTGTCCCAGTCTCTGCCTTATTCCACTCACCATGAAAGCAGGCCCCTCCTTTACTTTTTTCAAATTATAAAACCCAATGCTCTCCTGGCTGCCTCTCTTGTTCCTGAATTATATGCTAGGAAAATGCTATAAATTGGCAAACATCTTTCATATCAGCTGCTTGACTGCTGGGATTTCTTATTATTAGTGTGATCGAATAGAATAAAATCAATTATCTAATGTATTAAACATGTTAAGAGGTCTTGTTATTCAATCTTCTATACCCACAAAATAAGCGTTTGCTTAAGATGCCTTTCATTGCTATACTTAAAGGATAGGATGTGCATTTCTAGGATGTGAGAATTGCTCTGTATTTTGGTGTCTTTCCTACGCATAAGGCAGGTATGGATGCAGTGCCTCTTTCCCCCAAGTTAGCCTCATTGCACAACAAGTTGATAATGTTCACCATTCTGGCAGCAAAACTTACATATCAAATCTCCAAAATATAATTTACAAATAGAATTTGAAAGAAATAGTTCAGTGTAAGCATATTAAAAAACTCCATTTCATCAATTGTCCTTAAAGGATTTGAAAACCGTTACTGGTTAGCGTTGGGACAAACAGAGAACTGAGGAGAATGGAAAGACAGAAGTAAGGGATGCAGAATTCAGAATGAAAAGCTTCTTGAGTCATCATACCAAGAATGGTGGTCCAACCATGGCCTCTGAATGTACCAGAGTAAATTAATTTCCTATTGTTGTGTAACAATAATTTCAATAAACAAATTGTTGATTAAGGGAGGAAGAGAAGTTATTTTAAGCCCTATTTTGAGATGTAGCATACCAACTCTAACTCCTAAGAGTGATTTTATTTATTTCATATTGAGTCCTTCATAATATAAAATGATTTAAAAACAGTATGCTCTCTTTATGGAAATTTAGGGAAAACAAACAATAACTTTAAGACTCATAGTTCTAAGACTCAGAAGAACAAAACCTTTTTTGTATGTGTGTTTCTAATGATCATTTTTTTGTGTTTAGAAATTAATTATATCAATAAAAGCACCTAAGCACACATACACACACACAATTTTCAGTAAGCAAGAACCAGTAAACAAGAACTAAGATAAATAGTAATGAAGTAACTGTTTTCCCCTCCCAATTCCTTTTTCGAAAGGAATACTAATTTGTTATCCTACAGTTATGGGGAAGTCAGAAGTCCAAAATGGATTTACAGAGCTATATTCTTCCCAGAGGCTCTATACTCATTTGTTTGTCTTTCTCAGCTTCTGGAGTCCACTTGCGTCCTTGGCTCACAGCCTCCTCTTCCATTTTCAAGTGCAGCCATGTAGCAGCCTTTAATTTCAATCTCTGTCTCTGTTTCCCTCTTTCTTCATCTCTCTACCTCTTTCTTCATATTTCTGTCTCTATTTTGAGGTGTATAGGTCACCAGGAGGCTCAAAATAGAATCTTAAACAGGGTATTTTATACCCTGTTGGACATGTAAACATATTCTTGCTATGTAACTATCCCCATTGTGAATCCACCTGGAGTCTCACTGAGGCCAGGAGCCAATCATAAATCTCACCAATATCAATAAACAATGCTGATCAGCTGGTTGCAAATTGCCCCCAAGCCCCTCAGCTCTATGGTTACAAAGCATCACTATTAATATTAATTCATGTCTAAGCAGGGATCAGCATTCTGCAGGTACTTTAGAAAAACAGTTTAGGCCAATTGCCAGTCCACAGGAATTAATCCTCACAACAGAAATACATTAAGAAAAAAAAAAAACAGTGGATGTATACTGGGGGAAAAAATTCTTTTTATTTGAGAAAAAAAAAAAAAAAAAAACAGAAACTCCACTTCTTCAAGCAATTAAGCCAGAATAGCCACGATGAGTCTGGACTAGATACTAGACTTCAACATTTGAATTGAACTCGAGGTCAATTTTGTTTGACTCTTAGAGAATCCTTTTCCTAATTTGATAGGTGAAATTCTCAATTTCTTGAGGAAACTACTTCCTAATCTGTTCTTCAAATGTGCTTTCTATCACTTTACATTATCACCACCACAGGACCACCACTAGAACCGCCTCAGTCCTGATGATGGAATATCCTGCACTTCCTCTCTGAAAATGTTCTAACTCTTAGATACTGTCATTGTTTCCAGAGTCTAGAAGGTGCTTTGAAGTTTGCTCCAAAATATTTTTTTTCAGACTTTTTCCCATTATTCTACCTCTCCTAGAATTTTCTACATCTACACTCCAAAACACCTTTTTTTCCCCCCAATGCAGTAAAACTTTTTGTTCTCTCTCTTTCTCAGTCTTACTGCAGCATATTCACTAGTTGGTTTTCACATCTGGTTATGTGGTTATGTTATACACAGCAGATATCATAGTTTTCAATTTAGTACTCCACAGATTTCAAGGGTACAGAACTTAGGCCATGTATCTCCTATTTCTGTACTTAATGGGAAACTTAGTATCTTGCTTTTTCCAGTAAACTCTGTGTCATCTAGTAATTTTTCAGTTACTTCTGTTTTTTATTTAGTTGTTTTAAACTCTTCAAAATGGAAAGAGATGCATAGAAATAGATGCATTGCTTCATATTACCTTTCACCCAGTGAGGTTTATTTATATTATGAGCAAGAGGAAAAAGCTTGTGAGCAACACTGCACAACTTATTGGTCTCTTTATGACCTCAGATAGGAAGCTGTTCCTCTAAATTTGCTAATATAAGTATTTTTTTATTTCAGAGATAGGTATAATCAAGTAATTAATGGATTACTTACTGTTAAATTACCAGATTAGGTATACATATACATATATATGTGTATATATATTCATTATCCCTTTTTATAAAAGAGGAAAAACAAATAAGAACATGGCTTAAAGGCCATATTCAGATATCTAAATTGGAATTTTAATCCACATCCCTGGTATTTAAGATGCTGTATTTATTTTATTATTCAGTGCTGCTTGTCTTCATCTCTTTCCCCTCTTTCCTCCATAGTAGTTACCACAGTTAAGAGTTTGTATTTATTTGTTCAATGCTTTGATTAATATAAGTGGCATATTTTGTTGGATATGCCTCATGATCTTTACGTCTGTCAGCTACCATGGGATAGAGTCATATGTGGTAGGAAATTATTTAAATTATTTCATGATTACTCCAGGTGTCTCAAAAAATAGAAGATGTTTCTTAAATCTCATTTCCCAGAAGTTAATCAAACCTTCGGGTTTCCCCTTGGTTAATGATGGTACTGAGCAGGACATCAGAAAACATTCTTCACACTTTTATAGCTTTAATGTAAACAAACAAAAAACAACCAAGGTTGGGAGGTGTAAATGCAAGTAGAAGGTTGTCTTGAGAACTTCTCACAGTGACTAGGAAGTTTAAAGGAATCTTACCCTGTTGGGAGATCATATTCTCTCATAGCTATCCCAGGTAGAGAAGAGAACTTTGGATAGGTGTCAGGTCAGGGTGAGGTGTGGGATCCTTGGTAGCTGCACTTTGTGCTACAGCTCTCAGCCCTTAAAAAAGCAATTGAATTGTGTCCAGATGCAAAGGCAGCAGAATGGCCATTACCAATGGCCTTGGATCAGCGAGCACACCATAAGAACTTGTGTGGTGATAGAAAGAGAGGATCTCCCTACAGGATTTTAAGTGGGATTCTGGAGAGTGAATAATCTATCCCAATACACTCTAAAGTCCATGACTGAAAAAGAATTTCATTCCATCTGTCTATCCAGAGTGGCTACATGGAACAGGTTTAGAATGGTTTCAGAAAATAAAGGGAAATGGTATTTATTTTTTTGAACCCAGTATATTTTTTGCACAGGATTCTGTCTGACCCATCCACATAGCCTTGTGAGTTAATGTTGTGGAAAAGAGGAGAGTGAAGTGAAGCTTCTGCACAGTAAACTTCCTTTTGGCCTCCATGGAAAGGAGTCAGTGATCAGTAGTCAACTATGGTATGAGTAACAACAAAGCACAAACGGGAAAAGCAAAGCATGAATAAGGTGTAACTCTGAACAGATCATCCAGGAATGGTTGAAAATAGAGGATTTAATGATCATATTTACTCTTTAAGAGAGAATGGTGACTCATTAAAATGTGGTAAATAGGATAGAAGGGTGCTTGGCAGATGTATCTTAGCCTCTATTACTACTAACATTTGACTGACTTATTCTCTGGCCTCACTGGATAACTACTCCTTTATATTTATGGCCAGTCTTTCTTTTCAATATGGAATCCTCCTGGTTTCACTGCCCAGCAGAGTCATGGCACTTAAGCTTATCAGAAATGGTTACATAGAAATTAGATTCAAAATAGTCAATACTTCTTTCTACCTTTATTTTTTTTCTACTCTGGAAAATGTAAGTGTCTATTAAAGTATTAGTGATAGACATCTGAAAATACAGTGTAGCTCATTTTGGTTTTTCCATTAGCCTATCATTTAATGCATTTGAACCAAGTGATATACAGCTAATTAAATTATAAAAGAAAATCAGGCTAAAATGTTTGAAGTGAATATGCGTAGCTTAATTTTGGCATTTGGTAATCACTTCAACATTTTTATAATCTACTGGTTTTTGAAATTTTGGTATCCAAAATTCATATATTAATAGGATTTTAAAATTGGAAATATCTACACAGGTCATTTTGTACAATCTTTCCATTTTACAGATGGGGAAATAGAAACATAATACTGAGATTATTTCAGGAACATTTTAGACTATTTTCATTGTGATACATTCTCCACATTCTATTTCATTAAATAGGAAGTATATTAGTTATTGCTGTAAATATTTTTTTAATACTATGTTCAAGTTACTTACTACATATTAGGAAGATGTTAAATCATGCGAGTTTTAATCAAAACCAGAAGGGGTGACAATACTTTACATTATTTTAACATCTAATTCTTTTTTTTTTTTTTTTTTTTTGGAATCGTAATTTTCTTGCTATACTCAATAGAATTGCCACATGGGATGGAAAGGGTGTGAAGGGACAGAAAGGGGCCTTGGCAAGAGTCTTCCATCCCTTGCTTCCACTCTATAAAAGTGAGCCTGAGAAGTTCTATTTTCATGTGCTTTGCACATTCAGTTTCGATTGACCATTTGGTTTCCAGATACAGTTTCACCACAAAAATCAATTTATAGAATGCCTAGTCATCTAGATCTTTTGCCTATGACAAAGTGTTTTTTTAAAAATGAGTATTTCCTATTACTTTCTTATGAACTCATTCAGCTTGGATTTTCAGTCCTTTAACCTTCCTGCTTTACCCTGTATTTCATAATAAATTCTCAGTCTTCTTGATCTTTTACACCTGAAAAGTTATTTTTATAGTCCAAAAGGGGATATAAAGGGGATATAAACCATGACCAAAATTCTCTATTCTTTCTTAATTTTTCTTTTTCTATAGTCCTAGAAACTAATATTAACTGACTTTGTATCTTTTTAAAAATTCTTCATAATCAAAAGTATCTGATATGTTTATGATAAACTGGTTAGTGTCTCTCAGGCAAGCCATCAATCTCTCTGCTTCTTTGCTTTGCTGAACTCCTCCTTCTACTGCTCTGTTTAACACACTCAAAGATTCATTGGGAGTCATTCCTGCACCATGATTTTCAATGCTTCTATCAAAGATGTACCTTCTCCCTATGCTCTCACAGTTTTTGCCCTCAATTTCACCATTGAGATAGCACAAGATCCGATGCAAAAGTTTCAAAAGGAGAGCGCCTGGGTGGCTCAATGGGTTAAGCCTCTGCCTTCTGTTCAGGTCATGGTCTCGGGGTCCCAGGATCAAGTCTCACATCAGGCTCTCTGCCTACTTCCTCCCTCTCTCTCTCTGCCTCCTTCTCTACCTACTTGTGATCTCTGTCTGTCAAATAAATAAATAAAATCTTTAAAAAAAAGTACTCAAAAGATCAGTTGTGAATGTTTCAACATTTTGTTATCATAGTAAACTCAGAGATTGAAAGCTGTTTTTTTTTCATTCAACACTCTTTTATTGCTCTTATTTTCCTGTATTCATATTCTTGTTTTGAATTTAATAGATATTTAAGTTAAACATTTTATATACTATCTGTCTTGCCCTGGTGGTTATGTTTTCCACGTGCTCTTCTCCCCCTCCCCAAATTATTTATTTAAGAGAGAGAGAGCAGAAGGAGAGGTAGAAGGAGTGGGACAGGGAATAGGGAGGGAATCTCAAGCAGACTCCCCACTGAGCATGGAGCCCAGTGGACCCCAGTGTGGGGCTTCGTCTCACAACCCTGAGATCATGACCTAAGCCGAAATCAAGAGCTGTATGCTTAGCCCCCTGAGTCACCCAGGTGCCCCATGTTTTCCATGTATTCTTAAAGAAAGGTCTAATTTGCGATTATATAAATTTCTTTGATTAAATATGTCCTATAGTTTTCTGGGGTCAGTGTAAAGAACTACATCAGTGAGATAGTATATTCAGTTATTGGAAACAAAGCTATTATTTACTCAGTCTAGCAATTCATAAGCTTTATGTATTTTTCTGTTTATACACTTTACATGAAACGATGACTGGAATTTATATAATCCTCTATATTTTATAATAAAATTTCAAAAATTTTATCTTGCTGAAAATATACAATATCTTTTTGAGGTAAGTAGGATGAATTGTATCATTTCCATTTTGAAGTTTATAAAATAAAATTCAGAGAGGTAAAATAATCTTAATATTTTTAAATTTTGAGTACTTTTCTTTGGATTCCATTACCTCTTTGCATGTTTTCATCTTGTAAGATGAATAGTGAGTATTTTTCAATTTTTATTTAAATTTTAGTTTGTTAACATATAGTGCAATATTGCTTTCAGGAGTAGAATTCAGTAATTCATCACATAATCACCCAGTTCTCACAAGTGTCCTCTTTAATATTCATCACCCATCTAGCTCATTCCCCACCCATGTCCTTCCATTAACCCCTAGTTTGTTCTCTATCTTTGAGAGTCTATTATGTCTTGCTCTCTCTGTCTTTTTTCCCCCTCCTGTATGTTCATATGTTTTGTTTCTTAAATTCCACATATGAGTGAAATCATATGGTATTTGTCTTTTTCTGAATCACTTATTTCACTTAGCATAATGCATGCTAGCTCCATCCACATTGTCGTAAATGGCAAGATTTCATTATTTTTTATGTCTAAATAATATTCAATTGTATATATATATATATATATACATACTACATCTTCTTTATCCACTCATCGGGCGATGGACATTTGGTCTCTCTTCATAGTTTGGCTATTGTTGATAATGCTGCTATAAACATCAGAGTGCAATTATCCCTTTGAGTCAGTATTTTTTTTTATCCTTTGGGTAAATACCTGGTAGTGCAATTGCTAGGTTGTAGGGTAGTTTTATTTTTAACTTTTTGAGGGACCCCCATACTGTTTTCCAGAGTGGCTACACCAGTTTGTATTCCCACAACAGTGCAAGAGGGTTCCCCTTTCTCCACATCTTCACCAATACCAGTTTTTAATTTTAGCCATTCTGATAGGTGTGAGGTGGTATCTCATTGTGGTTTTTGATTTGTATTTTCCTAATGATCAGTGATGATTCCATGTGTCTGTTAGCCATGTGGATGTCTTTCTTGGAAAATTGTCTCTTCATGTCTTCTTCTGATTTTTTAACTGGATTATTTGTTTTTTTTGGATGTTGAGTTTGATCTATAAGAAGCCTACAAAGAATTCAAACTAACTACTAAAAATAACTGTAGATTTTATATACTAACCCTTTATCAGATGTGTCATTTGTAAATATCTTCTACCATTCTGTAGGCTGTCTTTTGGTTTTGTTGATTGTTTCCTTCACTGTGCAGAAGCCTTTTATCTTGATGAAGTCCCAATAGTTCATTTTTGCTTTTGTTTCCCATGCCACTAGACATGTTTAATAAGAAGTTGCTATGGCTGAGGTCAAAGAAGTTGCTGTCTGTGTTCTCCTCTAGGATTTTGATGTTTTCCTGTCTCACAGTTAGATCTCTCATGCATTTTGAATTTATTTTTGTGTATGGTGGAAGAAAATAGTCCAGTTTCATTCTTCTGCATATTGCTGCCCAGTTTTCACAACACCATTTGTTGAAGACTGTCTTTTTTCTATTGGACATTCTTTCCTGCTCTTTGAAGATTAGTTGTGGGTTCATTTCTGGCTTTTCTGTTCTCTTCCATTGATCAATATTCTGATTTTGTGCCAGTACCATACTGTCTGGATGACTACAGCTTTGTAATAGAGCTTGAAATCCAGAAATCCTCCAGTTTTGCTTTTCTTTTTCAGGATTGCTTTTGTTATATAGGGTCTATTGTGTTTCTATACAAATTTTAGGATTGTTTGTTTTAGCTCTGTGAAAACTGCTGGCAGTATTTTGGTAGGTATTTCATTAAATAGGTAGATTGCTTTGGATTGTATAGACATTTTAAAAGTGTTCAATCTTCCAATCCATGAGCATGGAATGCTTTTCCATTTGTGTCCTCTTCAATTTCTTTCATAAGTATTCTATATTTTTCAGAATGAAGATCTTTTACCATTTCATTAGGTTTATTCCTAGGTATCTTATTGTTTTTGGTGCAGTTGCAAATGGGATCAATTCCCTGATTTTTTTGTTGCTTTGTTATTGGTGTGTAGAAGTGTAACACATTTCTGCATGTTGATTTTATAACCTGAGACTTTGCTGAATTCATGTATTATTTCTAGAAATTTTTAGGTGGAGTTTTTTGGGTTATCTACATAGAATATCATGTCATCTGTAAATATTGAAAGATTGACTTCTTCTTTGCCAATTTGGATGACTTTTATTTCTTTGTTTTCTGAGTGCTGAGGCTATGACTTCCATACTATGTTAAATAGTAATGGTGAAAGTAGACATCCCTCTCTTGCTCCTAACCACAGGACCATAGGGGAAAGGCTCTCAGTTTTTCCCCATTGAGGGTGAGGTTAACTGTGGGTCTCTGATATACATCTCTATGATGTTGAGGTATATGCCATTGATTCCTATTTTATTGAGGGTTTTTATCAAGAATATATGCTTTTTCTGCACCTATTGACAGGATCATATGGTTCTTACATTTCTTTTATTAATGTGGTATATCACATTGTTTGATTTGCAAATACTGAACCAGCCCTGCAGCCCAGGAAAAATCCCACTTGATCGTGGTGAATAATTATTTTAATGTACTGTTGAATTTGATTTGCTAGTATTTTGTTGAGAATTTTTGCATGTATGTTCATCAGGGTTATTGGCATGTAATTTTCCTTTTTAGCAGGGTCTCTGTCTGGTTTAGAATCTAGGTAATGCTGGCTTTGTAGAATGAGTTTTTATTTTCCTTCCATTTCTATTTTTTTGGAACAGTTTGAGAAGAATAGGTATTAACTCTTCTTTAAATGTCCAGTAGAATTCCCCTGGGAAGCCATCTGGCCCAGGACTTTTGTTTACTGGAAGATTTTTTTGTTTCTGATTCAATTTCTTTGCTGGTTATGGGTCTGCTCAAATTTTCTATTTCTTCCTGTAATTGTAGTTTCTAGGTTTTATCCATTTCCTCCAGATTGCCCAGTTTGTTGGCATATACTTTTTCATAATATTATTTTACTTGTTTTTATTTCTGTGGAGTTAGTTGTGATCTCTCCCCTTTCATTTGTGATTTTATCTGTTTATCTCTCTTATTTTTGGTAAGTCTGGCTAAGGATTTATCAATTTTATTAATTATTTTGAGAAAGAGCCCATTTTTTGTTTGTTTCTAGATTGTTTATGCCTGCTCTAATTTTTATTATTTCCCTTCTGTTGGCTTTAGGCTTTGTTTGCTGTTCGTTTTCTAGATCCTTTAAGGTAAGGTTAGGTTATGTGTTTGAGACTTTTCTTGTTTCTTGAGGTATGCCTGAATACTGAACATTTTGTCTCATTTAATCACCAATAAAGGGGAGAATTAAGGACAACACAATGCTGACATACTAGAAATTTAATGATTCTAAATCAAACATTTGGAGAAATGAATCTACATTTATAACCACCTCATTCAAAGCAGGAAGTAAAAAGAGTAAATCATGGTAGCCTCTCCTTACTCTTTTTACTGAAAGAGAAAATAGAGGCAGGAGAATAAGAGGGGTCATCTCCTAAAAAATTGTAGCTGATTGGTCCTTGGAAAAAGCAATGCAAATCCTGTAAAGACATTCAGAGTTATGCTCTTAGAATGGGGTAAAGCCTGGGAAACTGTACTGGGGACAATTGAGTCTCAAAGTATAGATTCACATTATGATCACATGGTTACTAAAGAGAAAAATCCTTTAGTTTGCTTGGCATTTTACTATTGGAAAGTGCACAGCACTGGAGTTAAAAGCTCTATGCCTGAGCACATAGCCCTGAGCTAGCACATATTAAATACTTGATAAATATCTATGTCAATGCTTCTTATTAGCTGTGTCTTGGGATTCTGAATTATAAATGGGATAACTGTTTATACAAGTTTTTGTTTAATGTTTTTTTTTTCTTGGAACCAAAAGATACCAAAGGACTTGCAATGATTTTCTCACACACACACACACACACACACACACACACACACATACACATACACATACAAACATAAAACTACAGATTGATAAATGATATTTGATGGTCTCTGAAGTCATTTTTAACAAAAGGCTAAAGATGTACTAGCAATTAGTAAGTTGCAGTAGATGATATTTTGCTGTATTAATTCCATTCATTGTCCTCCATCTTGCTGAGTGTTCAGTAGATCCTCTTTCTTCTCATTCAGCAAATACTTCCAGTACAGCAGCAGCCCACTGCCAATGCTCAAAATTGTCTTTATTTTATAGATAGATAACATAAATGTGAGTTGGTTAAATCATATAATTCTCTCTTCATTAACATATAATGCTCTCCTATTCACATATATTCACATGAATATAGCTTCCTGTATTCTTCTAAGTCATTTAAATTCATCTTCTTTATCACCCAAATGAATCAAGTATAAGGGAGAGAGAGGGCAGTTGTTGAGCCTATTCAAAACACTGGTTAGGGCGTTTGTATATCAGTTAGAGCATTGTATATTGAGAGTCAAGTTCTTAGTTTTGTCATTTTAAAAATATGTTTCCCTTCTTCTGCTTCAAAGTACATTGGTTTTGAGAAATGGATGAATCTTTTTTTTTTTTAAGATTTTATTTATTTGACAGAGAAAGACACAGTGAGAGAAGGAACACAAGCAGGGGGAGTGGGAGAGAGAGAAGCAGGCTTACTTCTGAGCAGGGATCCTGATGTGGGGCTCAATCCCAGGACTGGAGGATCATAGCCTGAGCAGAGGCAGATGCTTAATGACTGAGCCACCCAGCCACCCCCAAAAATAGATGAATCTTTATGCTAGAATGTCATTTTACATATATATTATGAAACTGGGTCTGGTAAGAGAATATATACATGTCATTTACACAGACCACTCACTTTCATGACTCACTCTGCTCATGTACCATGTTATAGATCAGAAGACTTCCTGGTGAATATGCATTAAAATAAAGGAAGCAGACATCTTTCTAATACTATTGTTTCCAGGATTATGGCTGGATTAGTAAATGGATAAATAGAGCCCACTGCCAAATTAACTAAAATTCTGGATAAAATATTTATTGTATACTGACATTGGTGAAATAACAAAAATAATTAATATGACACTACAACCACAACATTGTTGACAAACCAATTAATGAGTGCACAATTAACTTGAAAGGATATGAATCATGTAGCCCATAAGTGAAAGAAAGTTGATAAAGATTGTTATACATTTGATAACTGTCCTAAAATTTACACAACACTACCAGTAATAAATCCTACAAAGCCTGGATTTCCCCCTGATAAAGCATTAAGAGAAAGGGTTGCTTAGCTACTCATAATGTTTATAGGACTTATAACATATTTCATAAAACTATGTTCTTAATAGTACTATCATTGATATATTATTCCAGTATACCAAAGAGACCATGCTTACACTAAATAACATAGTGCCCATGATAAAACTTTAATTACTCAAGATTCTCACAAGACACACAACATGAATTTAAAATGTCTCTTCCTCTCTTTTGTCCCAGTATACTTAATGCTCCAAATAACAATACTTTGGTGTTCCAAAGAGATATATTGGGCAACCAAAAAAATTGCAAAGTAGGTTGCCAAGACTTAATGAATTTTTTATTTGATCACTCAAATCCAGTTAAATAAGTCAGGAGTTATAATGGCATTGGATATTAGAGAGACCTCTAAAGGAGAATTGCTGTGTGTTTAAAGTTCTACCTGGCTCCACTACCATGGCAGGGAGAGGTGGTGATTCCTCTCATCCACTTCAGTTTTGGTTAAAGGGACTTCATGTTTCCCTTGTAACTTGGGCAACAGTAGAGGAGTGTTCAACCCTCAACTTATGAATTTAAAGGATAAAAATCTACTTGAGAGATCTGAATCTGCTAAATAATGGGCTGGCTCAGCCAAGGAAAGTTGTCCAAAGGAACATGTTTCACATAGATCAGATGGTAGAAGGTAATTTTTAGTCATGCTTTAAATTGAGAGGTAATAGAAGACTCTAAGCAAACTTTCAGAGGAGATAAATTTGTCAATGTCAAGAGAGTTGGCGATGGAAAATTCTCTGTGATAGAAGAGTCCCCAAAATACACACCTCCAATGGATTCTAGGGTATTAGGCCTGATGGCAAGTGATATTTTCTCAGAACTGAGCTCCCTAATAAAATGAGAATAAAGTAGCACTGGTGTCATAGAGGACAAATGGCAGCATTTGATAGTCAGAAGGATGCAATGTTCCTAATGACTGATAAGGTTAGTATGGGGGTCAGGGTTGCCTGTCCTGCTGAGAATTAGGGATATGGTTAAAAGATCAGTGTCCTGAAGGCTAAGATAGATATAAAGTCAATAAATTTCTGGCTTAATTTATACAAATAAATCAAAAATAAGTGATCCAGGGTCGCCTGGGTGGCTCAGTGGGTTAAAGCCTCTGCCTTCGGGATTAACCCAGGGTCCTGGGATTGAGCCCTGCATCAGGCTCTCTGCTCAGCAAGGAGCCTGCTTCCTCCTCTCTCTCTGCCTGCCTCTCTGCCTACTTGTGATCTCTGTCTGTCAAAAAAAAAAAAAAAAAGAATAAGTGATCCACAAATGGAAAACAATGTTGTAATAAAAAGTCATGCGGCTCGGGTCATGATCCCAGCATCCTGGGATCGAGTCCCGCATCGGGCTCCTTGCTTGGCAGGAAGCCTGCTTCCTCCTCTCTCTCTGCCTGCCACTCTGTCTGCCTGTGCTCGCTCTTTCTAACAAACAAACAAACAAATAAATAAATAAATAAATCTTTAATAAAAAGTCATGATATCTTGATAGTTTCCAGACCTGAACAGTTCTCATAATTGGAACTCAGTGACTGAAAAAGACTAAATCCCAAGTAGAAATGATGCTGCAACTGTGGGAACTACCCACAAGAATGATCACCTAGTCCTTCCCCAAAGGGATCTATGGCTATTTATTCAGCCAACTGTATACTGGGGAAGTAGGAAATCCAGATTTTTTGTGCACTGATAGACACAGGGTCAAAATTTTCATTAATATCATCATGGCTCATAGTGGAGTCCTTTGATGAGAAATGCCCTAGGTTAAAGAGAGCTGCTTCATTGAAATTCATGTCCCCTCTGTATGGATGGACTACATGAAATGGTTGGTCTATCTGGACGATGTCTGATGCAAAAAAAATCTGATCTTCTTGCTAGATCAGGTCAGATCTCTACTACTTCAACAGATTTCAACCTCTCTACCTAATTCTGCTTCTTTTATTTCCTTGTGGAGCATTTCCAGAATGTTCTGTAATAAATTTCCTATGTGTGAATTTTCATCTAGGAGTGTTTTCCCTGGGGATTCTACTTGACATACTACCAAAGCACTCTATGGGAGACTATGTGAGCTTAATAACCTGCCAAGCCCAGAGTGTCTATACCTGCTCACTCCTATCAGGTGTCTGTTCTTCTCACCATTTATCCCCTTTATTTTCCACTTCTATGAACCTAGAATTAGCAAACAGGAGTAGTAAAGTAGGAAAATAAAAACCAGGTGGGAAAATAGAAAACAAATAAACAAACAAACAAATCCTGATGATCCCCTTCTTTCCCACTTTGGCAATCAGTTGAAAGCAAATCAAAGTTGGAAGAAGGAGAATTTTGAACTTAGATAATTGGAATTTTACATTGGAATAAACATATAAATTACTAAACTGATAAATTTGTGGGCCAAACTGACCAGACAACTTTTCAGTATCTAAGAGTGACTACACAAACCAAATATTCTGCCTTAGTTTCATAACAGGGGAGAAAACAGACTCTCAGAGCAGGAAAAATGATGGCAGTGTTTTCTGTTGTACCAGCACCCAGCTTGTTCCATGTAGGAATGTACATAGCTTCACTGGAAATAGCCCAAGCCAAAGTAATGTTGGAGCATATGCAATGAACTTTAAGACATTGATTCTTGTGTGTTTCTCAGCTTTACTTTCTCCAAATCCAATTATTGAAAATGGTAAGTTGAGGACGCCTGGGTGGCTCAGTTGGTTAAGCAGCTGCCTTCGGCTCAGGTCATGATCCCAGCGTCCCGGGATCGAGTCCCACATCGGGTTCCTTGCTGGGCAGGGAGCCTGCTTCTCCCTCTGCCTCTGCCTGCCACTCTGTCTGCCTGTGCTCACTCTCTCTCATTCTCTCTCAAAAATAATAAATGAAAAAAAAATCTAAAAAAAAAAATTAAAAAAAAAAAGAAAATGGTAAGTTGACAATTTTTTCAAAGTTCTTGATTAATGAAAGACCTGCCACTTTTATAATTGGAGAGAGAGGGAGGGATTAAGAGAGAGAAAGAAAGCAGGAATGAAATTTAAATCAAATCGTGGAGAAGAGGAACAGGTGTTAGAAGCAGTGCTGCTGAAAATGAAACTAACTCACAGACTTTAGTGACTTTTACTGTGAAAATCCTTCCCAGAAAGCTTTGTTTCTTCTGTATAATGTTGTATTGTTCAGTTTGGAGAACTCTGTCTTGGTAATTTGCATGGTTTATTTTTAAGGCCTACAGAAAATGTATAAAATATTTATTGAAAACCCATAAGGCAAGGTGTTGCTGAAGTGCTGTTGTTAAGCACCTCAGAAGTACAGGTTTCATAGGGGCTTGTAGAGCATAATGGCATAACAGCACAATGGCCTCATACTTCTGACCTTAGATTATAGCTCTAAAAGGCACATAGAATTAAAATTAATGACAGACATTTGTAGAACATTGAATGACTCCCTTATATACAAGCTAATTCACTTTAATGTACTTTTTGGGTTTAAAATGTTGGAGTTAAATACCATTTATCAATTCAGAGAAGATTAGCCACATTATTTATTGTGGATTCTCCATATCAGATTTTTAAGCTTTTTTTTTTTCTTCTCATTTTACCAATTCGACCTCCTTCCTCCCCTGCTAAAATAGTATTTAGTTCCCATGGACATGGAAGTCTAGAGAGATAAAACAGTAATTATCTTAGTGTTAACACAAGTCTTATTCTAATGCTAAAATAAAAATAGAAGATTTAATAATAGGATATTTTGAACCAAATGCTTGAGAGTCATTTCAAACACTCACATTATTTTTGTATTTTATTCAGAAAAAATGTTCCTATTTTCAAAGAAAAAAAAATATTTTTTCTTCCCAGCAACTTCACTATTATTCATTGATGCATGAGAAAAAATTGAGAGAAAACTGTATGAAATCTAGGTCAAAGCAAATAGGGAAAAAAAAGCCTGATATACTAACATATTCTTATAGTCAATCCCCTTACTCTTTAATCTATGCATGTTAAGTACATTAATAGTAAAAACTTCAGCACAAAATTAGAAATGTAAAATTTAAGACTCTCATAATGACATTAACTCAATGATATTGCTTCTGAAGAAAGCCCAGTTGTCAGATGGCAAAGGGTCATTGTCAGTGTTAGTGTTATGTGGCAGTAGAAACACTATTAGCATGAATGGGTTCACTCTGTATAACTTTACCGATACGTCCCTGAAAACTTTTTAAATGACATTCAGAATTTGTCCTCTTGTATTATTGTTTTCTACAGCTTTGTAAATATATCTGTGTTAAAAAGGCAGGAAATAGAGTGCATCGGTTAGGTTTTGAAGCTACTTTTGCAATATTATATTTTCATTTTTCCATAATCATATTACCTGTTCTATACTAACTCTGAGTATTGCTCTTCTAAATGTAAAATTGTACTTGTTTCTTAAAAAAAATTCAGCAAGTGTAACATGTGAAGATAATAAAATTATTTCCTGAAGTTTTAAAAATGTAGCTGTATCTACTGGTTCAAAGTGAACTTAAAATATGTAAAATACCTCAATAATTTTTTCAAATAAATTAATATTTTTACATTATATTTATAAGGTACTTGTTTCATTAATTTCATAAAAGTATTTATATATTTACATCTATTTAATTAAAAATAAATATGGCATCACTTCATAATGGAGTGCTCAGCTAGCTATTTAATACTTAAGTGACCTAGATAAATTACTGTATATTTTCAAGCATGTTTTCCACCTGAAAAGTGGGTGGATTAGGCTAAATGCTTTTAAGATCCTTTAGGGGATAAAATGTTTGAGTTAAAAGATCCTTCCATTTATTGTTAGTTAGCCAATTAAAAGCAAGCTTACTTAGGTACACAATCTGAATGATTTCAAATGACCTTATTTGTCTAATCCTTCACTTTTAAAATAAATATGAGGAGGTATTACAGGTGCACATTTCTAATGTTTCAGTTTTCTGCTGACTGCTTTGGTATTATGTAGGCATATTTCCATCCTTCCCAGCTGTTTTTCTTATTTTTTCTCATCTCAGGTAAGTGGACAAAATTAAAATAGAGAAGATTGTAAAAGTAGTTATATGCCTGGGATTCTCTATAATTAAGAGTAAAACTAACCAACACATCTCGCCATGGGCAAGGAAACTTACCGAGACATGAAATATAGAACTTTTACAAAGATTAAGCTTATCTTGTCAGAATGTCAAAGACTTCACCATTAGTAGCAGAAAAAAATAAAAAGAAATTTTCATAGATCATCATCAAATTAAAGAATTGTGATTGCTGTAAATAAAGTAATATAATTTTGCCTGGCAAGCAGAGTGACAGTTTATAATCTAAAATATGTCACCTTTATATTTGAGTCAATTTAATTTTCTACTTACCAGCAGGATATCATAAAATTGACGATTTTAAGAGTATGTCACATAAATCTAATCTCATATTTCTTTGCTTCTTTTTCTTTTTTTCTCATTGATTCTCTCAACCTAGCAGAAGTTCTTAAAACTCTTTCCTGGTTCTGTAACCCCATAACATGTTTCACAAATTATTCTATAAAACTGCTTGCATAGTCTGTATATTTGTGCACACACAACTTCTTAGGTACTTCATATATTAGTGTTAACAAATGAAGACTATCATAACATTAAATATAGGGCTCTAGACCAAGGTTAAAACTGTTCTAACAAACATCATTCTTCAATACAAATTTATGCTTAATTAAATATGAAATTATTAATTCTCAATAGCTTTTACCTTGTTTTTTATATCATTTCACATTTCTCATTACATTAATGAGAATGAAAATATTTCAATATCAGCATTTTGTAAAGAGAAGATATAATAGTGTCACACAGGGGACAGATTGATCTGTTGACATTACTGTCCAGTATTTGTAAGTAGGGCCAATAGTATACCATTACACAATTAACCACAAATCCTCCTTAGTTGAAATTTCTTATTAATAAAATAAATTAAGTTTTCTTACCAATAAAATTGTGAGATAAAAAACATTACTTATCTAGCCATCAGTAAAGGATCTATTTATGTTAAATTTGATTCTTTACTCTAAAGAATATTTATTTTCACTCTCAGTATAAATCATAAGGACTCTTGGGGTGCCTGGGTGGCTCAGTCATTAAGCATTTGCCTTCAGCTCAGGTCATGATCCCAAGGTCATGGGATCAAGCCCTGCATTGGGCTACCTGCTCAGCGGGAAGCCTGCTTCTCCCTCTCCCACTACCCCTGCTTGTGTTCCCTCTCTCGCTGTGTCTTTATCAAATAAAAAAATAAAATCTTAAAAAAATAAATAAATCACAAGGACTCTTGAGAAGCTTGCTTTGTGGAAATCCATACAGAGTACAATTATATAAAGAATCACATAAACTTATTCAAAAATAAGTTCAAGACAGAGACATGATGAATATTAATTAAGGTGCATAAACCATAGTACTTAATTTTATTCAGCTACAATCCTTTCTTTAAAAGCAATAACAAAGAGAAGTTGACACGGGTATACTTTACTAAACTGATATTACTGGTTTGCATCTTATTTAATTTTATTTCATTCTTTTCAGCTTATTGCATTAGTTTACTAGGGCTACTTTGACCAAAAAACCATAGTCTGGGTGACTCAATTAAGAGAAATATATTTTCTTACAGTTTTGGAGGCTGGAAGTTCAAGATCAAGGTGTTGGCAGTTTTGGTCTCACCTGAGGCATCTGTCCTTGGTTTGTAGATAGTCACCTTCTTGATGTGACCTCACAAGGACTTTTTTGTGTGTGTGCCAGTGCATCAATGGTGTTTCGTACTTTTTCTGTAAAGACACCAGTCATATTGAATTAGGGTCTCATGCTTGTGATCTCATTTAACTTCACTTACCTCTTTGAGGCCTCTTTGAGGCCTCAGCTCCAAAAATAGTCATATTGGGTGTTAAGTCTTTAACATATAAATTTGGAGGTCACACTTTAGACCACAACACTTATTAATGCTTCTTTAAAATATCATGGAGTTCAAAAACCTTTATAGGAGGGTCCTATATGATGTGCTGAAATGCAAATATTGTCAATACAGAGTAACTCCAGATAGATTATTTTTTGTTTTGTTGGGCTTTGTGTGGAGGAAAAAATCACAGTCAATTTTATAGCCCTGAAATTTCTATCAGGCTTTCTTTTAACTCCATGGTATCTTATTACTCTCAGAAGTAATATAGCACAGACATGCCCTGCTGTGAAGAGGTTAAGGAGTCCCTCTGCATGGCCACTGCAGAATTTATTTGTCATGCATATTGCCCTATAGTGCATTTTATGCATAAATGTATGTCAGGTAATGCATATTTTAGATAAAATATCTTTTAAGAGATTCATAATTACCATTTCACTGATATTTTCTTGCCACTCTTGAATAAATGGCTAAGTGTTAAATGGCAATTGTGCCATGATTATGTGACATCTTTTGTAATATTTATAAACAGCTATAGAGCACACAATTTTTTTTTCTTTCAGATTCTTTTTTTTTTTTTTCTTTCAGATTCTTAAGTTGAGGAGCCAATGCTTCCAGATGATGGAAATAATGGCTAGTGTAGTAGGTGAAAGTGAATCCATTTCCGTTTTTAGAAGATTAACTTTAGGGATATAATAAATATGATAGAAGTCTCTTAATTAGTCACTGCTTAAATTCCTATCTAGATTAAACTATGATTTTCATGCCTTCTGAAAATACACTCATTGATATTCAGAATGCAGAGAACTTCTGGGAAATGTTGTCTATATGCTCCCATCAGTGAGTCTCTAAAATTCATTTGTGCTTGTCACTAAAAACTTTCACTCTAGTTGTACCTCTTGTTGTAATTATATCATTTAATTAAATACTACAGAGCAGTAAACTCTGAATTTGAAACAGTTATTTCTAGGAATACTGACCTGAATATTTTGGAAATGCACCAAGAAAGTGATTATCTAAAACTTGCTATTAAATTGATAGCAATACATCTTTATAAATTTGGACAAATCATAAAAATCTACATTTATCTACTCATTACTTTGACTTGATACTCTTTTTTCCCAAAGAAGCAGAAAATAGGACATGTGAATGGATCTACAATAAGTAATTGAATTAGTAACTAAAATTCATTTCACAAAGAAAAGTTAAATCCAACCCAACACATAAAGAAGAAATTAATAATTAATAAGAGGTTACAGACCATATGAACACTAATTTGCACGATTCCAGTATTTACGGACCTATTTCTGAACATAAATTGAGTTCATAGAATTCTATTATAGATAATTAGTGATCATGACTAAACTCATTCTGCTAATATTTGGTGAGTTTTTTTTCTGATATGCTTCTTTACAGACAGTGTAACTAAACATTATATTAAGGGACAATTATTAATTATATTGTTAATGAAGATGCATAACCAGCACATTTAGAATTGCCTAATTCCCTTTATGCATTTTACATTTTAGTATTTTACATTAATTTTTGTTTCACTCATTCTGATGTCTTCTAACATAAAATTAAGCATATTTTGCAAATACTCCAGACAATGCTATAAGTTTTGTTATAAGAGTTGCTGAAGTCTTTGTATTTAATTAGTCCCAGCCTTCTTGTCTAGGTAGGTTTATGTTCCATAGGATTTAAGCATAGGCAATTGCTGTTATTAATATTAAGCAAAAAAAAAAAAAGTCAAGATAGCCCTATATAAAAGACATGTTAAAAATGTATTACTTTTTGGTATAAGCTGCAGTGGCAAAATCATTTCAAATTTTAATAGATGGCAGTGGCTTGTGAAATACCCTGGTCATAGTAAGTCTTCTAGAGAGCTTACAAAAATAATGAAAAGATATATATCTTTAGTCAAATATTTATGTAATACTTAAGTAAAAATGACAACATCTCTTGGCTCTGGTCATATATATGATCTTACTAACACGCATTATGAAAGAGCTTTTTATTTTATGCCTCTTTCCTCTTTCTTCTGGTGAATCATAATAAATACTGCTTACAGTCAATTTTGTCATGAAAAGAAGTAATTATTTCATTGTTTTAAAAAAACCATGAATTTAGTAAAAAAAGAAATTTGCTTCTATGCATTGAATGATGAGGAAAATGTCTGAGTGTATTTCTAAAATTTTTTGTACTTGTAAATTTTTAAATGTATCTTTTTTCAAATTTTTATTTAAATTCTAGTTAACATATAGTGCAATATTAGTTTCAGGAGTAGAATTTAGTGACTCATCACTTATATATTAAATATATTTAAATGTATTCCATCTTTATATTTAGGATTCATAGATATAAATAAATCCAAATTTGCTGCATTTTTTTTCAAAAGCAAAAATTATCTATGTTCCAATTGCTTCATATATACAAATATGTTCAGGGATGAGCTTACAAGGGCAATGAATGGGAATATAATTCAAACCTATAGGGATTTTTTAAAAAAGATTTTATTTATTTATTTGACAGACAGATCACAAGTAGGCAGAGAGACAGGCAGAGAGAGAGAGAGGAGGAAGCAAGCTCCCTGCCCAGCAGAGAGCCTGATGCGAGGCTCGATCCCAGGACCCTGAGACCATGACCCGAGCCGAAGGCAGAGGCTTCAACCCACTGAGCCACCCAGGCACCCCCCTATAGGGATTTTTTAAGTGAAATTCTAGTTGCCATAAAACACTGATGAGGAATTAAATAAAAATAGTATTTGCATTACTAATCACACAAATTATGCTGTTCAAAAAATAAATCTTTTGAATTACAATGAAGAGCACTCTACACAAAGTAAATATTTCTACCTGTATATGTATATGTCATATTTCATCAGAACAAAATAATTTACAAATACAATAGATACTTAAAGTGGAACAGCCCTGCCAGCAATGCTTTCAAAGTTAAATAAATTACTAGAATTCAGTGTTTTTTAACAAGTCAGTTTTTAGTGAGACCCCAGAGTCTTGTGAATTGGCAGCAATCTATGGGTTGGGGTGTGGGTGGACTGTTCAATTCTTAAATTCTCTTGAGCTATTGGCTGAATGTGTAATGTTCATAAAAATTATGACTGCATCAGTGATGAGCTACCAGTGTGATACACATTGCCCAAAGCAGGCTTTCATGACCTCTGATAATTTGATTCTGCCACTCGTTCTTGAGAAGGCTGCTGAAGTGAGCAGCAGATTTGCAGAAATGGCCGCCCATTTCTCATGTTCCAAATGAGATTTCAACCTTCAGCTAACAGCTTTAAAGGAATAATATCCTATGGATTAAAAAGAAATGTTCTTCATTTTCCTGAAAGTAACCTAAAAACAGGACTCTGCACACAAAATTAGAAGTGTGAATGTCATTCAACCAATCTCTTTCTTAGATAATTAAAACTAACATCTTTAGGTAAACTATTATTTGCCACACGAAATGAGATAAATGAATTCAATGACTAGAAATTCAATTTATCTTTTAATTACACCTCACAATTATATACATGTATTGTACAACTTTCTTTATTTGTACACTAAATGTTTTTCATCCTGCAGCTCACCTGCATTCAATGCAGAGTAAGTCTTTCCAGCAATTCTGTAGCTGTACTCTAAATCCAAATAAAGCATGTAATTACAATAAAAAAAAACCTTTATAATTGCTTGGGTTTTAACAATGCATTAAATTGAAAAGACAGCTTACCCTGAAAAATGCAGTCATCTCTGGGGAAAAGGAGGAGGTTTTTATAAAAAGTAATCCAGTTTCAGTGAAGCAACTAATTATTAATGCTACCGCTGGACACTTGTGTTTCCAACAGCCAATTTCATAGACTTTCTGTTGAGTAAAATCCAATTTTAAAATTTATAATGCAGTTGAGTTTTGCCAAAAGAAAAAAAAAAAACACTTAGAGTTGGACACAGTTGGAAGGGACTTAGTGGAATCTCCAGTTTTAACCAATGAGAAAATCAGTTTCCACAAAGGTCAAAAGAGTTTTCCAAGTTCATACAATTAAACATTTACAAAATAAGGGATAAACATCAAGCTACTGACTCAAAAAGTTTTTGTTTTAGCAGAAATATACTCACTGTAAGGAGTAAACATCATATATAAGTAAATTATGCACTATGTAGAAAGGTGATAAAAGTTATGCAAAAGAAACAAGGTAAACAAAAAAAATGCTGGGATTGTCAATGTTCAGGAAAAATTAGGTAAGGGTATATTTCCAGATAGAATAGTCATCATTTCATCATTAAGAAGGTGAGATTTGAGCAAAGACTTGAGAGAGATGTGAGTTGGCAATGCAGACATCTGGGAGAAGTGTTTTAGTTAGAACCAATACACCTCTAAGGTGCTACCTTGGTCGGGAAGTATGCAAGTACTCAATACATAGCCGGCATGGCTAAGGTGGGATGAGTGATGGGGAGACAAGAAGATCATATAGGGAGGAAGAGAAGTGGAACCATTGAAAAGTTTTAAATAATGAAATTATTAGGCTTGTTTTCAAAGTAAATCTTCTGTGTGGTGTTTTTAAAAAGCTGAGAGATGGACAAGGGCAAAAACAATGAAATCTGTTAGGAGTAATAGAGTGATATATGGTGGCAGTTCAGATTAGAGTGTTGGCAGTGATTAAAATGAATAGAATTCTCATTACATTTTTAAGCTAGACCTAATATTGGCTGCATTGGATGTGAAATGTAAATGGAATGTGGCATGGTTGACTTAAAAAAGACAGAGTCAATAATGACATTAATATATAAGGCTTGACCAACTGGAAAGACAGAGTTGCCATCTTGAGGTGAGAAAAGAATAAAAAGGTAAGCTTTGGTGACTGTTTCCTTTGCTGTGCAGAAGCTTTTGATCTTGATGAAGTCCCAAAAGTTCATTTTTGTTTTTGTTTCCTTTGCCTTTGGAGACATATCTTGAAAGAAGTTGCCATGGCCAATGTTGACAAGGTTACTGCCTATGTTCTTCTCTAGGATTTTCATAGATTCCTGCCTCACATTGAGGTCCTTTATCCATTTCGAGTTTATCTTTGTGTATGGTGTAAGAGAATGATTGAGTTTCATTCTTCTACACATAGCTGTCCAATTTTCCCAGCACCATTTATTGAAGAGACTGTCTTTTTTTCGCTGTATATTTTTTCCTGCTTTGTTGAAGAATATTTGGCCATAGAGTTGAGAATCCATATATGGGCTCTCTACTCTGTTCCACTGGTCTATGTGTCTCTTTCTGTGACAGTACCATGCTGTGTTGGTGATCACAGCTTTGTAGTAAAGCTTGAAATCAGGCAACGTGATGCCCCAGTTTTGTTTTTCTTTTTCAACATTACCTTAGCAATTCAGGGTCTCTTCTGGTTCCATACATATTTCAGGATTGTTTGTTCCAGCTCTTTGAAAAATGCTGGTGGAATTTTGATCGGGATAGCATTGAAAGTATAGATTGCTCTAGGCAGTATAGACATTTTAACAATGTTTATTCTTCTGATCCTTGAGCATGGAATGCTCTTCCATCTTTTTGTGTCTTCAATTTCTTTCATGAGTGTTCTGTAGTTCTTCGTGTAGAGGTCTTTTTACCTCTTTGGTTAGGTTTATTCCCAGGTATCTTATGGTTCTTGGTGCTGTAGTAAATCGAATCAATTCTCTAATTTCCCTTTCTATATTTTCATTGTTAGTGTATAACAAAGCAACTTATTTCTATACATTGATTTTGTATCCTGCCACATTACTGAATTGCTATATGAGTTCTAGTAGTTTGGGGTGGAGTCTTTTGGGTTTTCCATACAAAGTAGCATGTCTCTGTGAAGAGAGAGAGTTTGACTTCTTCATTGCCAATTTGAATGAATTTATTTCTTTTTGTTGTCTGATTGCTGTTGCTAGGACTTCTAGTACTATGTTAAACAAGAGTGGCAAGAGTAGGCATCCTTGTCTGTTCCTGATCTCAGAGGGAAGGCTGTCAGCTTTTCCCCATTGAGGATGATATTTGCTGTGGGTTTTTCACAGATAGATTTTATGAATATCCCTATATTTTGAATCATTTTAATCAGGAACGGGTGTTGTATCTTGTCAAATGCCTTTTCTGCATCAATTGAGAGGACCATGTGGTTCTTCTCTCTCCTTTTATTGATTTATCCTATCACATTGATTGATTTGCAAATGTTGAATCACCCTTGCATCCCATGGATAAATCCCACCTGGTCATGGTGGATAATCTTTTTAATGTGCTGTTGGATCCTATTAGCTAGGATCTTGTTGAGAATCTTGGCATCCATATTCATCAGGGATATTGGTCTGAAATTTTCCTTTTGGTGGGGTCTTTGCCTGGTTTGGGGATCAGGGTAATGCTGGCTTCATGAAAAGAGTCTGGAAGTTTTCCTTCTGCTTCAATTTTTTTAAACAGCTTCAGGAGAATAGGTATTATTTCTTCTTTGAAAGTTTGGTAGAATTCTCCAGGGAATCTATCAGGTCTTGGGCTCTTGTTTTTTGGGACTGCTTCAATCTTGTTACTGGATATTGGTCTATTCAGGAAACAGTCAACAAAGCAAAGAGGCAACCCACGGAATGGAAGAAGACATTTGCAAATGAAAGTACAAAGGGCTGATATCCAAGATCTGTAAAGAACTCCTCAAACTCAACACACACAAAACAGATAATCAAGTTAAAAAATGGGCAGAAGACATGAACAGACACTTCTCCAAGGAAGACATACAAATGGCTAACAGACACATGAAAAAATGTTCATCATCCTTAGCCATCAGGGAGATTCAAATGAAAACCACATTGAGATACCACCTTACACCAGTTAGAATGGCCAAAATTAACAAAGCAGTAAACAACAAGTGTTGGGATGTGGAGAAAGGGGAACCCTTTTACACTGTTGGTGGGAATGCAAGTTGGTGCAGCCACTTTGGAAAACAGTGTGGAGATTCCTTAAGAAATTAAAAATAGAGCTATCCTAGCACCCTGCAATTGCACTACTGGGTATTTACCTCAAAGACATTGATATAGTGAAAAGAAGGACCAACTGTACCCCAATGTTCATAGCAGCAATGGCCACAGTTGCCAAACTGGAAAGAACCAAGATGCCCTTCAACAGACAAATGGATAAAGAAGATATGGTACATATATACAATGGAGTATTATGTCTCCATCAAAAAGGATGAATACCCAACTTTTGTATCAACATGGATGGGACTGGAAGCGATTATGCTGAGTGAAATAAGACAAGAAGAGAAATTCAATTATCATATGGTTTCACTTACTTGTGGATCATAAGGAATAACACGGAAGACATTGGGAGATGGAGAGGAGAAGTGAATGGGGGGAAATCGGAGTGGGAGACAAACCATGAAAGACTGTGGACTCTGAGAAACAAACTGAGGGTTTTGGAGGGGGAGAGTGGGGGGGTTGGATGAGCCTGGTGGTGGGTATTATGAAGGGCACGTATTGCATGGAGCACTGGGTGTGGTGCATCAACCGAGCTTTGGGAAGCAAGATCAAGACTTCAGTTTTGGTTCATTTATTTGATATTCAAATTGTGACATTGAGTAAACAATTGGTTATATGAGTTAGGATTTAGGAAATAAGTGTAGAATGGAGATTTAAATTTAGGTGTTTTGAACATATAGATATTACTTAAGCCCAGGGTCTAGATAAGGTTTCTAGAGAATGAAAATAGGAAAGAGAAAAGATTCAAGAATTACAACTTGGAAATTTTGCTATTTAAAAAAATTCAGAGAAGAAGAGTAATCAATACAGATAAATGAAAAAGAATTTGCAGTGACTAGGAAGAAAACCAAGAGAAGATGTTCTGGAAATCAAGTGAAGAACACCTTCTAAAGATGTAGAAGTGGGGCGCCTGGGTGGCTCAGTGGATTAGGCCTCTGCCTTTGGCTCAGGTCATGGTCTCAGGGTCCTGGGATTGAGCCCCGCATTGGGCTCTCTGCTCAGCGGGGAGCCTGCTTCCCCCTTTCTCTTGCCTGCCTCTCTGCCTACTTGTGATCTCTCTCTCTCTCTCTGTCAAATAAATAAACAAAATCTTTAAAAAATAATAATAAAAAAATAAAAAATAAATAAAATAAGAATAAAGACAGCTTTTGGGGCATCTGGGTGGCTCAGTGGGTTAAAGACTCTGCCTTCAGCTCAGGTCATGGTCCCAGGGTCTTGGGATCGAGTCCTGCATCAGGCTCTCTGCTAGGCAGGGACCTGCTCCCCCCCCCCTTTCTGCCTGCCTCTCTGCCTACTTGTGATCTCTATCAAATAAATAAATAAAATCTTAAAAAAAAAAGACATAGAAGTGAGCAAGTATGGTAATGCTGTTGATAGGTCAAGAGTGACGACATAAAAAATAACTTTGAAATAAGCTTCATGGAAGCTTATTTGACTATGGGGAGAGCAGTTTACAGTAGTGTTATAATAAGAAGAGGAGTTAAAATCGAGTGTTGCATAAGAACTTATTCATCAACCTATTTCATCAAAAATAAGATACCATTTGAATAATCTTGCCCACTGCCCAGAAGGAACAAAGAATACTCTGAAGTACTAAAGTACAATAACTATACACTTAGACACCAGTCTTAGGACACTAATTTTTAAACTTTGGAGCTTTATATTAAATACATATAAATATAGTATACTTCTGTAACCTTTACTAACAATCTGAATACTCATTATTACATCTTATTCATTAATAATGGACCTCATTAGAATTCAAATATATATATATATTTTGATACTTTTGCTGATGGTGAATGAAAGAAGATAAACAATTTATTATTATGGTTAATTTGAATTTTTAAAGGTTATAAGAAAAATTTCAACTATCTCTCCCTTCATGAAAGGTATGTAATTATTATGCTTTTCTCACTTTGATGAAAAGTCTATAGTATTCCATATATATTAACTTTTTTCATCTGTTGCAGTTTTCATCATCTTTAAAACTGCAAGACTACTGGGGCGCCTGGGTGGCTCAGTGGGTTAAAGCCTCTGCCTTCGGCTCATTCAGCTCATGATTCCAGGGTCCTGGGATCGAGCCCCACATCGGGCTATCTGCTCAGCAGGGATCCTGCTTCCCCCTCTCTCTCTGCCTGCCTCTCTGCCTACTTGTGATCTCTGTCAAATAAATAAATAAAATCTTAAAAAAAGAAACCCTGCAAGACTACTATTAAAATAATAAAATACCTAAATAATCCTGCCCCATGACCAGAGGCCACTGAAGAACAACCAAATTCTTATTTTCAGCTCTCATATTTCCTCAATTATCCCGTAGAAATATGACTTAGTCTAGTTCACATAGTGGTTATCAAATGCCATTTTGTATCAAAATCATCTTCTTTTAAAAAATGTAGGGGCGCCTGGGTGGCTCAGTGGGTTAAAGCCTCTGCCTTCGGCTCAGGTCATGATCCCGGGGTCCTGGGATCGAGCCCCACATTGGGCTCTCTGCTCATTGGGGAGCCTGCTTCCTCCTCTCTCTCTCTCTGCCTACTTGTGATCTCTGTCTGTCAAATTAAAAAAAAAAAATGTAGGTGTTCCCTCACATTACACTCTGTTTATCTGGAATCTTAAATCGTGCTCTCTGGGTATTTTTAAAATTTTTTAAATAAAGACATTTTTTAGGTTTTTATTTGAATCACATGGTGCTCCTCATGACAAGTTTACTCCTTAATCCCCATCACCTACTTCATTCATCCCCTTTCCCATCTCCCCTCTGGTAACCATCTTTATTGTCTATAGTTAATAATAGTCTATAGTCTATAGTCTATAACTATAGACTAATAACTATAACTAATAACTATAGTCTATTGTCTATAGTTAATAAACCATGTTTATTGTCTATAGTTGAATCCATTTCTTGGTTTGTCTCTTTTTTTTTTAACCCTTTGCTTATTTGTTTTGCTTCTTAAATTCTACACATGAGTGAAATTATATGGTATTTGTCTTTCTCTGACTGACTTATTTCACTTAGTATTATACTCTCTAGCTCCATTCATGTTGTTGCAAATGGCAATATTTCATTCTTTTTTAATGGCTGAATTTATCCATTCATTCTTTATCCATTCCTCAATCTATGGTCCCTTGGACCGCTTTCATATCTTGGCTATTTTCTATTCTGTTATATTGACATATGTGTCTACTTTTTTTTGCCAGGACCATACTGTTTTGAGTACTGCAGCTTTCTAATATAGCTTGGAATCTAGAATTGTGATGCCTCCAGCTTTTCTTTTCTTTTTTTAAGATTGCTTTGGCTATTTAGGGTCTTTTGTGTTCCCATACAAATTTTAGGAGTATTTATTCTAGTTCTGTGAAAACTGCTATTGGTATTTTTTATAGGGATTGCTTTAGTGTGTACATTGTTTTGGGTAGTACAGACTTCTTTTTTTTAAAGATTTATTTATTTATTTGACAGAGAGAAAGATCACAAGTAGGCAGAGAGGCAGGCAGAGAGAGAGAGAGGGAAGTAGGCTCTCCATTGAGCAGAGAGCCCGATGCAGGGCTCCATCCCAGGACCCTGAGATTATGACCAAGCCAAAAGCAGAGGCTTAATCCACTAAGCCACCCAGGCGCCCCTACTATAGACATTTTAACAATATATTTTTTTCCAATCCATGAGCAAGGAATGTCATTCCATTCCTTTTTGTTGTCTTTGATTTCTTTCATCAGTGTTTTATAGTTTCCAGGTATAGGTCTTTCATCTCTTTGCTTAATTTTATTCCTAGGTTTCTTATGAGTTTTGTGCAATTATAAGTGGAACTGTTGTCTTAATTTCTCTTTCTGCTGTTTCATTATTGGTGTATAGAAACACAACAGATTTATGTACATTGATTTTGTATCAGCAATGTTACTAAATTTATTTATCAGTTCTGTCAGTTTTTGGGTGGAGTCTTTCAGGTTTTCTATATAGAGTCATCTGAAAATAGTGAAAGTTTTACTTCTTCCTTACTAATATGGATGCTTTTATTTCTCTTTGTTGTCTGATTGTGTGACTATGATTTCCAGGACTGTGTTGAATAAAAGTGGTGAGAGTGGACATCCCTGTCCTGATCCTGACCTTAAGGGAGAGGCTCTCAGATTTTCCTCATTGAGGATGATGTTAGCTGTGGGTTTTTTCTTTATGGATTTTATTATGTTGGGGTATATTTCCTATATTCTTACTTTGTTGAGTGTTTTTAGCATAAAGGGGTGTTATACTTTGTCAGATGTTTTTTCTACATCTATTGAAATGATCATATGGTTTTAATCCTTTTACTGATGTGCTGTATCATGTTGATTGATTTCTGAATATTGAGCCACCCTTGCAACCCAAGAATAAATCCCACCTGATTATGGTAAATGATCTTTTATATGTATTATTCTATGAGTTTGCTAATATTTTATTGAGATTTGTGCATCTATGTTCATCAGAGATATTGGCCTGCAGTTCTCTCTCTCTCTGTGTGTGTGTGTGTGTGTGTGTGTGTGTGTGTGTGGTGTCTATCTGTATCAGAGTAATCCTGGCCTCAAAGAATGAATTTGGAAGTTTTCCTTCCTTTTCTATTTTTTGGAATAGTTTCAGAAGAATAGGTATTAACTGTTAAGTGTTTGGTAGAATTCACTCTGTGAAGCCATCTGGCTATGGACATTTGCTTGTTGGGAGTTTTTTGATTACTGATTCAATTTCTTGGCAGATAATCTGTCTGTTCAAGTTTCTATTTCTTCCTGTTTCAGTTTTGGTAGGTTATATATTTCTAGGAACCTAGCGATTTCTTCTAGGTTGTCCAATTTGTTGGTATATAGTTTTTCAAAATACTCTCCTATAATTGTGTTTCTGTTGTGTTGGTTGTTATTTCCCCTCTCTCATTTGTGATTTTATTTGGTTCTCCTTGATAAGTCTGGTTAGAGTTTATCAGTTTTATTGATTTTTTTCAATGTATCAGCTCCTGGTTTCATTGATTTGTTTTGTTGTTTTTTTTAGTTTCTATGTCATTTATTTACACTCTAATTTTTATTATTTCCTTTGTTTTGCTGGTTTTAGGTTTAGTTTGTTTTTCTTTTTCTAACTCCTTTTGGTATAAGGTTAGGTTGTTTGAAATTTTTCTTGCTTCTTGAGGTAGGTCTGTATTGCTATAAACTTCGCTATTAGGTCCACTTTTGCTGTGTCCCAAAAGTTTTGAACAGTTGTGTTTTCAATTTTACTTGTTTCCATGTAGTTTTTTATTTCTTCTTTTATTTCCTGGTTGACCCATTTATGTTTAGTAGCATGTTATTTAACCTCGATGTATTTGTGTTCCAGATTTTTTCTTGTGGTTGACATCTACTTTCATAGTGTTGTGATCAGAAAAGATGCATGATATGACTTCGATCTTCTTAAATTCGTCTACATTGTTTTGTGGCCTAATATGCAATCTATTCTGGAGAATATTCTATGTGCACTTTAAAAGAATGTGTATTCTGCTGTTTTAGGCTGGAATGTTCTGAATATATATGTTAAATCCATCTGGTTCAATGGGTCATTCAAAGCTGGATATTTGTATTTTTAACCAAGAATTCCATTGGAGGGGTGCCTGGGTGGCTCAGTCATTAGGCATCTGCCTTTGGCTCAGGTCATGACCCGAGAGTCCTGGGATTGAGCCTCTCATCAGCCTCCCCAATCAGCGAGGAGCCTGTTTCTCCTCTCCCACTCGCCTACTTGTGTTCCCTCTCTCACTGTCTCTGTCAAATCAATCAATCAATCAATCAATCATGGGGCACCTGGGTGGCTCAATGTGTTAAGCCTCTGCCTTCAGCTCAGGTCATGATCTCGGGGTTCTGGGATCCAGCCCTGCATCAGGCTCTATGCTCAGCAGGGACCCTGCTTCCCCTCTCTTCCTGCCTGCCTCTCTTCCTACTTGTGATATGTCTCTCTCTCCATCAAATAAACAAATAAAATCTTAAAAAAATAAATTAAATAATTTTAAAAATTCATTTGATTCTTTTTTTTCAGTTATTTCATATTTTATTTTTTTTAATTAATTAATTAATTTATTTATTTTATTTAAGCTTTTTTTATTTAAACATATAATGTAACCCCACCACCCTCTCCCAACCCCTCTCCCCCTCTACCCCCCTCAGTTTGTTTTATGACATTAAGAGTCACTTCTGGTTTGTCTCCCTCCTGATCCCATCTTGTTTCATTTTTTCTTTTCCTACCACCTTAACCCCCACCCCGATTGCATCTCCACTTCCTCATATCAGGGAGATCATGTGATAGTTGTCTTTCTCCAGTTGACTTATTTCGCTAAGCATAATATATTCTAGTTCCATCCATGTCGTCGCAAATGGTAAGATTTCATTTCTTTTAATGGTTGCATAGTATTCCACTGTATATATATATACCACTTCTTCTTTATCCATTCATCTGTTGATGGACATCTAGGTTCTTTCCATAACTTGGCTATTGTGGACATTGCTGCTATAAACATTCCGGTACACGTGCCCCTTTGGATCACTACGTTTGTATCTTTAGGGTAAATACCCAGTAGTGCAATTGCTGGGTCATAAGGTAGCTCTATTTTCAACTTTTTGAGGAACCTCCATGCTGTTTTCCAGAGTGGTTGCACCAGCTTGCATTCCCACCAACAGTGTAGGAGGGTTCCCCTTTCTCCACATCCTCGCCAGCATCTGTCATTTCCTGACTTGTTCATTTTAGCCATTCTGACTGGTGTGAGGTGGTATCTCATTGTGGTTTTGATTTGTATTTCCCTGATGCCCAGTGATGTGGAGCACTTTTTCATGTGTCTGTTGGCCATCTGGATGTCTTCTTTGCAGAAATGTCTGTTCATGTCCTCTGCCCATTTCTTGATTGGATTATTTGTTCTTTGGGTGTTGAGTTTGCTAAGCTCTTTGTAGATTTTAGATACTAGCCCTTTATCTGATATGTCATTTGCAAATATCTTTTCCCACTCTGTCAGTTGTCTTTTGGTTTTGTTGACTGTTTCCTTTGCTGTGCAAAAGCTTTTGATCTTGATGAAGTCCCAATAGTTCATTTTTTCCCTTGCTTCCCTTGCCTTTGGCGTTGTTCCTAGGAAGAAGTTGCTGCGGCTGAGGTCGAAGAGGTTGCTGCCTGTGTTCTCCTCAAGGATTTTGATGGATTCCTTTCTCACGTTGAGGTCCTTCATCCATTTTGAGTCTATTTTCGTGTGTGGTGTAAGGAAATGGTCCAATTTCATTTTTCTGCATGTGGCTGCCCAATTTTCCCCACACCATTTGTTGAAGAGGCTGTCTTTTTTCCATTGGATATTCTTTCCTGCTTTGTCGAAGATTAGTTGACCATAGAGTTGAGGGTCTATTTCTGGGCTCTCTATTCTGTTCCATTGATCTATGTGTCCGTTTTTGTGCCAGTACCATACTGTCTTGATGATGACAGCTCTGTAGTAGAGCTTGAAGTCTGGAATTGTGATGCCACCAACTTTGGCTTTCTTTTTCAATATTCCTTTGGCTATTCGAGGTCTTTTTCTGGTTCCATATAAATTTTAGGATTATTTGCTTCATTTCTTTGAAAAAATTGGATGGCATTTTGATAGGCATTGCATTAAATGTGTAGATAGCTTTAGGTAGCATAGACGTTTTCACAATATTTATTCTTCCAATCCATGAGCATGGAACATTTTTCCATTTCTTTGTGTCTTCCTCAATTTCTTTCATGAGTACTTTATAGTTCTCTGAGTATAGATTCTTTGCCTCTTTGGTTAGGTTTATTCCTAGGTATCTTATGGTTTTGGGTGTAATTGTAAATGGGATTGACTCCTTAATTTCTCTTTCTTCTGTCTTGTTGTTGGTGTAAAGAAATGCAACTGATTTCTGTGCATTGATTTTATATCCTGACACTTTACTGAATTCCTGTACAAGCTCTAGCAGTTTTGGAGTGGAGCCTTTTGGGTTTTCCACATATAGTATCATATCATCTGCAAAGAGCGATAGTTTGACTTCTTCTTTGCCGATTTGGATGCCTTTAATTTCTTTTTGTTGTCTGATTGCTGAGGCTAGGACTTCTAGTACTATGTTGAATAGCAGTGGTGATAGTGGACATCCCTGCCGTGTTCCTGACCTTAACGGAAAAGCTCTCAGTTTTTCTCCATTGAGAATGATACTTGCAGTGGGTTTTTCATAGATGGCTTTGATAATATTGAGGTATGTGCCTTCTATCCCTACACTTTGAAGAGTTTTGATTAGGAAGGGATGTTGCACTTTATCAAATGCTTTTTCAGCATCTATTGAGAGTATCATATGGTTCTTGTTCTTTCTTTTGTTAATGTACTGTATCACATTGATTGATTTGCGGATGTTGAACCAACCCTGCTGCCCTGGAATAAATCCCACTTGGTCGTGGTGAATAATCCTTTTAATGTACTGTTGGATCCTATTGGCTAGTATTTTGGTGAGAATTTTCGCATCTATGTTCATCAAGGATATTGGTCTGTAATTCTCTTTTTTGATGGGATCCTTGTCTGGTTTGGGGATCAAGGTGATGCTGGCCTCATAAAATGAGTTTGGAAGTTTTCCTTCCATTTCTATTTTTTGGAACAGTTTCAGGAGAATAGGAATTAATTCTTCTTTAAATGTTTGGTAGAATTGCCCTGGGAAGCCATCTGGCCCTGGTCTTTTGTTTGTTTGGAGATTTTGGATGACTGTTTCAATCTCCTTACTGGTGATGGCCCTGTTCAGGTTTTCTATTTCTTCCTGGTTCAGTTTTGGCAGTTTATGTGTCTCTAGGAAAGCATCCATTTCTTCCAGATTGTCGAATTTGTTGGCATAGAGTTGTTCATAATATGTTCTTATGATTGTTTGTATTTCTTTGGTGTTGATTGTGATCTCTCTCTTCCATTCATGATTTTATTTATTTGAGTCCTTTCTCTTTTCTTTTGGATAAGTCTGGCCAAGGGTTTATCAATCTTATTAATTCTTTCAAAGAACCAGCTCCTAGTTTCAATGATTTGTTCTATTGTTTTTTTGGTTTCTATTTCATTGTTTTCTGTTTTGATCTTTTTTACTTCTCTTCTCCTTCTGGGTTTGGGCTTTCTTTGTTGTTCTTTGTCGAGCTCCTTTAGGTGTAGGGTTAGGTTGTGTATTTGAGACCTTTCCTGTTTCTTGAGATAGGCTTGATTGCTATATATTTTCCTCTCAGGACTGCCTTTGCTGTGTCCCACAGATTTTGGACCGTTGTGTTTTCATTATCATTTGTTTCCATGGTTTTTTTCAATTCTTCTTTAATTTCCTGGTTGACCCATTCATTCTTTAGAAGGATGCTGCTGAGGCTCCATGTATTTGTGCTCTTTCCAAATTTCCTCTTGTGATTGAGTTCTAGCTTCAGAGCATTATGTTCTGAAAATATGCAGGGAATGATCCCAATCTTTTGATACTGGTTGAGACCTGATTTATGACCCAGGATGTGATCTATTCTGGAGAATGTTCCATGGGCACTAGAGAAGACTGTGTATTCTGTTGCTTTGGGATGGAATGTTCTGAATATATCTGTGATGTCCATCTGGTCCAGTGTGTCATCTAAGATCTTTATTTCCTTGTTGATCTTTTGCTTGGATGATCTGTCCATTTCAGTGAGGGGTGTATTAACGTCTCCAACTATTATTGTATTCTTGTCAATGTGTTTCTTTGATTTTGTTATTAATTGGTTTATATAGTTGGCTGCTCCCATGTTAGGGGCATAGATATTTAAAATTGTTAGATCTTCTTGTTGGACAGACCCTTTGAGTCTGATATAGTGTCCTTCCTCATCTCTTATTATAGTCTTTGACTTAAAATCTAATTGATCTGATATAAGGATTGCCACCCCAGCTTTCTTCTGATGTCCATTAGCATGGTGAATTGTTTTCCACCCCCTCACTTTCAATCTGGAGGTGTTTTCAGGTCTAAAATGAGTTTCTTGTAGGCAGCATATGGATGGGTTTTGTTTTTTTATCCATTCTGAAACCCTGTGTCTTTTGATTGGGGCATTTAGCCCATTTACGTTCAGGGTAACTATTGAGAGATATGAATTTAGTGCCATTATATTGCCTGTAAGGTGATTGTTACTGTATATTGTCTCTGTTTCTTTCTGATAATACTTTTAGGGTCTCTCTTTGCTTAGAGGACCCCTTTCAATATTTCCTGTAGAGCTGGTTTGGTGTTTACAAATTCTTTCAGTTTTTGTTTGTCCTGGAAACTTTTTATATCTCCTTCTATTTTCAATGATAACCTAGCTGGATAAAGTATTCTTGGCTGCATGTTTTTCTCGTTTAGTGCTCTGAATATATCATGCCAGTTCTTTCTGGCCTGCCAGGTCTCTGTGGATAAGTCTCCTGCCAATCTAATATTTTTACCATTGTACGTTACAGACTTCTTGTCCCGTGCTGCTTTCAGGATTTTCTCTTTGTCGCTAAGACTTGTAAATTTTACTATTAGATGACAGGGTGTGGACTTATTCCTATTGATTTTGAGGGGTGTTCTCTGCACCTCCTGGATTTTGATGCTTGTTCCCCTTGCTATATTAGGGAAATTCTCTACAATAATCCTCTCCAGTATACCTTCTGCTCCTGTTTCTCTTTCTTCTTCTTCTGGAATCCCAATTATTCTAATGTTGTTTCGCCTTATGGCTTCACTTATCTCTCGAATTCTCCCCTCGTGGTCCAGTAGTTGTTTGTCTCTCTTTTGCTCAGCTTCTTTATTCTCTGTCATTTGGTCTTCTATATCACTAATTCTTTCTTCTGCCTCATTTATCCTAGCAGTAAGAGCCTCCATTTTTTATTGCACCTCATTAATAGCTTTTTAAATTTCAACTTGATTAGACTTTAGTTCTTTTATTTCTCCAGAAAGGGCTTTTATTTCTCCGGACAGGGTTTCTCTAATATCTTCCATGCCTTTTTCGAGCCCGGCTAGAACCTTGAGAATCGTCGTCCTGAATTCCAGTTCTGACATATTACCAATGTCTGTATCGATTAGGTCTCTAGCCTTTAGTCCTGCCTCCTGTTCTTTTTTTTGTGGTGAGTTTTTCCATCTTGTCATTTTGTCCAGATAAGAATCCGCTGTTCTCCTTGTTAAGTGAACTTGGTCTTGGCTGGATTTCTTGTTGATCTTCTGGGGGAGGGGTCTGTTGTAGTGATTCTCAAGTGTCTCTGCCCCAGGTGGAATTGCACTGCCCTTACCAGGGGCCGGGCTAAGTAATCCTCTCAGGTTCGCTTTCGGGAGCTTTTGTTCCCTGAACGCTTTCCGTAGAGTTCCGGAGGACGGGAATGACAATGGTGGCCTCCCAATCTCCGGCTTGGAGGAGCTGACAGCTAGGGGCCCCAGTCTTCAGTGCGCCTTCAGAGAAAAGCGCTTAATCACTTCCATCTCCCCAGCCTCTGGCCGCGCTTGGAGAAAATCGTGCATATTCAGTCCCTTCTCACTGGCTTCTGGGGGCGCTCCGAGCTCACCCAGCCTGTGACCAAGCATCTCTGTCTCTGGCAGAGTCCCACCTGGAGTCTCCGGACCCTGTAGATCCCTGAGCTCTCCCGGGTCGGAGTCTCCCTGTATCTTGTGGGGACCCCTCGCACAGAGCACTGGCCCGTGTCACAGACCATGGCTCTAGGACTCCCCAAGAGCCCACTCCTCGGCTCTGTCTCCGCAGCCAGGTTCCCCGCTCTAATACCTGTGAGCTCTGCAACACTCAGGCACCCCTGATCCTTCTATGACCCCGCGGCACCTGAGTCCACGCTGTCCCCATGAGGTCTTCACCCCAGTTTAGCCTCTGGAGTGATGTCCCTCCGTGGAGCAGACTTTTAAATGTCCTGATTTTGTGCTCCTTTGTTCAGCCGCTTGCCGGGAGCTGGCCCCTCCCCCCGGGGTCTATCTTACCGTCGCGTTGGATTCACTTATCCGCTGGTCCTACCTTTTAGAAAGTGGTCGATTTTCTGTTTGTAGAATTATTGTTTTTCTTTTTTTCGATCCCCTGTTGGATTCGTAGGTGTTCGGAATGGTTTGATAGGCTATCTAGCTGATCTCCTGCTGCCTGATGTCATCTCAGCCTGCTATTTCTCCGCCATCTTGACTCCCTCCTCCCTCTGAATATTTCTGATAAAGTGATATTTTATTTCTTTCGATTATCCATTTTTAAGCACATACTTTAATTCACTTTAATGCACACAAACATAAATCATTTTCCTTCATTCATTCATTCAAATGTATTTAAAGGAAGCAGTGATATAGAGTGAATAATAATCAGACTTACCTGATATGTTATTTCTACTCCACTTTTTGACAATTATTTTTAATATTTCTGAGTCCATATTCTCATACATAAATTTGGACTTTTAATTTATTATGGGAAATAAGTAAAATAGCCTATGTATAACACTTTAACCTTGTGCTGGTTCCTTTTAAAGATGTTCTGAAGAATAAACTTACTAAAAAATAAAAAATAATAATTTAAATTAGCATGAGAATTGGTGGGAGATTCAAAAGTTATTTTCTTAAAGATATTAGGCATGGAATTAGAACTGTCCCTGGGACATAGTGTTAAGATTAATACCTATATTTATTTGTCTTATCTTGACAGCAAATACAAGTTTTCTGGATCAGAGGCAGACTGATTATTTACTTACAGAACATGTTAACATTTGTTCCCAGTGCCACATTTTTCCATTGAGTGACATGATCAAGGCAGATGTCATCAATCTACTACAAGAGAGAAACACTGAAATTATGACTTTCAGTCCTTCCCTAAGAACGACTGCACAGCTGTCTCCCTTTCCTTTGGAGAGAGGGACAGAAATCTTTACTCTCTAATGTAATTATACTATATCTGGGAAGAAAAGAGGAAGATCTTTAGATTGTTACAAGACTTTGTAATATAAACAACTGGCCTTGTTTTTGTGTGTGTGTTTTTTATTATCTTTTGAAAAGGAAACAAATGACTCCAGGAAAGATAAACTTGTAAATCTTTCTAAGATATTTCCCTATCTTTCACATTCATGACTTGTTTGCTATCCGCTCATCCTTTAACCCAGGTTGCCAGTAATTTTTGCTAAAAAAGCCTTGACTGTGTTGTAACATTGTTTCCTGATATACAGCAGGTTCTCAGTAATGGCTGACTGGTTGGAGAACTGAAGGCACTATCTTGTGATATTGTAGAATAAATGAAGAACATGTATATCCATATATGGGTAAGACTTTCCCCAATCTGGCCCCAACCTATCACACTAATGGTATTTTCTACCAATGCTCCATCCATTCTACCTTCCAGCCACAGTGACTTTACCAACTTCTCATGGTCCAATACTTTACTTCTGATGATCCCTTGTATTTTTCATCTCTACCCAGGCAATGTCATACTGATTTTTCAATCCAGCTGAAACCTTAGTTCTTCCATGAATTCCTTTCAAGTTTCCCCAAGATGAATTTGTTGGTCTTTCCTTTGTTCTCCCATAGCATTCTGTTTATATAGTGGTTAACTGTTTAGACAGACTATGGTAATATGACTTATTACTAACTACCAAGACTTTTCAAGTTTAAACTTAAGATTTTTACTCATAAAACATACAGCAGATGAAAAAAAACTATGCCCTGCTCCCAGATGATACATGTGAATTTTTAGCAATTATTTCACCACTTGAGTCTTACCAGTGTAGCTGTAACTTCCCTGGTGTTTTTAGGCAAGTCTGCTACTATCCTTGAGAATGCTCATGGATAATGTAAAAGGCCAGAGCAGCTATTCATAGCCCCAAGGGTTACATCAATATTACATACTACCTCTATAGTTAGTCATTCTACCATTGTTTAAATGGCATACATTTTAAAATAAATAACCATAAAATTTTGAATAATTATTTTTTGGATTTTCCCATATTTAGTTTGTCAGATAAATAATATTTTATGGCATAGGTTTTGGAAGGTTTATTTTATTGTAGGGATCTGGTTAATTGTCTGATTCAATTTGATCTTCAGAGTCTTTTTTTCTTTTTACTTTGTATTATAAAATATAATATATAGAAAAGCTTGTGAAACACAAATGTAGAGTTTGATGTTATTATAAAATTACTAACCATTTAAACCTCACCTATCCAAGAAATAAAATATATAACATACCAGTTTGTCTCTTAATTATTGTAGCCTTGATAAGTTTTAAAAAATCTTATTAGCTTATATCATTTCTTCTAAAATTTCTTGAAAAATATTTTTTGATTTAATTTTTCCAATTAACATCTTTAATGAAGACAAACATTTTTTAATTTAAATTCAGTTAGCCAATGTATAGTACATCATTAGTTTCAGATGTAGAGTTCCATAATTCATCAGTTGTGCAGGGTTTCTTGCAATACATAAACTGATAAAATAAACTGATAAAACACAATAGAGAGTCCAGAAACAGATAAAGTCACATGATTTATGATAAAAAAAACACCAATACAATCCATTGGGCAAAATACGGGTCTTAAACTAAAAAGTCTGACATACTGTATAAGGAAAAAAATAATCTTGACAACTATTGCATTAAATGAAAAAATAATTTGAAAAGAATTGTGATGATAAATGTAAAAGATAAATTTTTTTAAAAATGTTTATGCTGGCTAATTGAACATAATAACAAAAATTAATTTTAAAATGTTTCTAGATGAAAACATAAGAAATATCTTCATGACCTTAGGATAGGCAAGGTAAAGAGGATACATAAAACACCAGCTTTAAAGAAAAAATTATAAGTTTAAATTTAAAGTAATCAACTTTGTGCATGTCTCCAAATCATATGATGAAAAATTCAGTATTGCTAGTTGTCAAGGACTACAACTAAAATCCACAACACTATCATACATCCACAAGAATGGTTAAAATGAGAATAGGATGTCAACTGACTGAAACTCACATGTATTGCTTGTAGTACTATAACTGGCACACCTACGTGGGAAAACTTTTGGTGATATCTATCTAATGAAGTTGACAATAACTGAGTAATTCCATTCTATGTGTATATTCAGTGGAAAGTAGTGTTTATGATCAAGAAAAGACATAAAATAATGTTAATAATATCACTATTAATGATAACTAAAAGTTTCTAAATAATCCAAATATCAATCAACAGAAGAATGCATAAAGAATTATGGCATGTTCAAAGAAAACAATTGCTGGAAATACCAGCATGGTTGAATCTCTAAAACACAATTTTGATCACAAAAATGTGATAGAGAAAAAGTATATATTGTGTGATTCCATCTTTATAAAACTTTCACAGACAAAAGTGATCCATAATGATAGAAATCAGAAGAGTGATCATCTTTGAGATGGGAAATGACTAGGAAAATCTCTCCCAACAGTAATGCAGTGGAGGGAATATTCTGGGAATGGAAGTAATATCAATCTTGATATGAGAATAAGCTGAATGACCAACACCTAAGTGTAAAGCTTTTAGCTGTATTCTTATAAAAAAGTGAGCTATATCTGTAACATTTATACACTTTAGCATATGTAAGTTATATCCTAATAGAAAGGGGAATATTGTGTGCCTGAATGGTTTAGTTGGTTAAGCTTCTGCCTTTAGCTTGGGTCATGATCCCAGGACCCAGATTTGGCTCCCTTCTCAGCGGGGGTCTACTTCTTCCTCTCTGTGCTCTCAATCTCTCTCAAATAAATATTTTTTTTTTTAAAAGGAGGAAATATTTCCTTGGCTTTTTGCATTATGATGTAAATTTTAGAATAACAACTTTAATGTTAATATGTAAATGTAAATATGATATTTACTACAGAAAGTTGTTGGAAATGTATTTACCTTAGTGATCAATTTAGAGAAAATTGACATCTGTGCAATATTAAGTATTCTAAATGCAAAATATGACATATCTTTCCTTTTTGAAATTCTTTTTCATTTTTTCAAAGATGTCTTATATTTTTATACATGGAGTTTTCATATGTTAGATTTATGTTTCATATTGCTCTTTTTGATGTTATTACAAAAAATGGTTTTGTTTTCACTGAGGATTTCTTCTTATTTCTCCTATAACTCACTGGACCTTGTACAGCTCTTGGTAAATAATAAAGTTTTCAATTCATGTTTATGGAATCTGGCACAAAGGTAATAACACAAGTCAGCTCTTACCTTTGCATTTTCAACAATTCTAAATTAATATGTGAACCTGTAATATGATGATGTACAGTACTTTTTAACAAAACCTGTAAGCCTCAAAATAATGGTAACCACTTACAATCATAACAAACATTTATTGTGTATTTGCAATATGCCAAGCACAGTACGAAATAATTTACATATATAACCATAATTAACATTCACTCAAATATAAGATTTAAATTCATAATTATACTCTTTTTATAGGTGAAGAAACAAAGGCATAGACATTAATAGCCCTGATACCACACATTCAGTTAGAGGGAAAGCCAAGTCCGTGATCAGAAATTTCTGACTCCAATGAGAATGAGTTTAAATATGAATTTAGTTTCCCCTTCACTAATTATAGGATCCAGTATGATTATTGATTAAAACATACCCATGCTTCCTTATTACATGCTTTAATATAACAAAGACTATTTATAATCCTTTCCATGTGGGGCTTAAGTGTTTTTTGTTTGTTTGTTTGTTTGTTTGTTTGTTTTTTAAAGATTTTATTTATTTATTTGACAGAGAGAGAGCAAGCAAGCACAGGCAGAGGCAGAGAGAGAAGCAGGCTCCCTGCCAAGCAAGGAGCCCGATGTGGGACTCGATCCCAGGACGCTGGGATCATGACCTGAGCCGAAGGCAGCCGCTTAACCAACTGAGCCACCCAGGCGTCCCGGGGCTTAAGTGTTTTAATCAAGTGTTGATTAAGCTCAAATATTGACTAAGGGCACATTTCATCATATTGAAAAATAATTCCATTTCACTATAAATATACTAACTCAAATAATTATTATTTCCCAAATAGTGTTATAGAGTGTATTATATGTTTAATGTGGGTACAAAATATATGTAAATCAAAATTTGCTCTAATGGACTTGTTCTTTAGTGGAAAACACGGTGCTTTTTCAAGTGACCAGTAAATTTAGCCTCAGTATTTTAAAAAATGAAAAAAAATTCTGTACTTGGTTAAAATTACACTAAGGTTTAAAAGTATAAAGTGTAATAAGATATGTGTGTAATTGATGCTTTTATAATAATAGCAGTCACTGGACTTTTCTTGATATTATTTTGTAAATAAGTTAATTCATTGAACAGAAATTTGAAAGTAAACTAATAAAAATATTTTTAGTTAAATGCAGTTCACAAAAGAGGATTATGGTTTTCACAGCAGGTAAAGCATTGCCAAATGCATTATTTAAAAAATGTCAATAAGCCAACTGATTTTTACTAAAATATAAACCATATAACCAAGGAGAAGTTCTGCTGATACATAGGACAGAGGCTGCAAGTAAACTGAATGTATGGTAATTCCCTACAATATTCCAGTAGAAAATTTTAATAGTATGATTGACAAAGAGGGAACTGACTCATTAAGTTAGTTTTACTACTATAAAATCCTTCAATCCAAACTGAAGTGGTTGCCACCGTAAACCATACAGTGATGTGGTCTTTTTTTTTTTTTTTAAGATTTTATTTATTTATTTGTCAGAGAGAGTGAGCACAGGCAGACAGAGTGGCAGGCAGAGGCAGAGGGAGAAGCAGGCTCCCCGTTGAGCAAGGAGCCCGATGCGGAACTCGATCCCAGGACGCTGGGATCATGACCTGAGCCGAAGGCAGCCACTTAACCAACTGAGCCACCCAGGCATCCTGTAATGTGGTCTTACCTAAGTAATTCTCTTTTACCTACTGTGCAGAATCAGGAACTATCATGTACTGTGGCTCATTGTCTGTAGTAGTGATGTAAATTACACTTTTATTTTACTATGTGAGGGTTACCTTGATGTGTTTTAGACCATTTGGTCCCTAAACCTTTCACTGTGATGGCAGACTTCTGACGGCTTGTAGGATGTATCTCCAAATTCCTAGTTTAAATGCCTAAATACATTACTTACTACTTCCTGGTCATCAGAATCAATTAAAATTATATCATCAGTGTAGTGGAGTACTTTGTAGTTTGATGTTATATGAAATGTCAAGATGTGAAGGTATACTGTTGGCCTTACCAAGAGAAAATAAAAATGCTTCACATGGCCTTTGAATATTGGGGTGGAGAAAACCAGTTATTCAGATCTATAGCAGCATACCAGGTGTGTGTTACTGTGTTTTACAAAGATATTATATAAAAAGTATAAGCTGCATTTAGAGCATTTAGAGTCACCACCTGATAAAGTTTGTGGTAATCCAGTGTCATACTGCAAGGTCATCCAATTATTGCATATACACACAGATAAGCTAATGGGGATGTGATAGGTCTCAATATCCATGTCTTTTCAAGTCTTTAATAGAAGAATTAATCTATAATTTCCCCCAGGTTGGATTTTCTTTAAGCTTTTATTTATTTTTCTTAGAGTGAGCAAGAGAGAGAGAAAAGGAACAAGGGGAGGGACAGTGTGAGAGGGAGAAGCAGACTCCCCACTGAGCAGAGAGCCCAACAGGAGGCTCAATCCCAGGTCTCTGGGACCATGACCTAAGCTGAAGGCAGATGCTCAAATCACTGAGCCACCCAGGTGCCCCATGGGTTTTTACTTTTAGTTTACTACCCTGGTGTAGAAGATAAGTTTTGGGTAATTCCATTTATACCTTTCTACAACAGTTTTACCCTAGGAGTTACAGATCTGTGTGGAAATTCTGCCATTTGCCAAGAATATCTATTCAAGGTACATATTCAGGAACTTGGGATATAACCAAAATATTAGTGGAACAGCTAGGCCCACGGTGAGTGTAGATTAGTTTATATATCATCTCACCAACAAAAGCCCCCCCCCCGTTTGAATTGTGGATTAGAATAGCATTTTTGTGTCCCCTGAAACTAATGTCAATGCAGAGTCCATGTTAGTAATCCCTGAATAGGCTGGCTGCATCATTTTTCCCATTTCATATTTATTCTAGTAAATGTTTACAGATTCCTTTAAAAAGGATGAGAAGATTTAACTCATGTTAACTTGTGGCAGTGACACAGAGTATTTTTCAAGAAAGACAGATTTTGCTTTAATCAGTGGGATCTTGGTCTCTGTACAAATGTAGATATGGATACTCTGGTTTCTCTTCAGATCGCATAAATCTTTCGCCTTTTACAAATGTAGATATGGACGCTGCATTAAACGATAGGAAAGTTTCTTATGGCAGCTCATCAGATTTTTGACCAAACATATCTTTAAGGTTTTGTGTGTTCTTATTTGTTTTCTTTAAATATAAATATCAATAATCTAGCAAGTAGACTTCTAATCTATTTGATTTCTATAGGTATCAAATTATCAAATTTATCAATTATCAAATTATCAATTATCAAATTATCAAAATTCCTATAGGTATCAATTAGCCATTGCAAAACTACCTGTAAGTAAAATATTCTAAATATTGATGTATCTCTGCTTCCACTTATGGAAAATGCACCCATCTTTTTCAGTAAGTTGGTTTCACTCTGCTATGCAGCAACCCATCATCCTGATTCAAATCAGGGAGCTCATTCGTTGTTTTAATCCCAGGAGTCTTACCTGGCCTACTAGGAGACCAAGAAGATGGTATTTTAAGAATGAAGTTGCTAGGGCGCCTGGGTGCCTCAGTGGTTAAGCCTCTGCCTTCAGCTCAGGTCATGATCCCAGGGTCCTGGGATCGAGCCCCACATGGGGCTCTCTGCTCAGCAGGGAGCCTGCTTCTCCCTCTTGACTCCCCCTGCTTGTGTTCCCTCTCTCGCTGTCTGTCAAATAAATAAACATTTAAAAAAAAAAAAAGAATGAAGTTGCTGATTTCCATTTATGGTCATGATGATAAACAAAGATACACTTTATTTTTAAAAATTAAAAAAAAAAGTCTAGAGCAGTGGTTTTTGTCCTTTAAACATCAGCTGGGCAGAACTATTATCCTTGAGAGAGGAGAAACTTAGTAAACTTTATATTTCCATATTTTATATCCTGGGAAGAATTTAAGACACACCAAAAATATGGGGACCCACATGGAGTCTAGTGATCACTCTGAATTGAGGAGAGAGAGCTGGGAGACCAGGGAGGCCAAGGTGGCAAGGATTCATAAAGCATAGATGTAGAGGGGACAAAGCTCCATAAATCTGCATAGGGTCTCACATACCTTTAGCTGAGTAATGATTACATAATACAGGTGTGTAAAGAAATTTCCAGGGGAAAAGAACCATCTCAAAGAAACCGAGTGGATAATCCCAAAGATACACACAGAACTGGGTATAGTTCATGCTTCTACTAGTCAGAACAGTAGATCTTGTAAATTCCCAGAGTGATGGTAGGTTACACAGCAGGAGCAAAAATGGCCCTGGATTAAAAAGCTATTTGCATCTTGCCTAACAAAGTTTAAATGTCCTACCAATAATCCCTGCAACTATACCTCTATTTTCATCTTATCTCAGCCAGAAATGGCCTTCCACTTCTGAGTAACTATAGCACTTGTACATGATACTCCAGTTGGGATTCTAACATACCAGGTATTCTGAGAGTCTTTTGAGACTGTTCTTAGAGTGCAGCAGCTAGTCGTAGGCACGGTTTCTTCAGAATGGCATGATCTGGCCCTCATGTCTCCCTATTACACTTTCTTTCTTTCTTTCTTTCTTTCTTTCTTTCTTTCTTTCTTTCTTTCTTTCTTTCTCTCTCTCTCTCTCTCTCTCTCTCTCTCTCTATTACCACATTCACATATGGTAGATTAGATTAATGTCAGTATCCTTCTTGTAATATTACAGAACATAATGAAGTTTTGCAAAAATGTTACCATTGGGGAAAATTGGAGAAAGTGTATGGTTTTTCTGTATTATTTCATATAACTATGTGTGGACCTGCAGTTTTCTCAATAAAAACTCCAAAATTTCTTTTAAAAAACTTAAAAAAAATCAAACCACTTGCAAATAACTCAATTGTATTCCCCGTAATGATAGGAATGATGTTACAAAACTTGACTTTCTGAAAATAAGGGGAACAATGGGACTGTAAAACAATAGAGACCAGATGCAATTTGCTTAATTTTCAGAAGTTAGGGAGTATAAGTGCAATTATTGCAATAATCAGTGAATATAACAACCAACAAATGTAGAGTAACAGCTAAAATTTGCCCAGCCTTTCCCCACTGCCAAATTCCAAAGTCAATTTCCTACTTTTAGGTATTTGTTATAGCAGCACCCAATTTCCAGTTCCCTAAACCTGTATTAGTTTCTTACTGCTTCTTCAACAACTTACGACCTACTTAATGACTTGAAACAAATGACTATCTTATAGTTTTGCATTCAGATGTATAAAATGGGACTCACTGAGCTAAAAATCAGTGTCAATAGTGCTATCTTTAGAGTAGAATCCATTTTCTTGTCTTTCTGAGTTTCTAGCTCTATTTTCAACTTTTTGACAAACCTCCTTACTGTTTTCCAGAGTGGCTGCACCAGCTTGCATTCCCACCAACAGTGTAGGAGGGTTCCCCTTTGTCTACATCCTCATAAACACCTGTTGTTTCCTAACTTGTTAATTTTAGCTATTCTAAATGGTGTGAGGTAATATATAACTGTGGTTTTTATTTGTATTTCCTTGATGCCAAGTGATGTGGAGCACTTTTTCATGTGTCTGTTGGCCATCTGCCTGTCTTCTTTGCAGAAGTGACTGTTCATGTCTTCTGCCCATTTCTTGATTGGATTATTTGTTCTTTGGGTGTTGAGTTTAATATGTTCTTTATAGATTTTGGATACTAGCCCTTTATCTGATAGATATAGTCTATCAACCAAATTCTGTCAGATGTCTTTTGGTTTTGTTGACTGTTTCCTTTGCTGTGCAAAAACTTTTGATCTTGATGAAATCCCAATAGTTCATTTTTGCCCTTGTCTTTGATGATGTTTCTAGGAAGAAGTCGCTGCAGCTGAGGTTGAAAAGGTTGCTGCCTGTGTTCTCCTCAAGGATTTTGATGGATTCCTGTCTCACATTGAGGTCTTTCATCCATTTTGAGTCTATTTTTGTGTGTGGTGTAAGGAAATGGTCCACTTTCATTCTTCTCCATGAGGCTGTCCAATTTTCCCAACACCATTTCTTGAAGAGACTGTCTTTTTTCCATTGGTCATTCTTTCCTGCTTTGTCAAAGGTAAGTTGACCATAGAGTTGAGGGTCCATTTGTGGGCTCTCTATTCTGTTCCATTGATCTATGTGTTTTTGTGCCAGTACTATACCATCTTGATGATTACAACTTTGTAATAGAGCTTGAAGTCTGGAATTGTGATGCTGCCAACTTTGGTTTTCTTTTTCAACATTCCGCTGGCTATTTGGGGTCTTTTCTCATTCCATATAAATTTTAGGATTATTTGTTCCATTTCTTTGAAACAAGTTGATGGTCATTTGATAGGGATTGCATTAAATGTGTAGATTGCTCTAGGTACCATAGACGTTCTTTATGAGTTTCTAAAGACCACCTGCACTCCTTGGCTTATGACCCAATTCCTTCATTTTAAATTTAGAAACATCAAGCCAAATTCTCATATTTTTATCTCCTTTGTTCTCCTTCCTCCTCCCAACTCTTCCATTTTTCATTACCTTTATGATTACTTTGGACCCACCCATATAATTTAGGATAATATTCCTATATGAAGATCATCTAATTTACAGCCCTTTTGCCATGTAACTTATTATATTCATGGGTTCCAGAAATTAGGACATGGAAATATTTGAGGGCCATTATTCTACCTATTACATATGATAAGAGCTATTACAATAGGGAAGATAATTTGGAAGGACCTGTAATTGCCGTCCATTTGGCTAAAAATTCAAAACAACATCACACCCTGGGGAAAGGTATGGTAGAAATTGGTGCCAAACTTCAGGATCAAAAGGGATATAGGTGTGTGTTCCCCATTATATCTATGTTCGGTTTATGAGTCTGGCCTTTGTAGAAACTGGATGATTCATCAAGGATAATTACAGACCATGATTAGCTCAACCAAAAAGTAGCCAAGATTTCAGTCGTGATGTCAGATGTGATGATATATATGAGAGCAGTTAAGTACAGACTCAGGTACCTGATAAGTGAACATTGATTTGATTGATTTGTTCTGTTCTAATCAGAAATGAATAAACAAAAAAAAAATGAAAAAACAAAACTGTTCACATTCATGTGAGTTGGACAATAATATAAAATTCTACTTTTAGAAATATAGTAAGAGTAGAGTTATAGTAACACTCTTGCCTTCTACAGTAATATTGTGCAAAGATACCTGGAATATCTTTATATTCTACAAAATATGATGTTGATGTATTGCACCAATAAAGTTATGTTTATTGACCTGGATGATTAAGAGTTGGTTAGCATGCTGAAGGCATCTGGAGAACTCAAATGCTCCAGGGTTTGGGAGGTAAAACCTGTGTGTTTCAGGGCCTTCCAAACTCGTTATGTTTTTAGGGTTGTGATGGTAAACAGCTTTTATAGGACATTCTTAGCAAAATAAAATTCAAATTATTTCATCTTGCACAATGAAAGCACAATTATTTCATCTTGCACAACAGAAAGCACAATGTCCAGTTGACTTTTTGTTTGCTTATTTAATGTTACCATATTACTAGGGCAGCTACTGGGTTATTAGGGGACCAAAAACTACTAGCTTTAAATAGAACCATGGGTAGGGAAAGCTATGCAGAAGGTCCAGGCAGAAGACTCTATGTAGTGAGAGGTATCAGTGATAGAAAAAAATATATCATTTGTATTTTGTGGCAAGTACTAGTGAGAGAACTATGACATAGACCTTGGATTTTCTGGAGGAAGGCCATTTATTTTACAGCATAGAATTATTTGTCTCTTGACAGACAGTTCCTGGCATGCTTCTGGGTCATGGTAGAGATGTATGGCTTACTGTGGGATACCAGGTATATGCAGCTGGAATTGACCATCATGAGATGAGTCCTGTCAGATCCATTAAGTCATAGTATTGGATGTATCTAACAATAAATCATAATAAGATGAAAGTGGTACATAGGGAATAAAGGATGAGCAGGACCTGAGTATACAAGAGAGCTGTTAGGTAGCTGTCCTAGAACCCATACATTTGCACAAACAGCCCTCCCTCATCTCATAATTATAACTTAACACAGGATCTCTTATGACAAGTTGAAAGAGGAGGAAAATGCATGAGCTAGCTTACAGCTACATTAACTTGGTTATAAACAAGCAAAATATAGTTAGCAGGTACACTACAACCTTACCCAAAAATAGATATTTTAAAACAGTGACACAAGAAAATTTCACTTTGGACAGATATCTGCAAGGTACACCTGGTCATCACTTTCTGTAGAAAGAGAAATAGCTTCAGTTTGGAATAGAAATGGACTCGAGGGCAGTGGCAAAGGGAAGTGGTTATTAAAGCTGAATAAAAAAATATGTAAGGGTGCTTGGGTGGTGCAATCAGTTAAGCCTCCAACTCTTAGTTTTTGTGCAGGTCATGATCTCAGAGTTCTGAGATCAAGCCCTGTTTTGGGCTCCACACTTAGCACTGAGTCTGCTTAAGACTCTCTTTCCCTCTGCCCCTCCCCTGCCTGTGCTCTCATGTTCTCTCTCTCAAAATAAATAAATATGTCTTAAATAAATTAGAAAAATAGATATACATACATGCACAGATATATATGAAACTAAATGTGTATCAATTTGTCAACCTAATGATACAAAAAAAGGAATTACTCAAGTGACCTTTGAACACAGTAACTTGTTTCTAAATATTTTATGAATATATTCTAAGGTTGTAAAACCTGCACAGGAGTTAATTGTACTTGGTAAATCTGTTAACAATGTATTTATTATAACTCTGAAACTGCTTTATATATTTGATTGGATAAAGCATATATGTAAATATTTAATATCAGGAACAAAGAGTTTTTGCAAGGATTTTTCAAGAGAATAGGGATATTCATGTAACATTTAAAAGGTTTTTAAAATCCATTATATTAAATTTAAATGTGAATTTTCAGCATAACCTCATGATACAATATAAAGATATAAATATAAATACAGATTATTTAGCTCTGTCTGCTGGGCAGCGCTCAGATGCAATGTCACCCCACTACCATCTGGTACACAGATCTTTTGCCCCCAAAGATTGAGGATCCTTGGAGAAATGTTAGAGTCTGTCTGGGCCTGGGAAAGTAAAAGGTCAGTTTGGTACATCTTGTGGCAGAAAGTAAGAAAATGCTCAAATACAAATGAGATCATGCCCAAAAGACATGGAGACAAGTTTGAGTCTTCTACTAGTCAAATTTTTGACAATTTGAACATTTAAAAAAATGAGATTATATGTGATTCTAATATATTTGATTAAAAATACCCATATATCCATACTGATATTTAAAAGAGAAAAAAAGAGGTAAAGAAATGAAGGAATCAGAGAATCACTGTTTTATAAGCATTAGCATTATAATTTGGGGAAGAGAAGTTAAAACAGCTAGTTAGTGATTCAATTCTGTCTTGATATTAACTAGATTTTCTGATAAGTAGACTAATGCTATTTGCTAGGAGGAGAGTTTTTTCCTGTGGAATGCTCTTATCAAAATGTTCCTATAGGATTGCTAATGATAAACAAAATGAGAATCTATGGAATCAGGAAGCATAGCTTTCTGGAAAATGTCATGTAAGATCTGTAACCATCTGGATATGAAATGCTGTTTTAAGACCTAAACATTCTCACCATGTAAGGTGACTCACAAATTTGACTTAGACTTCATCTCTAATCCTGTGTTAGAGATATATGCCCACTATGAGAGAAAATGTCCTGAGGATATTGCTAAACCACTTTCTGCTTTATCTGTATTAACCTCTTAAGTGATTGTATCCTTGAAGTTATTAAACTTGAGACTTTATTATCCTTTGTGTTAGGTCATAAATGATTCTGTTTTATTCATAAATGGGAATTAAACCGTTGGGTGAAAAGTTGCTTAGGAACTAGAAAGTCACATGGACTCTAAATATCACATCACAGATTTCTTACTTATTTTTTTAAAAAGATTTTATTTATTTATTTGATGAAGAGAGATCACAAGTAGGAAGAGAGGCAGGCAGAAGGGGGAGGGGAAGCAGGCTCCCTGCTGAGCAGAGAGCCCAATTCAGGGCTCAATTCCGGGACCCTGAAATCATGACCTGAGCCAAAAGCAGAGGCTTAACCCACTGAGACACTCAGGCACCCCACAGATTTCTTACTTATAATGTGAATAAGGTACCTTTAAAAATGGTGGAATCTGTGAGGCAATTTGTCCATTGTGTGCTATAAGAAGTTCAATAAGAATATACTTTGCAAAGTATATTTGCAAAGATGTTTAAATTGAATATATACAAACTTCTGGACTGCACATCCATTTAAAAAGAAATTACCAGCATCATAAAGACCACCATGAAAAATAATTGACAGATCCAGATTGTGAGACATTCTACAAGAAGATTGACTTAGTTTTTAAAAAATAGTCAATGTCACATTGTTCTTAATTTTAAAAGACTAAAGAAAACTAACATTTATATAAAACAAAAATATTTATAACATAAGGAATATATGTAATTGACCTTGTTCATATTTATTTTCTCTAGAACCTTCCCAAGGATATGTCAGGAATTCAATACATATTTACTGAATTGATCTGTCTATAAGTAAAGGGATATATTCTTAACTATTCAATATGTGGCCTTAAGTAGAGGCAAAGGGGAAAGATACAGGTGATGACTAGTATTTGGACTTGTCTGTTAAAAATTACATCAAAATAATAAAGCAATTCCCAATTGTCATTGGATAATAACAACTGCTTTTCAGAAAGTAATAAAGGACCTTGACTTATAACTTAATGTTAAAAGGTTAATATTGCATTGCTAAAATGACCTTTTTAAACATATAGTTCTTTATTAAGGAACTATAAGCACTTCACGGTAAAAATTTGTAAGACTTTATAAACATTTTGTAAATAGAATCTATACTACAGTAAAAAAAAACTAAAACAATTATTTACAAGCAATCCTGAAAAATTTGGCACTTAATGAAAAGTACAAAACACTGGCTTAAAAGGAAATTTTAGATTTAAAAAGAAAGAGCATTATTATTATGCAGCTTGCAAACACCTCACAAGCACGTATGGCACAGCTAGTGGAGGCTCCCTTGTTATATTTATGTGACTTTTAATGTGCTTCCGTAAGTTTGTTATAAATTGTCAAGAATAAAGTTAAATGCCATATTCCAAACTAATGCCACTAATTGCTCCATCAACGTTTTTGTGTATTTTATAACTGGATCCAGTTTTTCTAAATAATTTCTGTATTTAGTACATCATATATGACCTTGACACCACTTTGATGTAGAAAGTCACTCAAGTTTATCTGTAACAAACATGGGATGCCTTATCATCAATACAAAGCAGGTATTTGTCATGTGTCCTTAATGTAGACAACTGTGTAACCCTATCTGGGAGACAGTTATCCTGCAAAACTAGCAAATTTTTTTAATAGTCGGAAATTACAACCATTTTGAATAACTTTTTGACAATGGCTACTAAAAAATATGTTCCTATCCTACAACTCAGAAATTCCAAGATAATTGAATATATATGTCTACCAGAGAATATGTATAAGAAAGTTTATAATAGCTTTATTCCACATTGTCCAGATTGAAAACAATGCAATTGAGCCTGAGTGGCTCAGTTGGTTAAGCAGCTGCCTTCGGCTCAAGTCATGATCCCAGCGTCCTGGGATCGAGTCCCACATCGGGCTCCTTGCTCAGCAGGGAGCCTGCTTCTCCCTCTGCCTCTGCCTGCCTCTCTGTCTGCCTGTGCTCGCTCTCTCTCTCTCTCTAACTAATAAATAAATAAAATCTTAAAAAAAAAAAGAAAGAAAACATCTGAGATATTATTGTATAATTACTTTGGCACTTTATTTGTCTGAACTTTGTTTTATACAGTAAATCAATCATTTTACTGGTTGAAGTTCACAAAGATAGAATTTCCTTTTCTCTTTTCTATTATTTTTAATTTATTTTTCCTGCTAGAAAAAAAAGATGTTTCTGGAGGAAGACACTAAATCAAGCTGTTAGCTCTGCTCCATTATTTTATACACTTCAGGTTGTAACTGAAAATACCTATATAGCAGTTTATATGGTAGCATTAAATAACTTCAGACTCAATGTGTTCTTTAAGGATAAACAAAGTATTCATACACAGTTTGTATTTAATAGTCATCCCGAAGCACGTTAAAAGGTGAGAGAGGGCTAAGACCTATAGTTTTCAGGACTTGTACCGAAAGTTTTAATAATGACACAAATGTTCTACTAAACACATAGCTTTTTATGACCTAATTTTTCTGGAAGTTGTATTGATCAAAAGTATTTTGGCAGCTGAAACTGAACGACAGAATAATGTCCAAGTTCTTACATGCAGCCAAATAACGTACTAGTGTAGTAAATGAAAAGCGAGACAAAGAACCCCTAGGAGAACACATAAAATATAGTGTTACAGAATATTAACTCCACTGCACATAGCCAGTAGCAGATGAGCAATATTAAAACAGAGAGTTTGAAGCTACAAACTGCAAAACATTAATTCATTTCCTACTAATGTTTGCCCAAGGGACAGCTCCAGGGTCTGATGGAGATTTATTTTTATAATGTTATTTCCTCCCTAACTGGCCTTCTTTCTTAGTCCAAATTGCATAAAGAAGGAAAAGAGAATGTTTGTGAAGAGTATTTTTGAGGAATCGCACTTTGCAGATTCTTTCTAAAGACAGTAATCCAAATTTCGTGATTTTAAAATGGTCTATGAATTAACATGATTGTAAGATATGATGTAAATGAAATCAATGAGCATATATATTTTTGAAATACATGATAGAAAGTTTCTGAGTTCGTCCTGGCATTTGATTAATTCTACAAATCCATTGTAACTGTGGAAGTTGGTAGTATAAATAAAACCACTTCTCCAGTGTACAAGAGCAATTTGTGTCACCCAAACATTTTTTAAGCATCATGGCACACTGAATTTATGAAGTCAATGTACTTATTTTGATAGGAAAGCATATTCACATGGGGGCCAACAGGGGAATATTTTATCATTGTGTATAAATGGAAATGGATGATCTGTATTATGATTTACTGTATAGGCTGTTTAAAATGTTTTAAAAGTTTTAACTCAAATTCCAACCCTATTTCCAATTATAGCCTTCCTTGTTGCCAAAATAAATACTAGGCTCTCTGAAAATAGAGTAGAATGAGGCCTATTTGGAAAATTTATGTGTTGATACTTAATGTGAATTTCACTATCCATTGTTCAGCTCTCACTCACAGTTCTAATTTCCATATGGCCTTTGTAAGGTTCAATAAGTCTGAATTTCATATGGTAAATGACAGTTTTTAAAAGCACCACCCAAATATAAATATTTGTAAATATTTGTAAATCTTTATTTAAAATTATTGACGTCATATTAGTGAGAATTTAAGTTAGACTTGTAGCAAACAGGCTTTCTAGTGACATGACACTGTTAATTGTGTTGCACATATGTTTTTATAAATTAATTAATTAACATATCTATTACACATGGAATAATACCTTTACTTTAGTTTTCTAAGATAGTAATGAAATCTTTAAAATGAGCCTTCTAGGGGCGCCCGGGTGGCTCAGTGGGTTAATGCCGCTGCCTTCGGCTCGGGTCATGATCCCAGGGTCGTGGGATCGAGCCCCGCATCAGGTTCTCTGCTCTGCGGACAGCCTACTTCCTCCTCTCTCTCTCTGCCTCTCTGCCTACTTGTGATTTCTATCAAATAAATAAATAAAATCTTTTTTTTAAAAATGAGCCTTCTAGTACTTCTGTAATGTTAAATTACCATTATTTAGAATTTATGATAATTTAATCCAGACTGCAAAAGTTTTCCTTTGAATTATTCATGTACTGATAAAACCAAAAAAGTAGAACATCTATCTTTTTTTAAATTGGTTATTTTATTCGTTTTTTTAATGATTTTATTCATTTATTTGACAGAGATCACAAGTAGGCAGAGAGGCAGGCAGAGAGAGGGGGAAGCAGGCTTCCTGCTGAGCAGAAAGCCCAATGTGGGGCTTGATCCCAGGACCCTGAGCCAAAGGCAGAGGCTTTAACCCACTGACCTACCTAGGCACCCCCATGTATTGACTATCTTGCAGGACTTTCATTCAATACGGTATATTCACCAATTTTAATTATGTTTTCACATTGAAACAGCAGAGGGAAAGGAAGAGAGAGAATCCCAAGCAGGCTCCATGCCCAGCACAGAGCCCAAGGTGGGGATCAGTCTCACAACACAGAGATCATGACTTGAGCCGAAATCAAGAATTGGACTTAACTGATTGAGCCACCCAGGTGTCCTTGCACACTGATTTTTAATGCAGACTTGTGAAAACTGCAAAAAAAAAAAAAAAGGGCAAATAGGGCTTGCTACATGTTTTTCTGTTCTGTACCATTTTTTTTTCCTTTTAGATTATTAGCTTGTCATGTCTGTGTGATGAGGTATTTCACTAGTTTCTTTTCCTGACCACCCATTAGAAGTGCATTGGGAATTTTAAATATATCAATGTCTGGTCTCCTAAATTCTTGACTAAATTGATATGGGGCATGAGCCAGGCATGGTCATTTTAAAAAATAATTCCTAGGGCTACCTGGGTAACCCTGGGCTCATTCAATTAAGTGTCTGACTCTTTGGTCTTCCGCTCAGGTCTTGATTTCAGTGTGGTAAGTTCATGCCCAGCACTAAGCTTCACACTGGACATGGAGCCTACTTTTAAAAAAATAGTAATAATACTAATATAGTAATAATATAATTCCTAAACTGATGCTATATGCAAAGCAGAATTGAAAACTCCTGGGATCTGGGATAAACTGAATGACCCCTTCCTACAAAAAAGAAAATACTCATTTTTCAAAATCTTTACCACAAAACAAACAAATAAAAATGAAGAGAAGACCTCACAGATCCCATGCTTTAGTCCTTTACCTTTAAACATTGTTATCAACTGTTTTTTCCTTACTTCCCACAGCTGTCACTTCCCTTAAATTCCATCTATGGCTGGCACTACTTCAATTAAACATATCTTGGTATCATATATAATACAACTAGGTAAGAATTAAGCCTTTTTAGGATGTAAAACATGCAATTTACCAGTTTGGAGTTGCCCACATTAAATACCATACTCTCGATTTTTATAATCAACATAGGGTCCAACTGGTGATTTTACTTTTAAATGAGGCTTTCAAAATGAAGTAAAAGGATTTTTTAAAGAGCAACCAATACTGTGAAATTACTATATTAGTCTAATATATAATGAACTGAGACAAATTACATACAAGAACACTGACTTCTGTATTATGATTTCAACTTTCTGATAATTGTGGATCTAGTGAATAAATGAATGAATGTCACTTCTTCTGATATCTTATTATAAACCATGATAAAAATATGAGTATACATATATTAACAGCTTTCTGCTTTTACCAGGCTCTGTTTTTATACATGGGACATAATTATTTTAATTTATAAAGTAATTTTCTGTATAATTATATGTAAATATACATCAATAAATAAATTAATATAATTTAACTCATTATAGTGTGTGTGTGTACACACACACACTTTTTATGGCATATGAGCTCCAAATTTGAAGAATTAAACAAAACTTAGTAGGAAAAGCAATTGGAAAATTGATGCTACTTCCTATAAAAGATACATGTTGCACTGATCAACCCAGAACAAATTCTGATCAAGTAATCAAAAAAAGTGTGTAGGACATATGACATTCTAGTTTCCACAGTGCTGCTTTTGCTATAAGTATGCCTGCCACTCTACCCTCACCAGAATCTGTGTTTTCTTAGTTAATGAATGGCCCTTCTCTCACCTGGTTGCTCCAGCCAGAAACCAGGGTTGCCCTCAACTTTTTATCTTTGAACTTATATCACATCAATCACCATATCTTGTTGACCTTATCTCCTTGACTCTGAATCTTTTGCTTCTACCACTTCAACATTATTACCCTTATATAAGCTACCATTATCCCTTATGTGATGTCAAAAAAATTACCTTACTCAAAGGAATTGTACTTGCCTTAATTATAACTTACATTGCTAAGTTATTCAAATACATATATAATATATATATTTTATATATAAGATATAAATAAAAAATATATATATAAATTATACTTGCCTTAATTATAACTTACCTGCTAAGTTATTCAAATATATATATTTACATATATATTTAAGTATATATATTAAATATATATTATACATATATAATTATAAAGCTTCCTCAGAGTTCTAACCATGATTTGAAAGATACTTCAACCTCTTCTTAATTTTTGTGGTATCTCAAGATATGAATGAAGGAGAAGGAGTTAGGAACCTAGGCTGGGTTGGCATATATCGTTAGGAAAGATTTCAGAAGTATTAGTGATGACTCTGGTGTCTTTGCTGAGGGTCACATTGATCTGTGAGCTGCTTCACAGGTGTCTTTAGAAGTCAGCACCATAGCAGAAGAAATCAAGACCAAAATCAAGAACTTTTGACAGCTGCTTTCCCAACTAGAACCAGACCAGAAACTGCTGGCAGAACTACCTGTACCTCCACTGCTGTAAGAAGGCAATGCTGCTAAAGGGGGTGATATCTCCATGTACAAACAGTACTGGCATGTGTGCTGGGAAGATCTGAACTGGCTCTACCCACCTCTCCTTTGTCCTCCATTCTTCTCCTAGGGTGGTGAGGGGGCACCTATGTACATAGTGATCCCCACCTTGGGATCCTGACTCATAGTTGAACTAATTATAAATACTCATTGGAAACATATAAAAGAAAAAGGAAATATTGGGGGAGCTGAGAGAGGAAATAGCAACAGGAAATAAACACAAATGTGAATGTGGAAGGCACATATTAAGGATAATTTCATTGCATATGAACGAAAATTCAACTGATAATGCTTATACTTGGAATGTAGTTTGATCATGTAATAAGTCTGGAGAAAAGACTGCTAGTTTAATAGCTTAGTGACATCAGAGAACTGGACCAACATCTAAACTTATATTAAACACACCAACTTATATTGTTTTAGCCTTTATAATTAACTTATTTATATTATGCTTACTGTGTGCCACATACTCTTCTACTATACATATATACATATGTAAATACTATACATATTTATACTGTATATTTATTATAGAGAGATTTACATACGTATTTATATATTTTTACCAGAAAATTGATTTTTTAAATATTCAAAATTGTTCTTGATTAGTGATATGAGTTGATGTGCTTAAGAATCAAATTGACAGGGTTTCAGAATGGATAAAAAAACAAAACCCATCAATATGCTGCCTACAAGAAACTCATTTTAGACCTGAAAACACCTCCAGATTGAAAGTGAGGGGGTGGAAAACAATTTACCATGCTAATGGACATCAGAAGAAAGCTGGGGTGGCAATCCTTATATCAGATCAATTAGATTTTAAGCCAAAGACTATAATAAGAGATGAGGAAGGACACTATATCATACTCAAAGGGTCTGTCCAACAAGAAGATCTAACAGTTTTAAATATCTATGCACCTAACATGGGAGCAGCCAACTATATAAACCAATTAATAACAAAATCAAAGAAACACATTGACAAGAATACAATAATAATAGGAGACTTTAACACACCCCTCACTGAAATGGACAGATCATCCAAGCAAAAGATCAACAAGGAAATAAAGGTCTTAGATGACACACTGGACCAGATGGACATCACAGATATATTCAGAACATTCCATCCCAAAGCAACAGAATACACAGTCTTCTCTAGTGCCCATGGAACATTCTCCAGAATAGATCACATCCTGGGTCATAAATCAGGTCTCAACCGGTATCAAAAGATTGGGATCATTCCCTGCATATTTTCAGAACACAATGCTCTGAAACTAGAACTCAATCACAAGAGGAAATTTGGAAAGAGCACAAATACATGGAGCCTCAGCAGCATCCTTCTAAAGAATGAATGGGTCAACCAGGAAATTAAAGAAGAATTGAAAAAAAAAAACATGGAAACAAATGATAATGAAAACACAATGGCCCAAAATCTGTGGGAGACAGCAAAGGCAGTCCTGAGAGGAAAATATATAGCGATACAAGCCTACCTCAAGAAACAGGAAAGGTCTCAAATACACAACCTAACCCTACACCTAAAGGAGCTCGAGAAAGAACAACAAAGAAAGCCTAAACCCAGCAGGAGAAGAGAAATCATGAAGATCAAAGCAGAAATCAATGAAAAAGAAACCAAAAAAACAATAGAACAAATCAATGAAACTAGGAGCTGGTTCTTTGAAAGAATTAAAAAGATTGATAAACCCCTGGCCAGACTTATCCAAAAGAAAAGAGAAAGGACCCAAATAAATAAAATCATGAATGGAAGAGGAGAGATCACAACCAACAGCAAAGAAATACAAACAATCATAAGAACATATTATGAGGAACTCTATGCCAACAAATTCGACAATCTGGAAGAAAAGGATGCTTTCCTAGAGACATATAAACTGCCAAAACTGAACCAGGAAGAAATAGAAAACCTGAACAGGCCCATCACCAGTAAGGAGATTGAAACAGTCATCCAAAATCTCCAAACAAACAAAAGCCCAGGGCCAGATGGCTTCCCAGGGGAATTATACCAAACATTTAAAGAAGAATTAATTCCTATTCTCCTGAAACTGTTCCAAAAAATAGAAATGGAAGGAAAACTTCCAAACTCATTTTATGAGGCCAGCATCACCTTGATCCCCAAACCAGACAAGGATCCCATCAAAAAAGAGAATTACAGACCAAATCCTTGATGAACACAGATGCGAAAATTCTCACCAAAATACTAGCCAATAGGATCCAACAGTACATTAAAAGGATTATTCACCACGACCAAGTGGGTTTTATTCCAGGGCAGCAGGGTTGGTTCAACATCCGCAAATCAATCAATGTGATACAATACATTAACAAAAGAAAGAACAAGAACCATATGATACTCTCAATAGATGCTGAAAAAGCATTTGATAAAGTGCAACATCCCTTCCTAATCAAAACTCTTCAAAGTGTAGGGATAGAAGGCACATACCTCAATATTATCAAAGCCATCTATGAAAAACCCACTGCAAGTATCATTCTCAATGGAGAAAAACTGAGAGCTTTTCCGTTAGGTCAGGAACATGGCAAGGATGTCCGCTGTCACCACTGCTATTCAACATAGTACTAGAAGTCCTAGCCTCAGTAATCAGACAACAAAAAGAAATTAAAGGCATCCAAATCGGCAAAGAAGAAGTCAAACTATCGCTCTTTGCAGATGATATGATACTTTATGTGGAAAACCCAAAAGGCTCCACTCCAAAACTGCTAGAGCTTGTACAGGAATTCAGTAAAGTGTCAGGATATAAAATCAATGCACAGAAATCAGTTGCATTTCTTTACACCAACAACAAGACAGAAGAAAGGGAAATTAAGGAGTCAATCCCATTTACAATTACACCCAAAATCGTAAGATACCTAGGAATAAACCTAACCAAAGAGGCAAAGAATCTATACTCAGAGAACTATAAAGTACTCATGAAAGAAATTGAGGAAGACACAAAGAAATGGAAAAATGTTCCATGCTCATGGATTGGAAGAATAAATATTGTGAAAACGTCTATGCTACCTAAAGCTATCTACACATTTAATGCAATGCCTATCAAAATGCCATCCAATTTTTTCAAAGAAATGAAGCAAATAATCCTAAAATTTATATGGAACCAGAAAAAGACCTCGAATAGCCAAAGGAATATTGAAAAAGAAAGCCAAAGTTGGTGGCATCACAATTCCAGACTTCAAGCTCTACTACAGAGCTGTCATCATCAAGACAGTATGGTACTGGCACAAAAACGGACACATAGATCAATGGAACAGAATAGAGAGCCCAGAAATAGACCCTCAACTCTATGGTCAACTAATCTTCGACAAAGCAGGAAAGAATATCCAATGGAAAAAAGACAGCCTCTTCAACAAATGGTGTGGGGAAAATTGGGCAGCCACATGCAGAAAAATGAAATTGGACCATTTCCTTACACCACACACGAAAATAGACTCAAAATGGATGAAGGACCTCAACGTGAGAAAGGAATCCATCAAAATCCTTGAGGAGAACACAGGCAGCAACCTCTTCGACCTCAGCCGCAGCAACTTCTTCCTAGGAACAACACCAAAGGCAAGGGAAGCAAGGGAAAAAATGAACTATTGGGACTTCATCAAGATCAAAAGCTTTTGCATAGCAAAGGAAACAGTCAACAAAACCAAAAGACAACTGACAGAGTGGGAGAAGATATTTGCAAACGACATATCAGATAAAGGGCTAGTATCCAAAATCTACAAAGAGCTTAGCAAACTCAACACCCAAAGAACAAATAATCCAATCAAGAAATGGGCAGAGGACATGAACGGACATTTCTGCAAAGAAGACATCCAGATGGCCAACAGACACATGAAAAAGTGCTCCACATCACTGGGCATTCGGGAAAATAAAAATCTTAACCACAATGAGATACCACCTCACACCAGTCAGAATGGCTAAAATGAACAAGTCAGGAAATGACAGATGCTGGCGAGGATGTGGAGAAAGGGGAACCCTCCTACACTGTTGGTGGGAATGCAAGCTGGTGCAACCACTCTGGAAAACAGCATGGAGGTTCCTCAAAAAGTTGAAAATAGAGCTACCTTATGACCCAGCAATTGCACTACTGGGTATTTACCCTAAAGATACAAATGTAGTGATCCAAAGGGGCTCGTGTACCCGAATGTTTATAGCAGCAATGTCCACAATAGCCAAGTTATGGAAAGAACCTAGATGTCCATCAACAGATGAATGGATAAAGAAGAAGTGGTATATATATACAATGGAATACTATGCAGCCATCAAAAGAAATGAAATCTTACCATTTGCGACAACATGGATGGAACTAGAGCATATTATGCTTAGCGAAATAAGTCAACTGGAGAAAGGCAACTATTACATGATCTCCCTGATATGAGGAAGTGGAGATGCAATGGGGGTGGGGGTTAAGGTGGTCGGAAAAGAAAAAATGAAACAAGATGGGATCGGGAGGGAGACAAACCAAAAGAGACTCTTAATGTCATAAAACAAACTGAGGGGGTGGGGAGGGAGAGGGGTTGGGAGAGGGTGGTTGGGTTACATTATATGTTTAAATAGAAAAAAGCTTAAATTAAAAAAAAAGAAATATTCAGAGTTTTTCCTTTGTCCAAATGAATTCAGTTTTACACTATTTCCTAACAGACTAATCATGTCTCTGAAAGCGCCTGCCTCATACCTAACTCTAGGTAATGAATAGAGTGCCTTATAAGTCAGTAAACTGACCTAAGTAACAACCATAATCATCATCAGTGTCATCATCAATATGACAGTTTACTATATACCAGGCAGGTATTAGCTGACTTAATCCCCATAATTAACTTTTAAAGTAGGCAAAGACATTATTATCTTTGTTTTACAAATGAAGAGATTCAGGCACAGAGATGTTAAATGGTTTCCCAAGTTCACAGAACTAGTAAGTGACAGAAATCTGATTCCAGTTCAAGTTGTAGGCTCCAGAGTCCATGTTCATAACCCCTAATGCCTTCACACTCTGTGAGCTCTATTTATATTTTTGGGAATAGAATTTTTATGATATCTCTTATTATATATGTATTATTTATTAAACATTAATCATCCTCAGGTTGCATATTCTAGTCTAGACAGCCAATGAGTGCTGAAGTTAGCTGGCCACAGCACCAAAACTATACTCCAAGAATGTTTTGCATAATTTATATTAAATGTGAAAACAAGCAAATTTCCTTAAAAAGTCATGCCTATAGCATGGCAGGTGCATTTTCTATAATCATGTTCCATGAAATAAACATCTGAATGACTCTTTTTTGCTCTGTAGGCTCAGCTGTTACAAAGAAGTGACAATTTACACAGTGATTTGAATTGAAAAGGTCTTTTCCAATCAGCCCTATGTCATAATTCACAACTCTATAAGGAGAGTGGTTTAGATAGATTCACATGTGCAGATCCTAAAATGAATGCCACAAACACTAAAATCATTGCCCTTCTATTCACAAAGCAAAGGTCTCAAAATCTGTTCAAGAAGGAAATAATTTTAAATGCTTTGGTCAAGTATAAAATAATAATTTAGGCATTTATTCAGTTGTCCACTTTGCAAGCCGAGAGAAAAATTATAGAAGTTTAATATCAGTCATGAAAAGGAGATAAAACATCAAGATTTTTGTTTATTGGAATAGGCTTAACAAAAACTAGCCCAAAAATAGAAAAGATACAACACAATCTCAATCATTAGACATGCCACTATTTCATTATTCCAGGTAATTTTAGGTTCTAAATAAATGTTTTATTTTCATAGAGAGATACTGGATACAATAGGTGAAATGAATATTATTAAATGAAGGTTAATGAGCATGGATAAACAGGCAGGAACCAATTCATATGAAGGGAAACACCAACAAGTTGTGGCTAGATTACCAAAAGCACATATATGATATACTATACTGTACTATACTATACTATACTGTATATAAAAGTATGATGCACATAAATTTATGATTATCAAAAATTTCAATCTGTCTTCTACTTCATCAGAAAAATACCAGAACTATTTGCTTTTTTAAAAAATTAGCAGATTTTTTTTTTTAGAACAGTTTTAGGTTTACAGCAAAACTGAGCAGAAAAGTACAGAGTCCCAATCTATACTGCCTCCCCACACACAGCCTCCCCAGTCATACAACACCATTGTGGATAAAAAAACACTGATACAACTTATCAGTAAAGTTCATGATTTACATTTGTTGTGTATATTATTCATTCTATGTGTTTTGACAAATGTATACTGATGAGTGTCTACCATTACAGTATGACACAGAACAACTTTACTCCCTGAAAATTCCCCTATGCTCCATCTATTCATCTTAACCTCTTTCCAAGCCTCTTAAAATCAATGATCATTTTACTGTATCCATAGTTTTGCCTTTTCCAGAATATCATATCGTTGAAATCGTATAGTAAGTAGTCTTTCCAGATTAGCTTCTTTCACTTAGTAATGCATTCAAATTTCCTCTATGTGTTTTTGTGGCTTCAGAGCTCATTTTCTTTTTTAGCACTGAATAATATTTCATTTTATAGATGTAGCACAGTTTATATATCCATTTACCTACTGAAGGAGATCTTGGTCGCTTCCAATTTTTGGCAGTTTTGAATAAACCAGCCATAGATATTAATGTGGAGGTTTTGTGTGAACATAAGTTTTCAAATCATTTGGGGAATACGAAAGCATGCAATTGCTGAATCAATAGGAAAAATATGTTTAGTTTTCTAAGAACCTGCCAAATTTTCTTCTACAGTGGCTGTACCATTTTATGCTCCAAAACCAGTAATGAATGAGATTTTCCTTTTTATGTCTTTCTCAGCATTTGGTATTGTCAGTATTTCAACTTTTAGCCACACCTATGTGTGAATAGTGCTATCTTGTTTTAATTTGCACTTCCTTAATGAAGAATTATGTTGATCATCTCTTCAAATACTTATTTGTATATCTTTTGCCCATTTTTAAACTGGGTTTTTGTTTTATTATTGTTGAATTTTAGGAGTTCTTTCTATATTTTAGTTAATGGCCATTTATCAATATGTCTCTTAGACGTATTTTTTTCTCAGAAATATTTTTTTCCCAGTCTGTTGCTTATCTTCTCATTGTCTTGACAGTGTCTTCACAGAAGTTTTCATTTGCTGAAGCCCAGTTTATCAATTTTTTCTTTCATGAATTATGCTTTTAGTGTTGCATCTAAAAAGTGATTGTCAAACCCCAAATTATCTAGATTTCTCCCACGTTACCTTCTGGGAGCTTTATCATTTTGCCTTTTACATTTAGGTTTGTGATCCATTTTAAGTTATTTTTTTGTGGATGGTATAAGGGTGTGTCTAGATTCATTTTGTTACATGTAGATGTCCAGTTGTTTCAGCACTGTTTATTGAAAAGACTATCCGTGCTCCATTGTTTTGCCTTGCTTGTTTCCTCATATATCAGTTGATTATAATTGTGTAGATCTATTTCTGGACTCTATAGTCTGTTTAATCTATCTGTTTGTTTATTCCTTTGTCAGTACCACACTGTCTTGATTACTATAGTTTTATAGTAATACTTAAAGTCAGGAAGTGTTGGTCCTCCAGCTTTGTTCTTTAATATTGTGTTGGCTATTCTGAGGTTTTTTTCTATCCATAAAAACATTAGCATCAGTTTGTTGACATCTACAAAACAACTTGTTGAGATATTCATTAGAATTGCACTTAATCTATAGATCAAATTGGGAGGGACTTACATCTTATAAATATTAAATATTACTACCCCTGAATATGGAATATCTCTCCATTTGTTTAGTTCTTTAATTCTTTTCATAATAATTTTGTAGTTTTCCTCATCTAGGTCTTACACATATTTTTTTAACTTATATGTATTTCATTTTTTAGTGCTAATGTAAATAATACTGTGTTTTTAAATTGAAATTCCATTTGTTTATTGTTGATACACAGGAAAGCAAATGATTTTGGTATATTAACCTTGTATCCTACAACATTGCTATAATTATTTTTTAGTTCCAAGAATTTTTTTCTCAACTCTTTGGGATTTTCTACATAGATAATCATTTCTTCTGCAAATAAAAACAATTCTATTTTTTCTTTCCCAGTCTGCCTCTTACTTCTTTCTCTTCTTTTATTGAGTTAGCTAGGACTTCCAGTAAGATGTTGAAAATGAATGTTAAGAGGGAACATCTTTGTCTTGTTGCTAATCTTAACAGAAAATCATTTGATTTCTCACCACGAAGTGTGATGTTAACTGTAGATACTTTGTAGATGTTCTTTATCAAGTTGAACAAGTTCTTTTCTATTCATAGTTTGCTGAGAGGTTTTATTATGAATGGGTGTGTGATTTTTGTCAAATACTTTTTCTGTGTCTATGGATTTGATTATGTGATTTTTCACCTTTAGCTTATTGACGTGATTAATTACACTGATTTTTAAATTTTATTTATTTATTTATTTTTTAAAGATTTTATTTATTTATTTGACAGACAGAGATCACAAGTAGGCAGAGAGGGAGAGAGGAGGAAGCAGGCTCTCCGCGGAGCAGAGAGCCCAATATGGGGCTCGATCCAGGACCCTGAGATCATGACCTGAGCTGAAGGTAGAGGCTTTAACCCACAGAGCCACCCAGGTGCCCCTACACTGATTTAAAAAAAAAAAGTTTTTACTTTAATTCCAGTTAGTTAATATACAGTGTAATATTAGTTTCAGGTGTACAATATAGTGATTCAATACTCCCACCCAGTGCTCATCACAACAAAGACACTCCATAGTCCTCATGATCTATTTAAACCATTCCCCCCACCCACCTCCACCCTGGTAACCACCAGTTTGTTCCTTATAGTTAAGTCTGTTTCTTGGCTTGCCTCTCTGTCTTTTCTTTTTCTTCTTTTCTAGTTTGTTTTATTTCTTAAATTCCACATATGAGTGAAATCATATGGTATTTGTCTTTCTCTGACTCATTTCACTTAACATAATACTCTCTAGGTTCATCCATCTCATTGCAAATAGTAAGATTTTATTCATTTTTATGGCTGAGTAATATTTCAATATATATCTCACATCTTTATCCATTAATCAGTTGATGGACACTAGAGCTGTTTCCATAATTTGGCTATTGTAGGTAATACTGAATTGCATTGATTTTTTTGAATGCTGAACCAGTCTTGCATAACTGGAAGAACTCTCATTTGGTCATGGTGTATAATTTTTATATATTGTAGGTTTTATTTGGTAGTTTTTTAAAAGGATTTTTAGATCTATGTTCATAGAAGATGTTGGTCCATAGTTTTCCTCTTTTAATATCCTAGTCAGGTAATGTAATGTAGAGTGATGTTGGATTCACAGAATGTGGTGTGAACTTTTCTCACCCTTTCTATGTTCTGGAGGAAATTGTAAAGAATTGGAACAATATCTTACTTAAAGGTTCAGTAGAATTTACCAGGGAACCCATTTGGGCTAAACCACTGGCTTCTTTTTTAACATTGAACAAAACCTTATTGAAATTCACAGATAAGTAGCAATGCTTTAAGGAGCTCAATACTAAGCAATTTCATTGTAAACTTTTCCCTCCAAGTCACACACAAAAATATTTAGGAAAAGTATAAATAAGGGCTAAAGAACTAGCATTCATATCATCTTTATAAACTGGAAAAACTTTGAAATCGCTTGAAAGAATGCAAGTAGTACATAAAAACATTTTATATTTTTCTTAGAGAAAACCCAATGGCCACAGAGGAGAGAAAACGTAGATATTTGCTTCCTTCAGATAAGCCTGGTATTTCACATGAAAGATTTTTAGTAATGCAGTATATTATTCAATAAAAAACTTAATCTTCCCATTTCACCACAAATTTCGTGATTATAAAAAGATCTTCATTATTTGTTGCTAGTAATGATGTTTTTGGTGGTTTTATTATACAAAACTCAGTTTCAAGGCCCAGCTCCAAGAGAGCCATTATATTCCTAAAATTCTCAGTGAAAATTAACCACATATCCTTACTTACTATAGCCTCTGTCTGTAATGCATATTTTTTGGGAGACAGCAATGAAGTTCTTATAGGTATTATACCCAAAATATGTAAATCTTAAGCAATTTCAATATTCACATGAAAATAAACATTTTATTTTATTTTTTTAAATAAACATTTTAGCAAAAATTCAGGAGAAAGTGGTGTCTATTGCACAATATTATCATTTATATAAATATATATGTGTATACATAGTAAATATGTATATATATGCTATATTTGTGTACATGGGTATGTATACATGTATTAAACAAACTTACTATTTATTTTTCTTTCTTTCAATTAAATAATTAAACATAATGAAAGTAGATATAGCCCAGACATCAGATATTTTGGCTCATCTGCTCCTAAATCCATAATGAACTTTGCATAAGTCAAATAAGATTGATGAAAACATGCTCAGTTGGTGTCCAGAACTCAAGAATGAGTCAGCACAGCCAAGTGGAAACAATGATGGCACAGTTATCTAAACATCTTTAGCTGCTGTTAGGGCCAATGATTTTTTACAGTCACTAAAAAATTTTCCAGAATATTAAAGATAAGATATATATTTAATTAAACAAATTGGCTTTAGGAAACTAAAATTAATAACATAATTGAGAAATGTGAAATTACTTCCAATATGATTGTCATTACATGCTACAAGATAATTCCTGGACTTTTAGTAATCTGTTTCCAGAGTGTTTTCTGACTTTGATTCTAAAGATTTTACAGAAGTCTCCACTAACAAAAACTCACCCATCACACTGAAAGGTAAAAATAAATAGGAAAAATGAATTGATGTTCTATTCTTTGTACAAAGCAATAGTGATGATTAAGATAGAATGGCAGGCTTCATTTGTGGAAAAGTTCCTGTTATTCCCATAAAAATTATTTGCATTTCATTCTGTATGTACATTTTTTTGACTCAGTAATCACATTTTTTAAATTTCACATTTTTTAGATTTAAATTTCTCATTTTTTAAATTTAAAATTTTTTAAATTTTTTAAATTTAAATTTTAAATAAAAAATTTTAAATTTTTAAAATTTTTAAATTGTAAATTTGATTTACAATTAAATATTCTTTAGCTTTTTAAAACATTTTAATCAAAAATCATAATTATTTTTGAAGAACATAGGAACTTCCTATACATTTAAATGAAGATTCTTTCATGTAATAAATATTTTCCTAATGCATCTATCTCAATAGTCTTAAAATTTTGTCTTAGAAGTTATGATTATAAAGGTTTTACCTATCTAACCCTAATTCATAAAAGTTTCATTATGTGTGAAAAAGCCTAACATTTAAAAAACACAAACAAAAAAGTCACAGAAGTTTATTTATTCTTTTTTAAGTTTTTTTTTTATTTATTTGACAGAGATCACAAGTAGGCAGAGAGGCAGAGAGAGAGGAGGAAGCTGTCCTCTGTCCGCAGAGCAGAGAGCCTGATATGGGGCTCAATCCCATGACCCTGGGATCTATGACCCGAGCCGAAAAGCAGTGGCTTTAACCCACTGAGCCACCCAGGCGCCCCCAGAAGTTTATTTTTAATTCAATAACATCATGGAAATAAAGCTAAACTAAGACCCAAGTTATTTCTCTTTTAGTTTTAGCCTAGAACAAGTCAACATTTTCTTCTATGAATTAGGCCAAGTTACGTAACTTCTTTGGGAATCAGGTTTGTTATTTAATGAAGGAATTTAGCGTTAGAGTTTCCTTTCAGCTTTAATATTTTATATAGTATTTCCCATAATGTATTTGTCAGAACCCTAGTCTTATAAGTTATTCCACCTTAAAATGAGGATTTCATGATTAAATTCATTTGGGAATTCACACACTTCATTTATTCAATGTACATTTCCATAATATTTTTATAATGTGGGACATCTGGGTAGCTCATTTGGTTAAGCGACTGCCTTAGGCTTAGGCCATGGTCCTGGTGTCCCGGGATGGAGTCCCGCATTGGGCTCCCTGCTCAGCAGGAAGTTTGCTTCTCCCTCTGACCCTCCCCCTTCTCATGCTCTCTCTCTCTCTCAAATAAATAAATAAATAAATATTTAAAAATATATTTCTACATTGTGAACTAAGACTGTCTTGAGGAGTCAGTTGATATGTTTTGTCAAGGAGACAGCATTAATCAAATAACCATGCAAGTAAGTGCTTAAAATAGCAATTATAACATATAATACAGATGAAAGTTACTTGATATTCTGAGGTTCCTATTAGAATGGACATTCAAATGAGGCTTTCTTGAGGAAGTGACAACTTAACTGAGATTAAATGAATATGTAGTATTCAAGTAGGAAAAGCAGGGCAGAAGATGTATCTAGTGAGTGGAAAATGTGAACAAATGCATAGTGGCATGAGGGAAATGACACTACAATACATATTAAAGCAGATCCATATGGTGGAGGCAAAGAACACACCCCAGACTGTAGAACTGATAAAAACCAGACTTTCAAATGTTTTATGCAGTTAAGATTTTGCTCTTAGTAATGAAGGAGAACCATTCAACAGCAGCTAGGAAATGTTGGGAAAGGACATTCTTGCTGAAATAGATCTGGACAAATACCTGACAGGGTAGTATTTATTACTGTACCTATTGCATAACTTATCTATCTGTTTCATAAGCTTACTACCTTAAAACAAAATGTATTTGTTATAGCACATCTTACTATTATTTTTTATTGATGTATAATTAACATGCATCATTATATTTGTTTCAGGTATGCAACATAATGATTCAACAATTTTAAAGAGTATTTAGTGCCCACCACAAGTATAGTCATCATCTGTTGTCATACAATGTTTTTACAATCTTATTGACTATATTCTTTATGCTGTACTTTTCATCTACATGATTTATTTTATAACTGGAAGTTTGTACCTCTTAATTCTCTTTATCTATTTCACCCATCCCCTCCACCTACCTCCCTTTGGCAACCACTTGTTCTCTATTTAAGAATTTGTTTTTTCTTTTTCTTTTTTCTTTGTTTTGTTTTTTAAATTCCACATATGAGTAAAATCATATGCTATTTGTCTTTCTCTGACTAACTTCACTTAGCCTTATACCCTCTAGATCCATTCATGTTGTTGCAAATGGCAAGGTTTCATTCTTTTTTTATGACTGAATATATATATGCATGCTACCTATAGGAGTTAACAAACACATTACAAGAGTAACACAGTCATTACACTAGTAATACATTACACTGTAACACAGATTTTATATATATATATATATATGCCACATCTTTGTTATTCACTCATCTATTGTTGGTTGCTTTTGTATCTTGACTATTGTAAACAATGCTGGAATAAACAGAGGTGTACATATATCTCTTTCAATTAGTGTTTTTGTTTTCCTTGAGTAAATAACCCATAGTAGAATTACTGGGTCATATGGTATTTTTATGGTCAATAATCTATTTATAGCATAGTTGGGTCTTCCATTGTAAGATCTCATAAAGTTCCAATCAAGGTGTTAGATGGGATTGTGGTATTTATCTGAGGTTCTTTCTCTCTCTCTCTTACCCTTTGTGTGTATGTGTCTTTCTCTGTTATATGAGTGACAAATCTCCTTAACAAAAGTGTCTATCAAGCTTTAAGAAAATGATCAACTTAAATCTAACAGAAAAGTGAGTGAAGCATATGTAAAGACAGAACAGGAAATACAAAGGACTCTTAAACCAATCGAAAGATGATACTCAACTATGCTCAGATTAATAAAAATGCATATTAAAATGACACTAATATAGTGTTTCCCACCTCAGATTGGATAAAAACAAAACAATTGGCACTACCTTCTCATGGCCAGACTATGTGTTTGTTAACTGCTATATGTAGCAACTGGGCAATCTTTTTTCTTTTTTTTAAGATATTATTTATTTATTTCACAGACAGTAGGCAGAGAGGCAGGCAGAGAGAGAGGAAGGGAAGCAGACTCCCTGCTGAGCAGAGATCCCGATGTGGGGCTCCACCCCAGGACCCTGAGATCATGACTTGAGCCAAAGGCAGAGGCTTTAACCCACTGAGCTACTCAAGTGCCCCACAACTGAGCAATCTTAATTAAAATTATAATTGCAGTACTTTTTTACCAGGCAGTTTCATTTTGGTGAAATTATCTCTCAGATACAAATAATGCATTATTTTTTGTAGCAATCTTTTGAAACAACTTAATATCCAACTCTAAAAATAGTTTAAATCAATTGTGTGTTTCTATGGAACAGAATCCTATCAAAAAATGGGCAGAAGACATGAACAGACACTTCTCCAAAGAAGACATACAAATGGCTAACAGACACATGAAAAAATGTTCATTATCATTAACCATCAGAGAGATTCAAATCAAAACCACATTGAGATAACACCTTATGCCAGTTAGAATGGCCAAAATCAACAAGGCCATAAACAACAAGTGTTGGAGGGGATGTGGAGAAAGGGGAACCCTCTTACACTGTCAGTGGGAATTCAAGTTGGTACAGCCACTTTGGAAAACAGTGTGGAGATTCCTTAAGAAATTAAAAATAGAGCTACCCTAGGACCCTGCAATTGCACTACTGGGTATTTACCCCAAAGACACTGATATAGTGAAAAGAAGGGCTATCTGTACCCCAATGTTCATAGGAGCAATAGCCACAGTTGCCAAACTGTGGAAAGAACCAAGATTCCCTTCAACAGACAAATAGATAAAGAAGATACGGTCTATATATGCAATGGAGTATTATGCCTCCATTAGAAAGGGTGAATACCCAACTTTTATATCAACATGGATGGGACTGGAAGAGATTATGCTGAGTGAAATAAGGTAAGCAGAGAGAGTCAATTATATGGTTTCACTTACTTGTGGAGCATAAGGAATAACATGGAAGACATTGGGAGATGGAGAGAAGTGAGTGGGGGGAAATCAGAGTGGGAGACAAACCATGAGAGACTGTGGACTCTGAGAAACAAACTGAGGGTTTTGGAGTGGAGGGAGGTGGGGGGTTGGATGAGCCTGGTGGTGGGTATTATGGAGGGCACGTACTGCATGGAGCATTGGGTATGGTGCATCAACAATGAATTTTGGAACACTGAAAAAAAATTAAATAAAAAAAAGAATCCTATAGAACTGTAAAAACAAAACAAAACTAAAGCAAAAATAAAGAAAGCAATCTATACTGATTTGGTAAGATTTCTAGGATACTCTATTAAGTAAAAGGGCAAGATAAGAGGCATCTGGATGGCTCAGTGGTTTAAGCCTCTGCCTTCGGCTTGGGTCATGATCTCAGGGTCCTGGAATCGAGCCCCACATCGGGCCCTCTACTCAGTGGGGAGCCTGCTTCCCCCTCTCTCTCTCTGCCTGCTGCTCTGCCTGCTTGTGATCTCTCTATCAAATTAATAAATAAAATCTTTAAAAAAAAAAGGGGCAAGATAATTACAGCTTCTAAACTGCATATTGTCACACTAATCTTTGTGCAAAATAGGAAGAATAATGTATGTACACATTAATCTATGCATAAAGAAATTGTGGAAAGTTAAACTAGACACTGGTTATACATTTTGATATTTGTAAATGCATTTCCTCTTCATAGTCAAATAACAAATTTGAATATTGTGAAAATAAGGAGGGTCACTGAAAATATTGAATAGGGCTGAAAAGTAAAATAAATTGAGAACTGAGGAGTCAAATATTTTTATTCTCACTGGTGCCCTTAATAAGGGAGCTTATTTTAATTTTCATTGTACACAACAGATTGAAAACTTCTGCATTAATGAAGCTCACATTAGAGCTTAATTTAATGTTTTCCAAATTTATTTGGTCATGTATGATTATTCAAATATCATACATTAAGAACCAAGTAATTTAATATTTTGTGGAATACATTTTGGAAAAATACTGCTTTATGACATTAAAACTTTTAAGTACTTTGTCAGTCATTAATAATTACTATTTTAATAGTTCCACTCTCTAGTATACACGTAACGTATATATTTTTAATAATTTAATTATAAGTGCTTTTGAAAGGATAACTATACAATTTTTATGAAAAATGGTTTACAATAGAATGATAAGAAAATGAAAATTTTAATATGAGTGAGTTTGAAATTTTTTAAGGCTGAACTAGCAACCTTAATCTTTTGAATAACCTAGATTTTAATTTGGCATGAAATCATTTCAAGCTGTGTAATAAAACTAATGAGGCTGCTACAAGAGTGCAAAGCAATAATCAACATATATTTTATTGTTGGAAACTGTATTAAGTCCATGCATGAGGTGAACTAAGACAGCTTTTTTCTTTGTGTGCTTCAGAAAGGATGACATGTATTCAGACTGCTTTCCTAAAAAGAAGAAAATACCATTCTAAATATGTTCAACGCCTAGAAAAAGCTCAAAATCATTATTTTCAAACAAATGTAGAACCTTGAGAATCACTCAGTGTAATGATATCAAAATACAAAAGTACCTTCTCTGCCTACCAATTGGACATAAATATACACACATATATATTAAGCACATATCTCCAATCAACAGACTCCATTCATCAAAGCAGCAGGTCTTTCTACAAAGCAATTATGATCAATGGAGGTAAATCTAAATATCTGTTAGCATACATAATACATCTAGCAGATGAAAATGAGTTCAGATTTATCCAGGTGATGTGTAATGTCAGAAAAAATGATGATTCTCATATGTATGAATTATAGTGATTTTTCTCCATAATATATAAGCTGAATCAAGGGTTACTCTGAATTATATGTTGGGAATTTTCAGAAAATGACAACTAAACTACTTAAAATAGTTCTTTGTACCACTCTACTACCATGATGAGTGAAGAACAGTCAACCAACACAGGGCCATTTGTGCACCGATTCATTAGTATATCCAGCAACCGAGCTTCTCAGTTAACCACCTACTTACTGATTTCTTAAATTATAACTGAGTATAATGTGGACAGCCTTTGCCTTTTAGGAGCTCTCATTCTTGTGGGTTATCCACACTACTAAGTATTCTTACCATGGGAAGTGATAAGGAGGTGCATTACAAAGTAGTGGTGGGAGCATCTAAAGCAAGTCTGGGATCAGAGAAAGCTTCTTGAAGTGGTGATACCTGAGCTTAGTCTGACTAGCTTGAGTGGGAGTTAGCCAGCTGAAGCTATTTGTAAAGTTATTTCAATGCCACCTGCAGAGGCACAGAAAGGAGAGATTGCCAGTTGTGCATAACGAATGACAAGAAACCTATTGTTATTAAAGGAAGAGAAGAGAGGATCAAGATAGGAGAGTAAAAGGGGAGATAGAAATCAATAAAGGGAGTATTTGAACTTGAAGTTTTAGAAATAACTGTGAATTAAAAGAGGACTCCAAAGGGAAAAAGAGTAACAGAAATGTTCTAAAAAAATTTTTTTATAAACATAGCACTTATAGCATTTGGAATAAAATGTTATATCTAAATGTGTATACTACTGTCTTCTCAGTCTGAATAATTAAAAGGCAAAAGTGCCTGTCTCTGTTGTTAGATTAAGTGATACTTTAAGAAAAAGAATAGAAAAATAAATGAACAAAATTAAATTGTATCAGTAAAAATGAAAGTCACGGTGTGTGACCAAGAAAAACTTGCATAATCATGTTTTGAAGGGGGGGAAGTCATACTATATTTAAGAAAACATCTCCATTATTTTAGTTTCAGCAGAAAAGAACCTAAGAAATATTTTATTGTTTCCCTTAAAACTTTAAAAATAGTATTACTATTATTTTTAGTAGGATATTGTACTCAATTTAATGAACTCCCATGGATATTCTTTCTATTGTTTCTCTTGGAAACAAAAAATTATGCCACATAATTCAGAGACTCTCTAACACTTAAATCACTATTAAATCATATTAATTTGTAGCTACCCACAAGTGTTCTTATTTAAACTAATTTACTAATCTGATTGTATCTAATTCCTAACCAACATATTTAGAATATTTATTAATTAATATAATTTCTCAAGTATCCTGTAGTCTGTTAGAAGTCACTGAGTCTCTCAGTGTAATGGCAGGGTTAAGGAGAAATCAATCAACTAAACAGCTTTGCTACACTGATTTGCGGGTTGCACTTAAATATGCTGTAATTCTTCATTTCCTCTTCCTCCCTACCTCCCTCCTTCCTTCCTTTCTTTTTTCTTTCCTTTTCTTCCTTTCCTCTCCCTCCCTCCCTCCCTTTCTTACTCTCTTCCTTTCTTTCTTTCGCTTTTTTTTTGCCAAGGATTATCTAAAGCGGTAAGTCTCGGTATTAAAAGAATGATCTTCTAAATTTTAAACCTATATTCTATGATTTTTCTCTATTTACCACAGAAATAAGGATCTAAAATTTGTTTAAAGGATAATTATTTTTATTCTGGAGGATCTAGGAAGTCAATATGTTTCAAGAACACTTGTTTAAAAAAATCAAATTACCAACTTGAAGATATGTATTTTAATGCATCACCTGAGTAGCATCAAACATAATTAAAGTATCATAATTTGGAAACAAAGTCTAAGAAATAAAATGATTGGAATTTTAAGAAAAAGGAATCTTCCGGGATGGCTGGGTGGATCAATTGTTTGCCTCTGCCTTGGGCTCAGGTCATGATCCCAGGACATGGGCTCCCTTTGGGCTCCCTGCTCAGCAGAGAGCCTGCTTCTCCTTTTCCACCCTACCTCTTCTCCTCCCCCCTCCCCCGCCCCCGTTCCCCTCTCTTTGTTAAATAAATAAAATAAAATCTTTTTTAAAAAATGCTTTCTTTAAAAAAAAAAGGAATCTTCCATTTCCCCGTATTTCTGTCACAAAGAGGCTTAGGAAAGATCTAACGCTGCAAATTTGTAACCACTTGGTTTACTTTAGCATTTTATAATATGGAATAAGTAGAAAGTCTAATGATTTATAGAAAGACTGGATATTAGTAATGTTGTGCTCAGGATTTACTGGTTTGCAATGGAAACTAGAGTGTATATGTCCTGTGGCAATGGGTTGGTCAAACACAAATGGATCTCTATGTAACTATACAAAATTTATTTGATATAAAATATGCATGTATTTTTTAAATAGGCATTTTTATCAAATTTACTGAGAGCACTTCCGACAGATAAATCACTCACTTCTTGGCTTTTCCCCTTTTATTATCTTCCTTTGAACAAGTAGTAAATGATTTCAGTTAATTGTTTAATTCGCAAGATGAGATGTACAAACTGCTACTTTTCCAAACAAAATCAGATCACCAAAAACATGTAGTTTTCAAATGTTCATTTTACCTACTCCCAATAATCTGAATGTCCAAAACATAGGAATTGGTTAGCACATTAATACTTTATATACCATTTTTTAGCAATGGCATTCTAGATAATGATATACCTAATGTGAGTGTTCTTCTTTTTAGCAATTATTAGTTTTTAAAGGAAAGTAAAAGAAAGTGAACTTAATTTCTCTTCAGAGAAGTTCCAATTCGATATAGGAAACATAATTAAAATCACATCTACATTTAGCATCTATCTATCTATCTATCTATCTATTTATCCACCCACAATTTTGAAATGGAGATCCCCTTCCTCCAAAAAGTTCAAAAGCTGCATATTTTGATCACTTAAAACTGATTATGTTGTTTAAAATTTCATGTTTTGTTTTTCTGAAGTTGACATTTATAGAGCATAATTTCTATCATTCTCCTTTTAAAGTTGAGACTAGTGTTATCTGTATTAACAGTTTCATGTTCTACATTTCCATCTAAGCACTTATTGTGTCCCACAGATTTTGATGTGTTATACTTTCACTTTCATCCCATTTAAATTATTTTATAATTTTCTTTGTGACATCTCTGACACATAGGTTTATGTAGAATATAGACGTGTATTGTTTATTTTTTTGGTACTTGGGTACTTTGCAAATATATTTCATTTACTGACAGAAATTCAATTATTAGTTACTAGCTTAATTTATTTTTTCAGAGCAGGCATTTTTGTATTTCAGGTCTTAAATTTGTTGAGGTGTGCCTTAGTGAGCAGAACATGATCTATTTTTGGTAAATATTCTCTGTATGCTTTTAGAAAAAAATATATTTTCTGTTTTGGAGAGGAGTTTCACTAAAATGTCAAGATATTGATAGTTTGGTACTCCCTCTTCTTACTGATTTTTTTAAAAAAGTATTTATTTATTTGAGAGAGACAAAGAGAATGAGCGAGAGCAGGGGTGAGGTAGATGGAGAGGTAGAGAGAGTCTTAAGCAGCTACATGCTGAGTTCAGAGCCCAGTGCTGGGCTCGATCCCAAGACTGTGAGACCACTACCTGAGCTGAAACCAAGAGTCAGATATTTACTCAACTGTGCCACCCAGAAGCCCCTATTCTTACTGAATTTATGACTACATTTTATTGTTTACTGAGAGAGGAGTGTTAATGTTTCCAACTATCTTTACAGAGTTTTGTACTTATTTCAGTACTATCAGTTTGTCCTTTATGTATTTTCAAGTCTTTGCTAGGAATATAAATATTTAGGATTGCCATGTCTTTGTAGTAAAATAACCTTATTATCATTATTATGCTCCTTTCTAAAAAGTATCTGGTAATATACCTTATTCAGAAGTTGGCCTGACCCTCCAAATTTCTGCTGATTGATGACTGCATGCTATTTTTTCTATGTATTTTTATTAAACTACATTTTGTCTTCATCTTTAAAAGGGTTATTTATAGACAGCATATAGATGAGTCTTGCTTTCTTTTAATCAAGTATGATTTGTATTTCTTTTTTTTCTTTTTTTTAAGATTTTATTTATTTATTTGACAGAGAGATCACAAGTAGGCAGAGAGGCAGGCAGAGAGAGAGGGGGAAGCAGACTCCCCACTGAGCAGAGAGCCCTATGCGGGATTTGATCCCAGGACCCCGAGATCATGACCTGAGCTGAAGGCAGAGGCCTAACCCACTGAGCCACCTAGGTGCCCCAAGATTTGTATTTCTAATAATTTGTTTCATATGTTCTTTGTTCATATTTCTCTCTTTTCTTCTTGGCTTTGTATTACTTGAATATTTTAATAATTTATGCTTTTCAATCATGAGATCATTACTAATACCTCTTTTAAAATCTTATCAGTGATTTCTCTAGTATTTAAAAAGATCTACCTGCTAATATTACATAGAAATCTTGTTAAAATGCATATTTTGATACAATAGGTCTCTGGTGGGACTCAGAAGAAGAAGAAGACACAGATGCTATAGACTATTTTGAGTAGCAGAATCCTAGAGATTGCTTTGGAAGAGGGGAATTATATGCAATTAAATTTTATTACAGATTAAATATATGGGTTTGTAGTACATATGAAAGGAAACTGCAGTCTCAGCCCCCTTTCCATTCTCATATACTGCTCTCTACATCTCAGAGAGTTATTAGAAAAGAAATAATTCTTTTAAAATGCTTAAGACTCTCTGGAACATAATGCGTGAAAAACTCATATTAGATAGTATTAGAACCTCCTTTGCTAAGTCTTTTTTTTTAAGATTTTATTTATTTGACAGAGAGAAAGATCACAAGTAGGCAGAGAGGCAGGCAAGAGAAAGGGGGAAGCAGGCTCCCCGCTGAGCAGAGAGCCCAATGCGGGGCTCAATCCCAGGACCCTGAGACCATGACCTGAGCCAAAGGCAGAGGCTTAACCCACTGAGCCACCCAGACACCCCTGCTAAGTCTTAATAATGCTATGACTCAACCTTTGTTTTAGGTTTATGAATGAATTCAAAATAGAAAATTATATTCATAATGACCATTTTAAGGGTAGAGGAACTAAATGGCTAAAGGAGTAAAACTAGGTAATGTGCCCAAACTGACACAGGTAATAATTCAGAGAATAGGGATTCAAATACAGTTTCACACAAGAATCACAATTCAAAGCTAATACACAGAGTTGAACTGTCAAACAAATTAGAGATAATACCCAGTGTCTACTAAATAATACTAAGCTTTACTAAATAAAATCAGTAGGCAATCAAAGTCTCCAGTGAAGCAGAGGGATGACCAAGGTTTTTCCCTCGATTTTCCCCTCATTGTGCCTAGATCTTTTGCTCCAGAAAGTGTCTCTAGGTGAGATTCCTAAAAGCGTCTTGTACAGTGGGGAGCATTTAAATGATCAACTACAGGACTTTTTCTAGGGCATTATGCTTCACAGTTTTGGGTTCTGTTTACTATAGGTAATCTCTAATCAGGGAAATATTGCTGGGTACATTAGAAATATGGCCTCTTCTTGAGAAGTATCATTACTGGGAATTGAGTTGACAGAGATTTCAGGTAATCTTCAATTCTTCCTTGTTTCCTCTTACCAGGAAGTGAGTGGGCCACAGAACAGTTGCTTTTACTACTTCTTCTCAGTCCTTAGGAACTAGACAATATAGTTGCTCAAGAGCTTAAGTGGTTCATGTAGCACACACAGACATAACAGAGACCCTAATGAATAGAATATGTTAATAGAATTAGTACTTTTTATGGCAGCTTGTGCATTTTCTTTTTTGTGTATTTATTTGTTTGTTTGTTTGTTTTCTGCAAGGCATCCACTGACAGAGAACTTCAGACAAGGAGTAGGTTATAGATTATGTGACAGACAGCATTACCAATCATTAGAACAGAGAGCAAGGCACACAATGAGGGCTCAAAAGGGCAAGGCATCACATAAAATCCAAGGAAGACATAGGAGAAAAGTGATTATCAGAAGCCAGCAACAAGATCTCCACCCACACAGCATTAAAGAGTGCTTTGGGTCATGTAAAGGACTTTTCAATAAATTCCAGTAAGGCCAAAGCCAATCTTGTGTATCTTGCCTGAGTGTTGCCAGTTAAAGCTACTAATTGCTTCAGGTAGGAGCTGCCTATGGGCAAGGCATCCAGGCTTGGATAAATATTGGCTGCTGGCCTAAACACAACTGGAACCATAGGCTCTGTAAAAAAGGATAAATTGGATCTTCCTGAGACCAAACAAGTTTGCACAATTTTTAAAGGAAAAGCATTCCACAATTTTAAGCCCATTAATTAATTTATTTAAGTCTTATAATTTGCTTATTATTTTGGCATAGTCAATTCTGTTTCCTATGATTTTCCTTTACCCAGTGTTTTCTTTTTTGTGTGTGTTCACTTGCCTGAGCAGAAAGAACTGTTCAGTCACCCAGGAAAAAACCAGCACCATCAAGTTGAAGTACACAGCATGTGGGGATATCACTCTCTCATGCAGTGGTTAATTTGAATTTAACTTGATTACATCAGCACATTTTATATCATAATCTATAGTCTCAAAGCAGGTGGGACATTTTGTGGCCCTTGTTTGCTCTAATATTGATGAAAAATGAATGAAATGGGATTGATTTTAAAGATTGTGTGTTTAGGGATTGTTAGGACCCAGCATCACAGAGAGATACTTTATGTCTTCTTGAAACTAAAAAGAATGAAACTCAGCATTTCCAGGAATTGTACAACTATATCTTGAAATGTACAGGTTAATAAAAAATGTTTAACAGAATGTTGACAAGGCTTTCTTTCTAAACAGCTCTCACGGAATCAGTAGCAAATCTCATCAGAAAATATGCAGGGTGATGTTGGTATTACCAAATAAATCACCATTTCTATTCTACTGAGTAATGAAAAACTATAACAAAAACACACATTTATTATTGATTTAGGACACTGTGTTGCTTTCCAGATAATGTGGCATTTTGTTATAAACAATCTGCTAGCTTCCCAGGAGGTTTGTCTCTGTTTATTTTCAGAGACTATCATCCAGCAAATATTTGAATACTTCTCATTCTTTGGAAGAAGTTCCAATTAACTGCCTTTTTGGAGATAATTTTTGACAGTTGCAAATGTCTAAGAATACTGAGTTTTCATTGTAGCTCATCCACTTCTTCCTGTGACTTTGTTCATTAAATATCCATTTAGTCTATGATTATAACTTGTAATTCAGGTATTTTTTGTTTAGATTTTTTTTTTAATTTATGTATTTGACAGACCGAGATCACAAGTAGGCAGAGAGGCAGGCAGAGAGAGAGAGGAGGAAGCAGGCTCCCTGCTGAGCAAAGAGCCAGATGCAGGGCTCCATCCCAGGACCTGGGATCATGACCTGAGCCGAAGGCTGATGATTTAACCCACTGAGCCACCCAGGTGCCCTGTAATTCAGGTATTTTTACTAACAGCACCCTTTCTCATCTGCACTTTAGTCTTACTCTCTCTGCTACTAAATTAAGAAAGGACAAATAGTTCTGATACAACTATGGGACATATGTTATTTACAGACTTCCTGTGAACCAAATATATGTTAGAAGCAAAAGAAACGTTTATAGCAGGGGCTGGGAAACTTTTCCTATAAAGGGTCAGATAGTACATGTTTTAGGTTTTGCAGGCCACATTGTTACTATTGCTCTATTGTAACTATTCAGTTCTGCTGCTGTAATATGAAAGTATCTATAGAAACTATGTAAACATATTGGTGCAGCAGTGTTCCCATAAAACTATATTTATAAAAATAGGCAGTGGCCCAGATTTGGATTGAGGCTCATACTTTTTAGCCCCTGGTCTATAAGCACCTGTTTACTTTTCAGACTCTCCTGAATTTTATTTTGGTTTCTGAGTATTTCAATACATGTTTCTTTTACTGGTATACTTTGATATATCCTCAGAAAGCTCTGCTACATTCTCTCTTTCTTTTTCTTTTAAGGTACAGAATTTGAGAAAGAGGTCAAAGACAGACCAAAGGGAAAAACCTTTTTGCTTAAGGGATTTAAGCAGAAATCACAATGTCTGATACAGGAATTTTCCAGATCTCTGTGTCTGACATCCATCATCCACCCCTGTAAGAGGACTGCGAGGACTTTTAATAAAGCATCTCCTTTTTACTGAGCTGTTCCACCTACATAAACTATGTCAGTGATTGAACTAGCAAGTATAATTAATAGAGGCAGTGGGGAGACAAACTTTACTTAGTTCTGAGAAGTACCATGCATCAAGAAAGTGCTACAACTGATGTTGCATAATTGAGCAGAAACAGAAGGTATGTTCACTACTTTTCCTGGAAAAAAAAAAAAAAAAGCCAGAGGAAGAGTCATGCAACCTAAATAGTCATACTACCAGCAACAGCAGTGATTCCAAATCTTAGCTTCACATCAGAATAACCCGGAGAGCTGGGTAAAAATAAAGATCTTGGGATTTGTAAAAAAAAAATCAAGATCTCAGAACAGAGACCAGGGAGCCTTATTTTATGGCTGCTTTGTGGCCAGGAATTTGAAAATGACTCTAGTCCAAGCCCCTCATCTTTCCTATGAGAAAACTGAAGCTGAAAGACTGTCTGTCCTCCTGCCACAGCTGCTCCTTGGCAGTCTGAACCCTGTTCTTCAGACCTGGACCACTCCATGGACCATTTTTCTATAATATGTCACTCTTGGTCACAGCACCTTCATCCCTGTGATGTTAGCCAGGTTTACCCCCCTTCCTTTCTGTGTCCTTACACCCTCTATCTTTCTTCTTGGGTGCCTTCCTTTTTTATTTACAGGCCCAGGGTTCTCATTGTTGGCCTCAAAAAAGAATAAATAAATCTAACCCAAGGAAAGGACTTGAAACCCATTGCTACTATGGTATCATGTCTTCTATGGCTTTAGGCTATTTTCTCTCTATATATTCAATGCCATGTAGTCTGATTCAAATAAATGATTGATAATTTTTAAATATAATTATTAGTTTAAATCCTGCATGCAAGCACAAAATTTTTGAATAGGCAATAACTATGCCCCAATTCTTCCCCCTTCTGGAATGATGTGATAAGTCAGATAGATAGTCCTATCTGTGCCAAATGGGGGTTTTCTAACACCATGAGAGAGGAACCCTAAAATTAAGAAACTGGAAGTTCATATACTGGATGTCCAACTGCCACCTTCCTCTCCTGAGAGAGAGAAAGGAACCTATCTAAACAAATTATCTTTGGGAAAAGAAGACCCCTAGATTCTTAATCTATGTAATGTAAATATACATCTCTGGGGAAGAGAAAAGACAAATATTTCTGAGTTTACAACTCTTAACATTTTACCCAGTTCAGTTTTTTCCCCAATGAAATGTAAATACACGCCTCCAGAAAGGTAGACCTTTCTGGAGTTCTCAGGGCCATCTAATCACCTTTTAATGTCTGAGACTTGTCCTTTTAACATACATCCAAAATTCCTTTGCTGAGAAAGCCCTACCTTTTCAGAAACATGAAAATATTTTCTCTACAGTCCTGTGATTGTTGAATTTATCATATCCTTAAGACTCAAAGAGATGAGAGGGTGTATGGTATTTAAGGGTAACAGGTTCTCTCCACCCCCTTTCTGGCAACTGCACATACATTTAAGAGTTTTGTTTAGAATAGAGCATCACTATACAGATTTTAACTTTCAAATGAGCATAAGTAACTTGATAGTTTATCTGTCATTTCATTTACTCATTTTTTTCATTCTATAATCTTTACCCAAAAAACTACTATGTTGCAACTACTATGCTTCTCTAAGTGTTAGTGGCACAATAGTAAATTAAATAGCATTCCTTTAATTTATATTTTTAAACAAATGAAAAAAGGAAAGAGGGAAGATATGAGGGAGGAAAACAAGATGAAAAGAAATAAGAAAAAAGAGAAAGAAACAGATGTATTAAAAACTTACTACCTGACAGGATATATACTGTACATATTCACATTATATGTCTCATTTCATTTAAATTACACAACCTCCACTAAAATCCTAGGAAGTGCATATTATTATTCCCATTTTACATTTGAGAAACCACGTTTAGAGAGGTAACATAATTAACCAGCTGGTCAGTGGCAGATGCCCCCACTATTATTACAAGACAAAAGGCTGATTTTTCAGGAATGGAAAGTGTCCTGTATACATAATGTAAATGAAGAATTATCAAACACTGTACTTAGCAATGTAGGTACAATAGAGCAACTTGCTGTGGGGCACAAAAGACAAAACCACTATCTCCACTGCAGATATACTGGAAGTATGCCTTGTGAGCACTTAGAAAGAATGCCCTGATTATCAAAGATCAGGTAGAGAATGCTGACAACCTAATAGCAAGACTTTATCTCAATTCCTTTAGGCCATTTTTCATTCAATAAATACTTACTTCATACCTGTGGATACTGGTATTACGTCAGGTGCTGGGAATAGTGGTAGATAAGACATATACAATCTTTGCCTTGTGGAATTTGGAGTATCTAGTCCATAAAAGCATAAGTATGATATTTGTTACAAAAGACGTAAGAGGACACTATGGGAAAATGGTACTCTAGCTCAATTTAATGGGGTCAGGAAAATTTCTACAAAGTAAACAAATCATCACTGAATCTTGAGGGACAAGCAAGAGTTAGTGTATCATGGGGGATCCAAGGGGTCAATGGGAAAGGATGTTTCAGGAGGAGAGAAGAGCAAGAGAGTGTTAAAGAAGTGATAGAAAGCAAAATACAATGATTAGGCTGACAGGCCTATATGGGGAAGATCTACTAAGATTTGAGATTGCTAAAAAAATTCTGATTATTATCAGAATTACCTGTGATTCAGTAGCACATTTAGCAAAGCTTTCTTAACATGTCAGAATGAAAAACAAGACAGATTGAAGAAGAGAGAAGTAGTATCAATGACAAAAAATAACAAATATAAAGAATTTGAATAAGATTTTTCCCACCACCATGATATAATCATAGAGACTTTATTATTTAATGAAAAAAAAATCCTGTTCTGGGAGATAGGATATTGGAACTTTCATTTTTATTCTCTCATGCAAATAGATCACTGAAACTCTCTGTATCTTGTTCTTTATTTTTTCATATGTTCAATGCAAATCTCCTCCTTTATCTCATATTTTGTTTTTTATGCAACTTTCATTTTTTTACTCTAGATCTCGTTATGTCTTGATTATGGCAATAACTTCCCAAATTCTTCCCTCTAGTATCCTTCTACTCAAAACTATGCCTTTAGAATAACAAGCATTGCTTTCATCAACTTATTTTACATTTCAAAATTCTATAATTCATTCTTATTGCCTGTAAAGCTACATTTTCAAAGTTCTGCCCATATCCAAGTCTTTTCCTCCATTTCATTCAACCATTATTCCTACCCAACATGGTCTGTACATCAGCTGGAATTTTTCGTTACACAATTCAGAACTCAGCCCTCAACACAACAGTCTTTCACTGCACTCACACATTTCCTCAAAATGTCTTCCTAGTCCTCTTCACATACCTAATTGTAGACATTCTCTAAGATTTAACTCTAATCAATCTTCTTTCAGGAAGGTTTTCTGAGGTTACTGGAATCAATCTTAATCTCTATTTTCTATGATGGCCTAGAACACTGATTTCCTTATCTATTTGCTTAAAATAAATATCAATTTCTACTACATTTTTTTGTGTGCCTCTTGAGGGCAGGAGGTCTTCTCATGTACTTTATCTAAATCATTTATAGTCACAAGTGCTGATTATATAAAAAATCAAAACATATTCAGAGAATTAAATTTGAAAACTTACTCTGTGTCAGAATGATTTAGGACGTATGGTATAATGACCTTCACTTTGGAATGAGTCATACCATTTTTTTAGCCTACCTAAGCAATGGTGATAATTAGTAGACCTAAGATTTTTCTTTTCATTGGACATATCTATATATCTATCTATCTGTCATCTATCTATACTGAATTAGACCAGCCTTGAGGTGGGAAGGTTGCCTCATTCTGCCTTATTTACCCTTTCATGTAAAATCAGTAGACAAAGATAAGTTACTCTTGAACAGCTGCATTACTGGTTGTGAGAGAAATATACTGGTATTTGCATAAATTGGACTTAATTTAAGCTCTTTTCAATAAAACAAAGAAATTTTGTTTTTATCTGATTCAGGGATTAAGCTCAAAACTACAAACTCACCTTTAGAATAACTTGTATTCTACCATCACAAAAAATGGGGTTAGGTATTTAAGAAACATTGTATATATCAATAATTATTAAACTCTAATAAAATTGGAGTCTAGCAAATAAAGCAAATATTACAATATGTATACTGATTGAATCAGTATGTCAGCATACTGACAGAATCAGTATGATTCTGATTTTTTTATATCTTTCTGTATTTTAAATATCAATTGTTATCCTCTATATTATTCCTTTAATTTAATCCTCCCAATAAACCAAGGTCAGCATTATGCCTATTCAGATTAAACACTTAACATTAAAAGTGATGCAAAATCATTATTTTCAAAAACCAAATTCAAATCCTGCTTTTTTGCTCCCCTCTTTTCACCATGCTATACTCAACAAAACATACACATCCACAATTACTGTTATTGCTAAAATAACATTTGTATAGTTATAACAAATTGACATATTTATATAATATTGGCATTATATTTAGCATATCACCTAAAATTTTTACATTTTTGAAACTTTCTTAATCTATGATAGTGTTATTAAGACTCACTTATGTCAGAAGTATTTCCTCTTTACTGTCATTCTTATAATCATTATAACTTTGCCCCTCAAATTTACCATTCACAAAACACTTCAGCATTTTCCAAAGAGAAGTACTTGTTGTGTATTCCACTTATTTTATTGTGTCAGTAATATAATGAACATTTTTACAGATTATCACTTTATCCTGAAAATATCAGACATGTGCCATCCAAAGTATTTGAAAACTTTTAAAGTCTCTAATATTTACCTTTATCTGATTATAAAACATTCATAGCTTTCTTCACTTAATTAAATGAAATAGTCACTGACTAGATAGGAAAACAGATATGATTTGTTTCTACAAGAAAATAAAACCCTACTGTCTTATGATTAATGTTCTGTTGTCTATCTGGTGTATCTGAGATTTTTTTTTCTTTTTTACTTGAAAAATGTTTTGATTTTTGGAATGCTTAACTTTTGGAGAGCTTGCTCACCCAACTTTGTCAATTATAGATAAGGTTTAAGTCACTAAGATAAGGGTGTTTTTGTACTTTCATGTACTACAAATGCATTTAGCAGTCACTTAAGTCATCACTTTTTGTTAGAATTAGCAGCTGTGCTACTACTATAGGAGGGAAATTTAGAATAAGGTACTCTAAGGTTCCATATCAAGACATATAAGTTCAGATTAGGATATTAAACACAAAAGTGGAAAAAATGCATTTGTGTGCAGGAATAGTTAAGATAATTAAGGAATAGTTAAACACATAGTAAGAAATTACAGATCAAATTCTCAAAGAGACAATGAACTTATTGAAATATTTACATATTTATGATTTTTAATATACATGCTTGATTTATTGCAATCAATGGAGGTACCACAAAAACATTCTTTTTAGGGGGAGGTGGGTGAAAAGATAGGTGAAATAGATTGAAAGATTTAAGGAATATACTTATCTTGATGAGCACTCAGAAATGTATGGAATTGTTGAATCATTATATTGTACACTTGAAAGCAACATAACACTGCATGTTAATAATACTTGAATAAAAAAAGAATTATTCTCTTCATTATGAAATTTTCAGGCTCTTCAAATTATAAGACCTATTTAACCATTTTTTTCTTAAATCAGGGCAAACAAAGTAGAACCAGGTTAACTATGATGGGCATGAACAAATTTACTAGAGTGGTAGGAATGTTCTAAATCTGGATTGTGATGATGATTGTATATATTTGTAGATTTGCTAAAAATTATTGAATTGTATACTCAAAATAGGTGGATTTTATGGCATGTAAATTATACCTCAATAAAATTACTCACTGACACACACACACATATACACACACACAAAACCCACAAAATATTCCTTTTAAATCACTAAAGCAATTCATGTAGGTAGTAAAGTTACTCTAATATTAAATTTTTCTTTTTTTAAAAAAATAGACTTCATGAAAACTAAGCATTATAATCAAATATCTATCTTTATTATAATTGAATCATTGGAGAAAAATCTTAAGAATCATAATATTTCTATATTTGCTCAGTTTCTTTAAACCTCGAATGAGCAGAATGATAGGAGAGAGGAAAATTTATGAAATTATTCTCTACTTAGTTGAGGCCTCATAAGAAAACATTTCAGCATAAAAGTATTTATAGGGGTACCTGCCTGGCTCAATCTGTAGAGCATATGACTCCTGATCTCAGTGTTGTAAGTTTGAGACCCATACTGGTATAGGGATTACTTAAAATCTTAAAAAAAAAAGCATTATAAGTCTAAAATTTGTTTCATGAATTAGTAGAGGACCCAAAATATTCTCCAATATTAGTAGGACAAATACAAATTGATTATTGGCGATTGGACATCCAGACTATTTCATAGTTTGATAATTCCATCTAAAGTCCTTTTTTTATTCATCTAGAAGTCTTTGACAAATATAACTGTACATACATTTAAGTGACAGTTTTTTGTTTTGTTTTGCTATGTTTTTAATCAGACTAATTTCACTGGGCTATAATGAATATGAAATTACTTTTTCTCTTGTCACTACCTTCAATCATAGTGTTGAATCACTATTTTCTGTCATTTTTGTCAGACAACAAAATTTTCTGGTCATTTTAAAATCTATTCCATTGAATATTCTAAGCTCAAAATATTTTCATTCTGTGTACTTTTTATATTCTTGGAAGTCTTGAGCTGATAGCCTGGTTGTGTGAAGATGGATGGGGAATGATTCTTGTTCTCAGATACCTGCTTTCTCCTTTTTATCGAAGCCTACTTTCTTTTCTGTGTTAGAGTGAAGAGATAAGAAGAGTGGTGGGAAAAGGGACAGACAGCTCTATACTTAGATCGTTCTTAAATTCTTCTCAGTTGTCATCATCTGTCTGGACAACTCTGTTAATGCTCAGTACCTTCTTTGTGAGTTTGCTGTCTTGGGGCTCTTGTGTGAATTCTTTGAAGTGTCCTGTAAGCACTCTCATTTTTACAGCTCTCCATGAGGGTATTCTATTTTCAGCTCAATCTTTTCAGCCTTTTTTTTTTTTTTTTTTTTTTTTTAGTTTCAGCAACTAGAACATAACTCCAGAAGAAACTGTTGATGGGGTCTTCTAAACCATAAGGCAGCAGCAGCCCAGCCAATTTCTCTAAGTGTCTTAATTTATCATGGAAGGATCAAACATCCTTGATGTGCTAAACCTGGGGAAAACTACCTCTCCCCTTCTACATCATGCCATCTCTTTTCCAGTCCCCTTTTCCTACTCATTTGACATAGCACTGATTACCAGGAATGCTGCCAACAATATACAACAGTTATACTCCCAATCTTTCACACTGAATCTTGTGGAACCTAAATGATGTTTTACTTTTCCTATTAAATGTAGGTCTTACACATTGCTAATATCATTTGAGAAGATGTTAGGGTAAAAGTTAACCTGTCTGTGACCTACTGTGCATGGTTAGTTTGAAGGCACTCTTTTAGTGGAAGATGGGTTAGTTATGAGCTTTAGTTTCCTCCAAGCTATCCTATCCAGATGCATATCTTGATTACCTGGGGCCCAAGTTTATAAGGTACAACCTCTATTCACCCTCAGTACTCAACTTTCCTTTCATAGAAATTAAGATAAATAGAGCAGCAATTATCACAAGTGCTGTAAAGAAATCTGTTCTGAGTCACTGACTTTACTTTTTAATCCTTTATCACTTAAAAAAAAAAAGATTTTACTAATTTGAGAGAGAGAGAGCACATGTAAGAGCAGTGGGAAGGAGGAAAGAGAGAGAATCTCTAGTTTTGGGGTTAATGTAGAGCATGAAATGAACCATAATATCTAGCTTGCTAAAATGTAACAGGGAAGAGGTTGAAGGCAAGGAAAGGTTTCAGAGAAGAGTGTAGGCCTTTGGAATGCCGGTGCCTGTGTGATCACTCTGTCCTTGGAATGCCTTAGGGAGTTGCCTTACCCAAAGCTTTCTTAGCCCAAAAAGACACCCTGTGATCTGAGAAATGTATGCATTGTTCCTCTCGCTATGTTTAGCAGAACTTTTAGAACACACAGATTAGCATATTATATCTTTCCTGTAAACAGATCCTCCTAGTTCCTGTAAGACAAGTTGTCAAACATCACATGCTTGAGAAACAGCGATAAAGATCTGTGATCATCCCGAAGAACTAATAAAAGCAGGAGCAAAGAGGAGCAAAGGGTCTTCACCTCTGAGCATTGACCCCCTTGCCTTCTCCTCTCTTTCACAGCAAAGTTTGGAGTAATTTTTCATCGGTTGGTTACAGGGATTGCTGGCCATTCCCAGCACTCCAGCAGACTCTGGAGTATGGAGCCTGACATGGGGCTTGGTTTCATGACCCTGAGATCATGACTTGAGCTGAAACCAAGAGTCCTGATGCTTAACCGACTGAGCCATGCAAGCTCCCAATCCTTTACCACCTTTAATGAAATGTGCATTTCCTAATTCAACACTGTGGTAACTTTCAGCATTTTCTCCACATCAAAAAGGGAACAGATCTGGTATGATATTAGATAGTCTGATGTACAGACTTATTTAAATATGAAAATTCTCATATGCTTGCTTTTTAAAAGACTTTATCTTTTAATCATCAGGTGGAATTCCTTACTGCTATATAAAGTTTGGGGTAATGATAAACAGGTATAAATTTATTTGAATAGAGAGAACTTTTAAAAAAGTCAATGATGCACTTATTCCTGCCTCTGAAGTCCACTGGAAGAAAGATAAGAAGAAATAGTTCTTTCTTCTCTCTCTTTTTAAAAAACTCTTCCCAGTTCATTTACTCTCTCAAAGACCCCTCCTGGGATTCTCCTCTGCCTTTTCCATTACACCACAACATCTTGTAGTGCTTTGATAGTAACTTATCTCTTAGAATTTCTAGTTCTTAAAGATCCCCAAGTCCTAGTCTAAGGAAAAGTGGAGAATAACCACAGGATTCCAAGAATTGGAGCAGCCTGGGGAAAAATGTACAGCTGGGAAAGGTGAACTCAGAACCTAGAACTTGGCAAGAAAAGTTTAGATTCACAAGAATCCCATATAGGGCACCTGGGTGGCTCAGTGTGTTAAAGCCTCTGCCTTCGGCTCAGGTCATGGTCCCAGGGTCCTGGGATCGAGCCCCGCATCGGGCTCTCTGCTCAGCGGGAACCTGCTTCCCTGCCTCTCTGCCTACTTGTGATCTCTGTCTGTTAAATAAATAAAAAAAATCTTAAAAAAAAAAAAAGGGGAGCTCTATATGTTGAGGAATTCAATCTAGAACAAGTATGTGTCCATGTGTCTGTGAACTTGAGTATTTTCATCATTATGATTAATTGTACATATTTTGTGGAAATTTACCACACCAATGAATAATGTATATTCAGAAATTAATAAATTAAGAAAAAATTTACATTTTACATTTGTAAATAGTGCTCTAAGAGTGTGAAATACTACTTATACCTAAATATAATAGTTTTATGTACATAATTAAATGCATCTAGGATTGATTGATTTCACATTACTGTGATGATAAATTATATACATAAATGTGTGCCTAGGGACATCACAGTTACTATTCTAAAACAAATGACTGTTCCTAGAGTATAGTTACCTGCTCCCAACAAACATAAACAACACAGAAAATGTGTTTTGCATGAAGGCAGGCCACTTTTAGAGGACTCAGCATCCACATAGCCAAATATTCCACCAGAATCAAAAGAAGGAGAAAGCATCTTAAAAATTTGTGGCCATCATATGAATGTTGACAGAATTTAGATGCAATTAGGTGACGGAGGTCCCAATTTGTCTACTAGCTGTTGGCCAGATACAGCTTTCATCTCCTAGATTCCAACTACAGTTCCAGGGCGATAGCATACATACCCAATTTAAAAACTGCACATTAACTTTCTTTCAGGCCAGATTGACCACATCTCTCTGATTTCCTTTTCTGTAATTAAGCTGGAGAAAACTCTCTTCTTTTAAAGAACTATTCAGGTTATCCCCCTGTCTTAAGATCAACTGGTTAGTAACCTTAATTATATCAGCAAAATGACCTTTTCCATGTAACATAAAGGCAGGATTAATACCTAAGGGCAAAGTCATGGGAGCCATCTTAGAATTTATTAAAGCAAATACAGCAGTTAGCAATATTAGCATACCAATCAGTGATTTGTTGACAGTTTGTTTTTTCCTTTACATTTCCAGTAAACTTCTTATAGGAAGTATTTGTGATTTTTTTTTAATGTTTAGATTTGTAATCTATTCTAAAGATATCTTAGCAATATATTTCTAAGAATACTTCTGGTCCCATGAAATCTCACCTCTTTTACTTCCACCCAAACAAAATCTGTTATCTAATTTAGCTTGACTTTTGATATGTTCTTTTTCTAAGCTCCCACAGTCAACTACACTGTTTTAAGAAACCTATATTACTGTTCATATGGATTCACCTACCAATCTTCAATTCTGCAAGTTGTCTAATTCTTCCTTTGGTAAATATGCTTCTCATGGAAACCCTTTTATCCAGGATGTATCAAGTGCTGTGACAGCCTCACTCCTTAGACCCGATGTACTTTGATGCTTTATTGCTTTTCTATTAAATTTTTGTTTGAATGAGAAAAATTTAGCATAGCATGTCCAGAAGAGATCTTTTATACTTGCAGTATAAATGAAGATTTGATTTTTGTATAAAAAATAATGCTGTAAATACCTAATAGGCAGGTATTAACTTTTTTGAACACATCTTTTTACGGAGTAATTCAATATCTATTCCTTATACTTTCTTAAGATGTACTCTGTTAAAATTTTCTGAAAAATGTTTATAAAATGCAATGATAATTGCACCAAGGGGAAGTTCTTCAATGGCCAAGAAGAAATAGTTGGGCTGATAAAAATTTGGGGTCCTTTCTAGCTTTAATGAGCTTTAAGTATTGATGATTAACACATGCATTAGTTGTTCCTTACAGGCCATAGGCAACATCTATTGATTGGTCCAAGGCAGCAGAAATAATACATCTGAAAATAATCAATAGGTGATCAAAACTAGCTGTCTACTGTGCTGCATAAATGTCAAGCTAACTCTGATCTCTCTTTTCACAAGCACATATTGCCTTTATTTTATTTACAGGTTCTTTTAAGGCATACAAACAGATGGCTTGATTTAGAAAGCTTTGCCTTATCCAGGAAAATTAGGTTCTATCCAGATGGACTTGCAAGCTTCAGTGCCAATATTGAACCTTTACCATATGGACAGGAATATTTATGGCAGCAGAAACCATGTTCTGCTTCATACTTTAACACAGATAATGTTTGATTACTTGTTCATACTCATTAATTCTTGTCATTAGGGAACCAGGGAATAGGAAATCCAAGAAATAAAGTATTAAAAATAGTAACTTCAGGTAATTAGCTAGTTCATAATTAGCAAATGTTATATTAGTACTTTAATATTGTTTCAACTTCATAGAAGTTGAAACAGTAAAACTAAAATGATAAAGATAATTATCAACTTCTATAAAATTGTACACAGAGATCTAATGTTTATCAATTTATGGAGTGGAAATATTCACAAACATGATCTACAATTGACAACAACATAGTTAAGGGGTTTATGGGACAGTGTCAAATCACTATAAATATCTTCTAACCCAGAGTGAATTCTTAGGGGAATTAAATTATCAATTAGATTCTGGAATGAGAAAGCAGCAAATTCTTGATTACGAGGATCAATATTTAAAGAGGAATGGATTAAAAGATTAACTTCTCTTTTTATTTAAAAGATTTTATTTATTAATCAGACAGAGAGAGACACAGCGAGAGGGAACACAAGCAGGGGGAGTGGGAGAGGAAGAAGCAGGCTTCCCGCTGAGCAGGGAGCCTGGATGGTGGGCTTCATCCTAGGATCATGACCTAAGCTGAAGGCAGCCACTTAGCGACTGAGCCACCCAGGCACTCCAAGATTAACTTATTTTATTTTATTTTATTTATTTTTTGATTCATTAAAATATTTATTGGGCAGCTAGGGAGATACAAAAGTCACTGAAACATCATCAAGAAGTGAGGCAATTGCACACATCATAGAAAGCCAAGTATATGGGGTCACTGAATCACAGCAGTCAAAAGAAAAGTGCTTTAGGAGATCAAGAATGAGATTGCTTCCAGCAAGATTAACTTCTTTTAAATGGAAACTTCTATCACCAACATTTCAGGTTTTAATAAATAAAAAAACATTTATATATAGAAAAATAGATATAAAATATAAATATAAATTTATAAATATAAGTGTAAAATATAAAAACTATATATATATAAAAAAAGCAGGCTCCCTGCCAAGCAAGGAGCCCGATGTGGGACTCGATCCCAGGACGCTGGGATCATGACCTGAGCCGAAGGCAGCCGCTTAACCAACTGAGCCACCCAGGTGTCCCGCAGATCATCTTTTTCACACATATGCCACACTGGTCATAAAAGGAAGAAAGACTTTGTCACTTACTATAGCCCATCCTCATGTTAGAAAAAAATATTGAAACTCAGGTTCTTAGCTTTGGTCATTTATAATGAAATTTAAGGTGTGCCTAGGTGGCTCAGTAGGTTAAGCACCTGCCTTCTTATGATCTTAGTGTCCTGAGATGGAGCTCTACATCTGGCTTCCTATTCAGTGGGGAGTCTGCTTTTCTTTTTCCTTTTGTCCCTCCCCCTCTTGTGCTCTCTCTAGTAAATAAAATTTCAAAAAAATCTTTAAAAAATAATGAAATTTAAGTTTTAATGTGAAGTGAAATGAAATTAATTTCTGGAATTTCGATGTTGTTTGACCATATCAATTTTTCAATTTTTACAATCAAAGGATATTATTATTAAAGAGTTGAGAGAGCCTAGTATCAAAAGATCACTTGTTCCCAAGAATGAAAATATTTCATATTTTTAAATAAATGTTTGAAAACAGTCTCATATAACTGAGTGTCATTTAAGGAAGTCCTAAAATCTCCATGTTATAAAATATGTGTATTGACTTCAACAAAATGTCCTAACTTCCTTAATCTGGTTTTCTTACAAGACTGAAGACATCTCTATCTAAAGACAGAAAGAAATCTAATGGAAATTGTGTTCATGTAGGTGACCTGAAAAACTGTAGTATCCTAAAACTTACTTTTAATAGCTTATTAGTGTTCATGGTTGCATCAGACACCACTGGTGTGTGTCTGCCCAGTAGCCATTCTCTGATTTGATTTGGATAGTAGTACCCAGTCTAAAAGGCTTAAATCAGTTTCAACCAGTCATAACCTTCTCATAATATTCTGTCAATAACTGCTCTAAGAGTGGACATAATTTTGGAATTGATTTTAGTCAATAAGACATAATGGAATAGGTCTTCTCTTCCAAGACAAGAGAGGTATGGAAGGAAAAAATTGCCTTCCAGCTTCTTTGCTCCTTAGTTTGCATGTTGCTGTCCCATGAAGAAGGCAAAATTCTGAAAGATGTAGCACCTATATTGGGATCAAATAGGAATGGAGTCAGCCATCATCCTGGGGATAGCAAAGGGGAAAGGGCTGAATGAGCCTAGATTCTTGATGACACTGATAGCCAAATCTGGGTCATCTACTTCTAAAGTACAACTTAAAACACATCAAAAAATGTTTTCAATGATGTAAGTCAAAGTTAATGAGTTTTCATTTTTACTAATGCAACAATGTATTGTGAAATCCTTTTGCTTTGAAAATTCAAATTTCTCCATTTACTACAATAGTTGATTATCTACATGTTATTCTCTCATATTCCTATATTTGCCTATATATAAAAAGACCCAAGCCAAATAAACAAAAGTTTTCATTTCCATTTCTCCCTCATTTGACCTGAAAAGTCAAAAGTTTCTTGTGTAACCAGACCAGGTTGCCAAAATTATCTGGAGTGCTTCTTATTAGTTGCTCAGATCATATAAATGTAGATTCTAATTCATTATCCATGGGGGGAGGGACACACAAATCTGTACTGCAATAAGATTAGAAAGAAAAACAGTTACAAATTCCACAGATGACATGGGGACTTCAATCCATTATAAAGCATTATAGACCTTCTGTTTCAGGTTTTCTTAATTTAGTTCTGCTCCATTACAAAATCTACTAACAATGTTTATTATCAAACACATAAATGTACCAATTAGAAAAGAAACAATTCTATTACAGTCTATTAGCTAATCAGGATAACATTTTACAGAATATAATATTCTGCAGCAATAATCTCAAAGTTTGGCAAAAACTACATGGAGGACTTGTTAAATACAGATTGCTGGCTCCCACATCCAGAAATTTCCAATCAGTAGATCTGAGGTTGGCCCCCAGAATTTGCATTCATTTCTAACAAGTTCCCAAGTGGCAATGATGATGATGATGATGATGATATTGGTCCAATAACCCATCTTTGGTTAACAAACTTTTTCTGTAAGGACAAGATAGTAAAAGTTTAGGCCTGTGGGCCATATGTATTTGTTACTAATTTTCAACTCTGCCACTGTAGCTCAAAAGTAGACATGGACAGTATGTAGACAAATGAATATGACTGAGTTCCAACACACAATTACTTAAAAACACAGGTTGTGAGGCTCAATTTGGCCCATAAGCCATAGTTTGCAAATTTCTGCTTTGCAGTCAAATTTTTTAAGTTCCGCAATATTGACATCTTGAAATGGATAATTCTTTGTTTGGGCAGCCATTGTGTGTGTTTTTGGATGTTTAGCAGAATCCTTGGCTTCTAACCTCCAGATTCCAGTAATACTTCCCCAAATGTGACAACCAAAATGTCTTCACACTTTGTCAAATGTCTCCGAGGGGCAAAACTGCCCCAGTTGAATACCATTCCTGTAGCAGCAGAAGGAGTTACTATAAAAAATGAGCATGTTGTGATAGAAAACACATGGAGATAGATTTTGAGAAAAGGAATGTCTGAACAGCCTGATCAAATATTTCTGAATCTCCTTTCATCACGATTCCCTGCTGGGATTTCTTAGGAAACCAAACGATCATGTTGTAGTCAACTTTTAGAACCTGTTAGAAAGCTGATTAAAGCTGTTACTTTGAAAACTGTTGAAGATGGTTCAGGTATAAAGTGTGGTGCTTGGTGCAAATTAAAATCTGGCTGCTTGGCATGTGATTTATGAGATGAATACCATCAACCATATATTTCCAAAAGTGTATGTACTGGGGAATAGACCAACTAGGAAAACAGATTTATCTTTAAGAACTGAGAGAACAGACTCTGGCCATTGTTAACAAGAAAACATTCAATCTAAATAATCACTCAAAGACACTAACAAGACAGTAAAGAAGTCTATTCAAGGGAGGAATATTGCAAAGTTACAGGGATCAGTGCAATGGAGTCTTGCAGTAGGAGAGAGAGAGTGTGTTGAACTCTGGATAAAACAAGAAAAAGTTGAAATTTATATCCAGGAAACAGGTTGGGGGTCACCGGATGCAAAATTCCTAAGAGGAAACATCAGAGGAAGGGGGGAATTCTAACTAAATTGACATAATAGGATTTTTGCTGAAGGCAGACCTGGGTGATTAGACATCACCTGCAGGATAGTGGAGGATGAGGAATCTGATTACATATTCAGGGTGATCAGACATGGAGGATGATATGGAAGAGATTCTGGCTAAACTGACTCAACAGGATTCTTGTTAAACCTGAACGATGCAGAGAGGAACATGGAAATTCAAAAGTCTAAGCCTCGTTGAAAAAAAGTTCAGGAGGGTCTGATTAGAGTTTGCCCAAGGAGAGAATCTAGTCATCATATACTGCATACTGTTCTTGGGAGAGTCTATTTACTCCCATTACCTCAGCATCAAAAATAAGTTAAAGGGTAGGGCTAAGGTAAGGTTTCTCAACACGTGGTTCTTGACTAGTAACATTAGCATTCCCTGGGAACTTGTTAAAAATGCCAATTTGCAGGGGAGAGGGGCCCATCCCCTACCTGCTGAATCAGGCACTTAGGAATTGGGGCCCAACAATCTTTTTTAATTTTAACAAGCCCTTCAGGTATTTCTAATGCATGCTTACATTTAAGAAGTACTGGCAATCAGATTAATCTATTTGCATTTGCATTTAAAAACAGTTTGCTTCTAAAACTTTTCAGAAGAGAGGCCTAGCTTGCCACCTTGGTTTCTGTTGGGTCACAACATCTTCCAATGTCTGTTGAGCTGTCACTGCTGGAAAAATTCTAGATCATCCGAGCTGCTAGATATTGACAGAACTATGCTCATGAAAATGAATGAGTAGAAGAAGATCCCAAGCCATTATATGGAAACATAGTTGCTAGCAAGATAGAAATAAAGTTGAACTAGAATATATGGCTATTACAGAAGCATGATAATTACTAATTACTAATTTATTTGTATCTTTAATTTCATCACTGTTTTATAGTTTTCAGCATATAGATCTTTTACCATCTTGGTTGAATTTATTCCTATTTATCTTATTGGGGTTTTTTTTTTTTTGGTAATTTTATGTTATTGAAATATTGTTGATATACAGTGGAATATTACTTAGCCATAAAAAGAATGAGATCTTGTCATTTGTATTTTATTGTTTTGATGCTACTGTAAATAGGACTGATTTTTTTTTCAAAATAGTATATAAAAACACACATTAGTATATAAAAACACACATAATTTTTACATGTTGAATATGTATCCTATGACTTCACTGAATTTATTAGTTCTAATAGCTTTTTGGTGGGATATTTAGGATTTCTATATAGAATGCCACATCATGTGCATACTGAGACATTTTTACTTCTTCCTTTCTGATTTTGATGCCTGTTAGTTCTTTTTCTTTCCTAATTGCTTTGGCTAGGACTTCCATTATGATGTTGATTGAAGTGGCAAGAGTGAACACCATTGTCTTGTTCCTGTTTTCAGAGGAAAGGTTTTCAACCTTTTACCACTGAGTGTGGTGTTGGGCTTGTCATATATGACCTTCAGTAAGTTGAGATATGGTCCTTTTATACCTTATATATTAAGGGTATTTATTATGAAAGAATGTGGAATTTGTCAAAAAAATTTTTTTGCATTTATTGAGATGACTATATGATATTTACATTTCATTCTATTAATGTGGTGAATCAAACTTATTCACTTGTAGATGTTGAAACATCCTTGCATCCCAGGGATGAATCCCCTTAAGCCATGGTGTATGATTTTTGTTGAGTTCAACTTGCTGGTATTTTGTTGAAAAATTCTGCATCCACATTCACTAAAAATATTGGCCCACAATTTTCCTTTCTTGTAGGGTCTTTATCTAGCTTATATGTCAGGTTAGTGTTGGCCTCATAGGATGAGTTTACGAGTATTCTCTCCTCTTCAATTTTTTTTTTAAGTAATTTTTCTTTTAAGTATTTGGTAGAATTCATCCATGGAGCCATCTAGAGTCCTGAGCTTCTCTTTGTTGGGAGGTGTTTGAGTACTGATTTAATGTCCTGATTGATCATCGGTCTGTTCAGATTTTCTAGTTTTCATGATTCAGTTTTGGTAGGGTGTATGTTTCTAGGAATTTATGCATTTCTCAACAAATTTCACTTGTTTGCATATGATTGTTAAGAACTATACCTTATGATCTTTTGTATTTCTGTAGCATCAGTTGATAATCTCATTTCTGATTTTGTGCATTTTCTCTGTCTCCTGGTCAACATTTTGTCAATTTGTTTCTATTAAAAAAACTCCAACTCTTCATTTATCTTTCCTATTATTTTTCTTATCTCTACTTCATTTATTTTGCTCTCATCTTTGTTATTTTCTTCTTTCTGCTAACTTTGGGCTTAGTTTGTTTGTTTTTAGTTCCTTCTGATATAAAATGAGGTTGTTTACTTGGGATCTTTTTTCTTAATGTATTTGTCACTGTGTATTTATTATTATAAGTACCTACATCTGATTCCTCTCTTAGAACTCCTTATGCTGTATCCCAAAGGTTTTGGTATATTGTGTTTCTGTTTTCCGTTGTTTCAACATATTCTTTGATTTCCCTTCTATTTATTCTTTGATCCATGGGTTTTTCAAAAATGTGTTCCACATACTCATGAATTTCCCAATTTTTCTCCTGTATTCCTTTCTACTTTCATGCCATTTTGGTGAGAAAAGGTAACTGGTTATAATTTCAATCTTCTCAAATTTACCAAGACTTGTTTTAGCTAACTTTTGATCTATTCTGGAGAAAAATCTTAAACACTTGAGTAGAATGAATATTCTGCTGCTGTGGATGGTATGTCTTTTAGGTCAATTTGGTTGAAAGGGTAGTTCAAGTCCAATATTTCTTGATGAATTTTCTGTCTGGATGATCAGTCCATTATTGCAAGTGGGGGTATTGAAGTTCCCTGCTACTCTTATATCGTAGTCTATTTTTCCTTTTAGGGTCTGTTAGTATATTCTTAATATATTTAGCTCCTCCAATGTTGGGTGCATATATATTTGTAATTGTTACATTATCTTGACTACCTGATCCCTTTCCCTTTATTATTGTATAATGACTTTCTTAGCTCTTGTTTAGAGTCAAATTTTGGCTTAAAGTCAAATTTTTCTGATTTAACTGTAGCTTTCTCTAACATCTTGGTTTCCACTTGCATGGGATATATTTTCCTCTCCCTTTATTTTGAGCCAATATGTATTCTTAAAGCTTAGGTGAATCTCTTTTAGGCAGCATATAGTTAGATTTTTATAATCTCTCTAGCCACTCTATGCCTTCTGATTAGAGAATTTAATATTTTTACATTTAAAATAATTATTCATAGGTAAGGAGTAACTAATGCTATCTTATTGGTATTTTCTGGCTGTTCTATAGTTCCCTTGTTCCTTTCTTCCTCTCTTGCTGTCATCCTTTGTGAACTGAATCAACTGTGTTGATACCCTTCTCTCTTTGTATTTTGTGTATCTCCGCAGGTTTTTGCTTTGAATTTACCATGAGGCTTATCTTATCATAGTTGATTTTAAGCTGATAACAGCTTAACTTCATTTGCATACAAAACCTCTCAAAACTTTTTTACTCCCCTTCCAAAATTTGTTTTTGATATCTGCCTTTACATGTTCTTACACTGTATACACATTAACAAATAATTTTAGTTATAGTTATGTTATACTTTGTCATTTTACCTTTACACTAGAGTTAAATGATTAATATACCACTACATTACAGGATTAGAGTACTCTGAATTTGAAAATACTTACTAAATTTACTATTTTATATTTTAATAAGTTTTATGTTATTAGTGAATGTCTTTTCATTTCATTTTGAAGAAATCCTTTCAGCATTTTTTAAGGCAGATCTAGCAGTGATTAATTCCCTCAGCTTTTGTCAGGAAAAGTCTTTATCTCTTCTTCATTTCTGGAAAAAAAACCAAACACTTTGCAGGGTAAATTATATTTGGTTGGCAATTTTTTTTTGCTTTTAGCACTTTGAATATATCATTCAACTATCTCTTGGCCTGCAGGTTTCTGATGAGAAATTTGCTGATGGACCAACTGGGAGGTTTCTGATGAGAAATTTGCTGATGGACCAACTGGGGTTCTCTTGCACATGAAAAATTTTTTTCCCTTCCTGATTTTAAAATTCTTTCTGACTTTCATTTTAGATATTTTTATTATAATGTGTCTTGGAGATGACCTTTTTGTCGGCAGACTTGAAAGCTTTATATACTTGGATATTCAGAGGTCTTCCTAAATCTGAAAATTGCTCAGCCACTGTTTTTTTTTTTTTTTTAACTATATATATTTTTTAATTTGACAGAGAGAGAGAGAGATCACAAGTAGACAGAGAGGCAGGCAGAGGGAGAGGGGGAAGCAGGCTCCTTGCTGAGCAGAGAGCCCGATGAGGGGGCTCGATCCCAGGACCCTGAGACCATGACCTAAGCCAAAGGCAGAGGCTTAACCTACTGAGCCACCCAGGCGCCCCCACACTATTTCTTTAAGTAAGCTTTTTGCCTTCTTTTCCTCTCCTTCTGTGACTCCAATAATGTGCAGGTTGTAATTCTTAATGGCATTCCATAATTCACAAAGGCTTTGTCACTCTTGTTTCTTTTTTTCCCCCTCTGTTTTCCTCAGACTGGATAATTTCAAATCACCTTCAAATGTCTTCTACTTCACATATTCTTCCTTCTAACTTATCAGATTTGTTGTCAATGTGTTCTATTGTATTTTTTTCATTTCATCCATTGTATTCTTTACCTCTAGAATTTTTTTAGTTCTTTTTAATGACTTCTGTCTCTGTGTTCTACTTTCTGTTCTGTTCATGTACAGATAATTTTGTTAGATTTTTTTTATATGTTTTCTTGTAGCTCACTGAGTTTCCTAAAACAATTTTGACTCATTATCAGGAAAATCACAGATCTCCATTTCTTTGGGGTCAGTTACTGGAAAATTACTGTATTCCTTTAGTGGTGTTATATGCTATTGATTTTCCTTATTCCCTGAAGTTTTGCACTGCTGTCTTCCCATCTGAAGAATCAGTCACCTTCTCTGGTCTTTACTGATTGGCTTGGGGAGATAATACCTTCTATCAGTCTTGTTGGGTTCTTAGGCCTTCTCAGACACTTGCTATGGATATGCCTGCTCCCACGTTTTTTATTACCAATTAGGGAAGAATTCTTAAGTCTGTGTGATTTATGTCAATCCTGCAAAGTCATGCCATTGCCGAAAGCCTCCTGTTTGTTTCCCCTAGGGTGTTACTGAATGCTCAAATTTGTGTGGTTTGTCCTAAGCACAGTCAGACTGACCTTTGCTCATGCTCACCAGTCATTTGTAAAGGCTTGCTTTCACTACCTTTGGAGGTATGCACAGGGAGATAGTCATTAGGTGAGGGGGGTAGTATGTGAGTGAGAGACACAAAATGTTGAAGGTGTCCATGGCCATTTGGGGGAATCCATAATCAAGCTTCTCAGCGGCTCCTGAAAAGGCCTTCTGATGGGAGTCCGCAAAGCAGTTAAGAGGGTTCAAGTCCCTTTGATGCCCTCTAAAAGCCCTGGCTGCTATTTTCCCAAACCTTTACCATCCCTCATTTGTACAGCATCTCTTAGTGTTCTCTATGGGGTGAAAAAGAAGTGGGTCTTTTTGGCATCATGCAGCATGGTTAAGGAAGATAAACACCCACTCATATGCCCTCACTATCCTTTGGGAGAAATCATTGCCGGGGATCTCTCTTGGCACTGAACTCTGATGTCTCGGGGGAGGGGTGATGCTGATAAAGTGAAACTGTTTCTCTTACCATCTTCAATGCCAATTCAATCTTGGATCTTTTCTTTCTTTCTTTCTCTCTCTCTCTCTTTCTCTCCCTCCCTCCCTCCCTCTCTCTTTTTCTTTCTTTCTTAGCTGGAACTTCTCTACTAGATTCCCAGATTTCCACAAGCACACTCTCATCCATGGGTGATTGTCAGAATTGGTTTTCTTTGAGGGAAAGATAGCAGAAAGCTCATTTGATGATATCATTCTCCTGCATAAGTCAACATTTTATGAATTGAAAGACATCAAAGACCAGTGATTTTCACAGTTATTAAGCAGCAAAACTGGGAATTAATTTTAAATTTGTCTGCCTAGTAAGGCCAGGCTCTTTCCAAATCTCTTTTTAAAATTATCTGGTGCAAATTAGCACACGGGATATTCCCAAATTCAGACACACTATGTGACTGCTAACACTATCAAGTTGTCTTCTCAGTATTCTGTTTGTATAACCAAGGATTATCTAGGAGTATCACTTTTCTAATTTGATCTAGCCAGTATTCTGGCCAGTTGACTATTATCTATAAGAACAGAAGTGAATGAAAGTCATTTTCCTTCTAGATGAAATTAGAAACTTCTAAACTGTAAACTAAAAAGACAAGTTTGGAAATTATTTAGAGATTTCCCCTAATTGTCTGCATTAAATGAACCTCCATCCAAGTGCTAAAGATGCTGAAAGCACTAAATTTAATTCTAGCCCATCTTTGTTATTTTGCATAAAAATATTTTATTTAAAAACCACATAAAAGAGAATTATAAAACTTCAGTGGAAATATCTAAATCAAAATGTTAAGGCAGTAGCTCTTTTTTGGAATTTATCAGTCTGTTCATATTTATGCAAACTTTACCCAAAGCTCTAGATGAAAGACTATATCAAAAGCATCTTTGCTTTTTTCTAAAAAATGGAAGCAGTACAAGACACATCTTTAAGAGACACTGCTATTTCTACATTTAAAAATTGCCACATTTACTGATGGAGGAAAAGGGAAAAAGATATAAGATAGAATACAAGCCAAAGAAAAATCCCCTGACCCTTAGTTTGGCACAAAGAGATCTTAATCTTGTTTGGGGGATATTATATCCATTCATTACTGCAAAATAAAATTGGTTCTTTAGGAAAAATGAATTGTGTGCAAAGACTTGACAATTCTATTCAACATAAAGAGAGACTGCTTGTTAAACCAGTTGTGATCTTCCCAAAAGAACTGAGAGAAATAATGTGAGATTTTAAATCTTTCTTTGGGATATTTCCCGAAGAAAAGGAAAGAGGACATCTCTTCATTTCAAAATGGTGCCTGTTCTTAGCATAGCTGTAAACAATCAAAAATTGTAGTAAATATTCCACAGGAGCCACTGGAATGTAAAATGTGGACATGAGAAAAGGTGTAGTACTTCTGCCCATGGAGACAGATTTAAATCAGCAGAACATGTGGGCCAATGAAATATTACTTTCAGACATTATTCAAACCTTTCCAAAAACCAAATGGTCAGTCTTATAATATTGTATTATTGCATTTACAATATGAGAAAAATAATAGGTAGAAGAAATACAGTTGAGACTTTTACATTTTCCTTAAAGACAAGGTATTTATACTTTAACTTGGGCTGTTTGTACATTTGAATAAAACAGACTTTGGACAGTGAGAGAAGAACAATTAAATTTTTGCCAGTTTTTGGCTTGGAAAGCAGCAACAGGAAACTAATATACCAAGAAAACCTGAGGAGAAAAAAAAAGAGCAAATAATAAGAGTAAGGCAAATAATAGATGAGCCATGGGAAGAATGAACACATAGACACACAAACACTCCAAAAGAAGGTATGACCTGTGATTACAGAAAGGAAGACCGTTAAAAAAAAAAATTAGAAGGATAGGAATAGAAACAATGACAACAACAAAATAAGGGCAAAGAAGGAGGGCAAGATTCTTCTCCCTCTGGCAATAATTATATGTTTAAATGCACAAGAAATATTCCTTCTCCAGCTCACAGTTGTGAAATTTCAAAACTTCACACAGAACTACATATTCCATTCAAAAGGCAAATAAGAAAACTTGTGTTTCAAATTCAAAGGAAGACCTTAAGGGGTATTTCTTCATTTCAAAAAATACTTAAGTCTTCCAGATTTGAGGGAGATAGGTAAGTCAGCTTAGGTCTCTACCTCTTTCACTTCAAAATTTTTTGTTAGAATGTTCTGATCCTTTGCCCAGAAAAAATATAGTGTTGTCAGTGGAAAGTACCGTCAAGTAAACACAATTGTACAATGCTGCTTTGAATACTTCTGACACTTATAAGAAGCTACACAAATTTATTTTGCAGATGTTTTAATCTGTTTACAATTATAGTTGAAAACTGCAGTGATTTACTTAAAAGCAGCCCATTACAAAGAACGTGTCTTATAATAGAATTAGTTTATTTATTTTTAAAGATTTTATTTATTTATTTGACACAGAGAAGGATCACAAGTAGGCAGAGAGGCAGGCAGAGAGAGAGGGAAAAGCAGGCTCCCTGCAGAGCAGAGAGCCCAATGTGGGGCTCGATCCCAGGACCCTGGAATCACGACCTGAGCCAAAGGCAGAGGCTTTAACCCACTGTGCCACCCAGGCACCTGAAAATTTTTAAGAATAGAATTACCATCACTTACTATGTGGCAGAACTGTGAGAGCAACTAAGGCAAAATGAATGAATATAAACATAATCTCTGATCTCAAGGCATTTAAAATCTAATTCTTTTACTTGCAATAAAAAATTTTTTTCATTTTATGGGTTGAAATGTGGAAATAAATTGAAAAGAAGAAATGGTAATGTTTTATTGCTTACCAATTGGAAATGTTCTATGAAATGCTAGTTGCTGTATGTGGTAGATCTCTGACCCCTAAAGACTTTAAATCTTAGTTTCCTCAAGTGTGAAACAGAGCTCTTCGTCAGTATTTGTCTCAGAGGGTTGTTGAGTTTGCTTGACATAATATATGTAAAGCATTTGTCACAATGGCTTTTACATATTAGGTGCTTAGTAAATAGTGGTATGTATGCTAACTATTTTAAGTTATGAATGCAAATCTCTAATATAAATACCTAAAGATTAATCTGATAAATTAATTTTAGGGATAGTTTGATTGCATTTTGGTAGACTTACTCAATTTAAAAAGGAAGAGTGTATATATTAAAAAAATAAAAGGTGAAATAGATTTAAAACAAGTTTCCCTATGTCAAGTATTTAAAATATATTTACATTTTGAATGTAAGACTTAAGCTGAAAATTTTGATTTGAACTCATTTCTACTAATTGCAACTGTTGTTTTAGAGAACAAAACTCTCCCAGAATAATATTACTTTTTAAAAAGATTATTTCTTTTAAAAGGCATTAATAAAATAAGATCATTTATTTAAAATCCAGTATCTAATAAATAGCACTTCAAAACAAATCCAGTACAATATTTTTTTTTCTTTCAAGATTTTGTAAGATTCAAGTTAGTTAAAATACAGTGTAGTATTAGTTTCAGGAGTAGAATTTCATGATTTATCACTTGCATATAACACCCAGTGCTCACTATAAGTGCTCCCCTTAATGAACATCACCCTTTTACCCCATCTGCCCACCTACCTGCCCTCCAGCAATCTTCAGTTTGTTCCATATAGTTAAGAGTCTCTTACAGTTTGTTTCTCTCTCTGTTTTTATCTTAGTTTATTTTCCCTTCCCTTCCCCTATGTTCATCTGTTTTTTTTCTTAAATTCCACATATAAGTGAAATCATGTTATATGTCTTTCTCTCACTGATTTTGCTTAGCAAAACACACTCTAGTTCTATCCACATTACATATTCTCTAGCATTTACAACAACTTGGATATAAATGATTTTTCCTTAAAAACTTGTCTAATTATTTCTTTTGGTTCTTTCTTTCTTTTTCCATTATAATTTCATTTAGATAGTGCTTCTAATGCTTCACTTGAATTTTGATTTTTTTAAAATAACTCCACTCTAGCCTGATGTATTTTTGCATAAGAAGATTTGATGAACAGAAGTATCTAGATCTTAAGTTAGGTTTTCCTTAGCAAATCATTCAAAATGGCCACCAGAGTAAGCATTCCCCACATAACTAGACACATAAAATTTCTTTATAAACCCACATGATGGCTGACAAAGAAAGGCTGAAATGCCACTTTTTCTGCTTAGTATTTCAGATGAATACTAAGAGGCACAGCCACCCTCTAAGGCACACCAACAACTAAATCAGCACACTCAGGGAGGAGACATTTTCCCACATAAGTATTCATGTAATTCATGAATAACATGTAATTCATGTAAGTTACCATTACAGATTTATAAATATTTACCATATCTTCATATGAAAACCTAGCCAGCATTCTAATCAGCCATACAGAGAAGTAAACTGACAAAGAACAGTCCATATCATCTTAATTGTTCTCATTTTTTCATTGAACTTTTATTGTATAGCTATCATTTTTTTAGTCTCATACTCTATCAGTTCTAGAAGCACAAGTCATTTTCATTTTCAACCACAAAGCATAATCTCCCAACAATAAATGCCCAGTCCCTACTGATAGAAAATAAATCTCTTTCCTCTTATGTAAGATGTATTTTTTTTGGGTACATTTTGACTTTTATATATGACAAGTAGAGGTCTCTCTGTAGGTAGAAATGTAAGAATAAACTAAAATGGATGTTCTAGTATGCTTTTGAAGTCAAACATCAGCAGACAATTAAGATTTTACCACAGGGTGTTAGATTTGATCATTAATTCTGAAAAGGTAATTGGAAGTATCAAAAGTTAACTTAATTTTAATATTTCTAAAGTAAGTCTTGGGACAGGGAGAAAGAAAATTTATTGAGATAAAGGAATATTTGAAAAAAATTAAATTACAAAAAAGAATATTTGATAAAATTCAGATTTTTTTTTGTAATGAGCTATTATTTCTTCTAATTGTTACTTAGGATTTTTAGGGAAAATGTTAGCTAGGTCTTCGTTTTTCCTTCCTTGAATAATGGGGATCTATCCATCCATCTATCTCTATAAATAGATCTCTTCTAAAAAAATTCTTAATAGAACATATTTTATTTTATACTTGAAATATTTTTGTTCATATGAACACATAATAGGATAAGTACAAAGCAGAGCCATAATTTAAAAGAACTTTATCACCTAATAAACACAGAGAAAAGGCTTAATATGTTAGTTTAATATAAATTTGGAGTTCCAAATAGCACAAAAAGTTTTAAGGATATATACCACAGTATGCTGAAAATGCACCCCTCTCCCCCAAATAAAAATCAGGTCCTATTCCCTGAAACCAGTGAATGCTACCTTATGGAAAAAAGGATCTTTGTAAATATGGTGAATTTAAGGATCTTGAGGTAGGTAAAATGGCCTGTATTACTTGGGTGAACTTTATGCAATCATATGTGCTTTTATAAGAGGGAAGCAAAGAGAGATTTTACATATACAAAGAGAAGGCACTGTTATTTATCCACTGAGGCAAAGAAGATTAGAGTGATACAACCATCAGAAGCTGTTAAAGATGAGGAATGGATTCTCCCCTTGCATCTTTGGAGGAAGTGTGGCATTTCAGACTCCTGCCTTTGGAATGGTAAGATAAATATTCATTTAAGCCACCACTGAGTGGCAATTTGCTTGTTTTTAAAGATTTTATTTGAGAGAAAGAGAGAGAGAGAATGTGCAAGCGGTCACAGGAGTAGGGGGAGGGGCAAATGAGAGAGAGAGAAAGAGAGAAAGAAGCAGACCTCCCACTGAGCACAGAGCCAGGCTCAACTAGAGGTGGGGGTGGATGTGGGGCTCAGGGCCCTGGGCTTGAGGATGGGGTTTGATGGTAGGGTTTCATCCCTAGACCCTGAGATCATGACCTGAGCCAAAGTTGGGTACTTAACTGACTGAGCCACCCAGGTACCCCACACTAGTGGTAATTTGTAACAGCCACAGAAAACTAACACACACACACAGACACAAACACAAAGCATGAGTGCACACATAAAACTGAAGCATAAATGGCTGCTCTATTTTGGATACTAAATTCAGAGAAGCACAATATCAAAAACTCCATTTTTTAATGCATAATTTTAAAATTATCCAATTTTTAATATTCAGGAAAACTAAGCCTAGAAATAGATTCGTTCATAAAAAATAAACCAACTTGCTTTACTACTTTTATTTCTTATTAGAAAACTAACTTTAAGGCTATTTCCATTGTTATTTGCTCATTGTTTTCTTGTCTGAGAGAGGATTACATAAAATCAATGAAGTGTTTGTTTTAGTTGCCAAAAGCCTAATGTGAGGGAATAAAATCTACTTAGCATGAAGTTGGTCCTTTTTATGATGAGGAGCTTTTATTTTTAAGCCCTGTTACGTGCTGATGAAAGGAAAATCTGGGGAGAAAAATGGGAATAATCTGGGAATAAAACAATGGGCTTTTATTTCTAAATAATTGCTATGAAATACAAAAATTGTCAACACAGGAAACTAAATAAAAAGTTTTCTTGAATCAAATATATGGAGAAGGATATTTTGTTAAATTAAAAATCATCAAGAAAATTAAAAACACACTGTGAAAAAGGAGGTCTTCACGCTTATTTACCACTTAAATTCTGTAAATACAACTCAGACAATTCAAATCAAGCCTTTAATTTTAAATTTCTTTTACGAGAGATAAAACCAAACAACTTTCAGTATTATGTCTGATAACATATTGCAGCATACTAAATAGAGCTTACCAAGATAACAGACCATCAATAAATATCTATATCTGTAATAGCAGGAAATTTTAAAAAAGCATATTATGTTTTGAACTTCACTGCTGCCCTGTGGTTCTAAACAGTGACAAAGAGAAAATCACACACACACAAAAATCTGTAAAGTTAGAGAACAGTCCCCAAGAGTACCCTCACTTCTGCCAGTCTGGTGGTCCCCAAGACCACCCTCAGTATTGATAATTAAGAATTCACAGAGATCACTGAGAGCTGTTGTACTCATGATTAGGATTTATTACAACAAAAGAATACAGACTAAAATAAGCCAGTGAAAGAGATGCATGGGGAAGAATCCAGGGAAGATTCACATGTGGGACTTCCAATTGTCCTTTTTCATTAGGGCCACTGGCAATGCTAATTTCTCATCATTGCTGTGTGACAATGCATATAGAATACTTCCAACTCATCAATTACATCAGAATCTTGGAGTCCAGTTTTATTTGGGTTTGTTCTCTTAAACTGTGTTGGCCACCCACGTTTGACCTCAGTCTCTAGCCTTTACCGTAAATCATAGTTAGACTATCTAATGTGGCACAAAGATGCCAGGTGAACAAAGATATTCTCCTTAGGTATTCCAACGGCTTAGAGATCATCTCCCAGGATACAGGCAAAGACCAGGCCTCCCTTACCTGGCCCAGGATAAAGTTAGTTATTTAACAAAATCTAATATTTCTAATACTATATAATTCTTATGTTTTAATTGTTATCAAACAATGTCAAATTCCAATTCTATTAATCTTTATCAAGCATTATGCTTTTCTTCCTTCTTTCTCCTATAATAATCTATAAACTTGTACAATTCAAAATGGAACACTGATTTTTAAATGCTAATTTGAGAATTAAAAAGCTCATGTCTATTTTTTTTTATTTAAGCTTTTTTTTATTTAAACATATAATGTAACCCCACCACCCTCTCCCAACCCCTCTCCCCCCCCCACCCCCCTCAGTTTGTTTTATGACATTAAGAGTCTCTTTTGGTTTGTCTCCCTCCCGATCCCATCTTGTTTCATTTTTTCTTTTCCTACCACCTTAACCCCCACCCCCATTGCATCTCCACTTCCTCATATCAGGGAGATCATGTGATAGTTGTCTTTCTCCAATAGTTTACGGCCATACCACCCTGAAGGCGCCTCATCTCGTCTATTTTTTTTTTAAGATTTTATTTATTTATTTGACAGAGATCACATGTAGTCAGAGAGGCAAGCACAGAGAGAGGGGGAAGCAGGCTCCCTGCTGAGCAGAGAGCCTGATGCAGGGCTCGATCCCAGGACCCTGAGATCATGACCTGAGCCGAAAGTGGAGGCTTTAACCCACTGAGCCATCCAAGCGCCCTCATGTCTATATTTTTTTTTAAGATTTTATTTATTTATTTGTTAGAGAGAGAGCGGGAGCGAGCACAGGCAGAGTGGCAGGCAGAGGCAGAGGGAGAAGCAGGCGCTCTGCTGAGCAAGGAGCCCGATGTGGGACTCGATCCCAGGACGCTGGTATCACGACCTGAGCCGAAGGCAGCCGCTTAACCAACTGAGCCACCCAGGCGTCCCCCTCATGTCTATTTTTAAAACATATTTTTTGCCATACTGTACCATGCACTGTGCTAGAAGTTTACAACTATTCAGAGAAATGGACTTTTAAACTATTTGTTTAGATGCAGATTCCCTAGTCACAACCACAGTGTCTCAAAACATTATTGTTCAGTCATGTGAATATTAGTGCAATGACATGAACATTATTTCAATACAAAATAAGTACGTTTTAACACAAATCTAATCTTGTCAATGGACTTTTTAAACATTAAGCCCAGTTCTCACAGGGAAAGTAAATCCTACTATAATAAAGACTATGTGGAAGACTTTAGAAAACATAAATTTTTATCAGTTAATGCAGACAACTTTTTAAAAGTAAAAATAAGTAAATAAGTAGGAAGAAGATAAATGGTCAGACTATAGGAGGAACAAAGGTAGTAAGATAGTATAATTGTGCTCATCTGAAAAAACTTCTGGATGAAATAAAAGAACACCTGTAATAAAGTAGATATACACACACACACAAAACAAAGTAGATACACTGTGTCCAACTGATTTTGTTTGATATGATCTGTCAAGTTATAAATATAAGTCATAACCAAGAACTGGAAAAGTTCAATCAGTATAAAGTGTTATGTGATTTATTTTACAATTATAAACTCAATTCTAAGTTTGAAAACTTGAGAGTGATTCATGAAATATACTGTGTTTTTCTATAATGAGTATTATATTGATAAAATAATGATGTTGAGGGGCACTTTTTCCATACAATAAAGGTTATCTTCCTTTTTCTCTGAGTATTCTAAACTTCAGGAAAAATCCCATCAATCAGTAATGACCACCATATGTCACATTTTCCACTGATTTTATGGACAAGTTTTGAGGAATAAAAAGAATCATCTGGTTCCTTTGAACATGGTTATTTCAGTTTTTCTTTCCTAAAACAGAATATGCCTTTAGATAACTTGGTAGCTTGTGCTGGGAGGTAATTACAAAGTATTCCTTTCTTTTATATCAATTAAAAGAGTGAAATTATTTATATTCCATTTGAATGATTACAATTGAATCTTACAAAATAGTATATTGCACTTTTTTTTCTGGCAGTCAAACATTACTTCAATTTTCTCTTTCCATTTTTGAAAGCAATACAATGACTAAGATAATCACCATCACAATATTACTGAGTATGTGCTCAAGGCCAGACTCTAAGTACATTATATGTATTATCTCTGTTAACTTTCATGGAAATCTTGTGGCAAATGCATTATTATTATTTTATAGATAATGAAACTGAAAAACTGAGAGATTGATTAAATTTGCCTATGCTACTTCTCTAGTAAAAGGTGGGTCCAGTATCCAAATCTATAGGTGATAGTGTGGCCAAAAAATTCTACCACTCTGTAACATGGCTTAAACATTTTTTATATTATAGGGACTAAAACTAAATTGTACTAATAAAATATACATGTTATTTCAGTAGTAGAATTTTCCATACATTTAAGCAATTTCCCCAAAATCATGTAAGATAGAAATAGAAATGTGTCTTCTATTCATTCCTATTGTCCTTATAGTTCAACACATTTCAGCACTTTATTTTATGTCACTGCATATTTTTTCTAGTTTGCATGTATAAATCATATTTTTCAAAGAAGATTAAAAGTTACTTATCCTTTGTTTTTTTTTACAATATACTTCATTATGAAGTATATGGAGTGTGATAGTCAATTGTATGTGTCAACTTGTCTAAGCCATGGTACCAAATATTTGGTCAAATTTTACAGTTATTTTTGTGAAAGGATTTTTTGGGATGGGGTTAACAAACATTTAAGCCAACTGAGTAAGGCAGACTGCTCTCTATAAGTGGGTGAGCCTCATTCAATCAGTTGAAGGACGTAAGGAAAAGACACACCTCTTCCAAGCAGAAGGGAATTCTACCAGTAGACTTCCTTCAGATTCAAACTGTAATGCTTTTCCTGGGTCTCCAGCCTGCTGGCCTACCTTGCAGATTTTTCCTTTGTACTTGCCATTCTCTATACTCAGGTAGAGCCATTTCCATAAAATAAATCTTGGTCTTTCTATAAAAATATATAGGATGTATGTGTGTATGTCTATAGATATATACACATACCTTTGGAGACCTGTGACTAATATAGGATGATATTTAACATATTCAGCAGTAGGTGTAAATGTCACCTAAAATTAAATTTACAAAAGCTATGGTAATACTACTGGCAGCAACTCAGTCAGAATACGGTAACTCAGAATATGGTAATTCCAATAAGAGGGATGTTCCTTATACCTAAACAAAAATATAATGCCATACAACATCTCAATAGAAGTTAAAAAAAATCCCAGGATATTTTTAGAGGAATATTCTTGCTTACCTTAAAATGATATTTCTTGACTAGTTTGACATAGTTAAAAGTATCAGAACATCTATCTACCTAAAAGGTATAATTTATTTATATTATAAATAAATCAATACTTAATTACTCTGTATTATGTACTTCTCAGAGAGCTTTATGTATTACAGCCAATTTAATCCTCATATTAAACAGAAACTCTCTCTATAACAACCTATGTGAGATAGGTACTATTATGGTCTCTATTTTATAGATGAGGAAAAAGAGTTGCAGAGGTTAATTGAGCAAGCTCACATAGCTAGTAAGTTGCAGAGCTGGATTCAAACCTAGAGTGTAGCTCCAGAATCCTGCTTTTAATCTCTGTTTTATTCACTTATTGAAATTTTTAGGAAAGATTGTTTATTATGCTCAAAGTGTTTTCTTTTTTTCTGTCCTTTTAATCGACTTTGTAAGACAAGTGTCTGCACCTATCAATAAACACTTCTCTTTCTTAAAAAGATAATTATAAAGAAGCAAGGGCTATGGACACAGACTAATGTTTCAGGGAAAAAATATGGAGTATTTCACAAGCTATCAAATTCTTAACTACTCAGGTGCAGTGAATTGCATTATTACTTGGCCCTTTTCTCAGTACTTTTACATGGTGCCAAAGGAACTGTTAGCTTTGTCTAAAAGTGTTCATTTGCTACCTAGTGATGACAATTACCTGTCCCCTCCTCTTTCATAGACACTTGATCTCTAAACTGAAAATGTTGTTAGCCAAATTTATAGATATCCTTATTTGAGGCAAGGACATCATGTCCAGAGATTATGTTGAGCAGAGAGAGTAATGCCAACAAATCAAGCCCATGACACAGAAAGTAAATAACACAGGAAGGTGCCCAACAGGCAACAAAGTCAAATGAGGGCTGCCAAGCAATGGTTGGTTGATCAAAGGCAATGGGCCAGGCTCTCAGGATCAGCTTTGGATTAAATGATTAAACTGCTGGGCTGGAAATACTCACTGGGACACCAGCTAAAATCCTGTGCCCAAGAGGGATCCCCACAGATTGAAGCAGCTGCTGTTATTGCTATAAACTTTGAGGCCAGCAACACACAGCCTAAATTCACTTCTATTTCCTCAGCTTCCTAATTAACACTATGAAACTATTACTTTTTTTTTTTACTCTGTTCCACAAAACATAGTTGGATTAAATTATTTCTTCCTTGTCTATAAGTATCACTTTAGATATTCTTAAGTACTTTTCAACATGATACTCTCAACAACCTCCCTCCCTCTCCCATGTGGAGAAGAGATGAATCCAGTTCTTTCCAGGCCCCCTTATTCACAAAGCAGTTCAGGCTGTACTCTGGGCTCTCCTCCAGGTCCCAGTGCTCTTCTGACTGGCATGAAGACAAGCACCTTTGCTAATAGCTCTCCAACTCTGGGACCTTCTGGAAGAGCAAGGGACATCACAGCTTATGTTCCTCTTATTTTTCCAAAGTTTCATTGCTCTGATAGTTCCATCTCCTACTGCTCTTTCTCTGCTTTACAGCAGGCCTGTATTTCTGGCCTGTATATCAACATATGCTTGTACAGAGCTTGGCAGCTTTCAAAGTGTTATCACCTATATAGTCTCATTTCTGCTTTGAATTCAAATCTGCTGTAAATTGGAGAGTGGCTGTTAGTCCCACTGGAAAGATTAGGAAAGGAGGCTCAAGAGGCTAATAGACTTGAAGAGCATACAGTTAATAACAGAGGAGTCATTCTGAGGCCCCTAAAACTGGTGTCCATACCACAACATTTGTTCCCACTTTCTTTCATCCCTAATTTTTTTGTGTGTTTACAGTGTCTCCCTCCCAAAAATATAAGTTGTAGGGGTCTACATCTCACTCTGGCATTTACTTCAGCAAGATGTACTATGTGATTAATAATCTTTAATAAAGTATCTGAATTATCATTCTTTTTTATTATGTTATATTAGTCATCATACAGTACATTATTAGTTTTTGATGTAGTGTTTCATGATTAATTATTTGTATTTAGCACTCAGTGTTCATTATAATACATGTCCTCCTTAACACCCATCACCAGGATAACCTATCCTATCATTCTTAAAATATTATACAATTGAAGAACTCATCCCTGGAATTTAAGGAACATAAAATTTAGTTTCAAGAGACCTATGTTATTTTACTCAACAAATGTGCTATCGTTCCCAAAGGGGCACATCTGGTTCTTGTGGAAGTGAGCAAAAAGTTTTCAGTATTACAACAGTTTGTGGCTCTGGGCACCTGGGTGGCTCAGTTGGTTAAGCATCTATCCTCAGCTCAGGTCATGATCCCAGAGTCTGGTGGTCTTCCTACAACTGGTGAAGAGTCAGAACTGGATTCAAATTAAACTAAAAACCTGACAGATAAAGTAAAAAATAATCTTCTCTGTGGGACATTTTATGCTGCCTCCTTGATCAAGCTTATTTATTTGTTCAATTTTTTTCTAAAGGCCTATTTCCTAGTCAGTCAATTAAAAATAAAATGTTAATAACCAAACAGGATATAGTTGGCAAATGGAAGGAGAGAAAATAGGCCCTCAAAGAATCACTTGTTGGTGATCACTTTTGTTGGTATTGTTGAATTTGACGTTAAGAGAGAGGAAAATTTAACTGTAATATTGGTATGCCTAAATCTAATGTGAAAATAACCTCTTCAGAAAAAAATCTCCTGTGTATAATGAGGATTGAGTCATGGCAGTGAGTGGGAGAGAGCAGAACTGGGGAAAAAACACATTAAGTCAAAAGTAGTAAAGAATAACAGTCAACAAGAAACCCCATATTCTAGTAGCACATCACAGTGCCCTTTGTCTTAAGAGCAGTCATAGTTGGGGGCGCCTGGGTGGCTCAGTGGGTTAAAGCCTCTGCCTTCGGCTCAGGTCGTGATTCCAGGGTCCTGGGATCGAGGCCCACATCGGGCTCTCTGCTCAGTGGGGAGCCTGCTTCCCTTCCTCCTCCCTCTGCCTGGTTCTCTGCCTACCTGTGATCTCTGTCTGTCAAATAAATAACCAAAATCTTTAAAAAAAAAAAAAAAAGAGCAGACATAGTTATATAGTTGCCACACTGAAACCACCATAAATATAGCTGTTCCCCATTAATCAGTATGAACATCTGCAACAATTACTTATGCAAGAATAATGATTTAGCAGCTGTGCATACTGGAATAAAACTTGTAAGATTTAGGAAGATAGGGATAATACACATATCATTCTGACACAAGCTCCAGGATCTATGATTTATGATTTTCTCCCCTTTAGGAATAAATACAAATTATTGCTAGTGAAGACATAAAACAAAAGTGTATTACCTTGAGCAATGTCTGTATCTGTTTACTATTTGTTGGTGTGCATTTGGTTAATCAGTTTAACAATCACAAAACAAATTATTTGTTGTTTTTAAATTTCTCTGAAAGTTTCTCATTTGATTCTAAACTCATATCTACTCAATGGATATTTTTAAAGTCACATATGACTTCTCTGCCTTAAATGCCTTAATGGTCTCTATTTCCTGTTTAGGGTTATGTCATGTAGTTAGTTAAGAGCACAGAGCACTGTTGCCAAATTCCACTCAGCCATGTGGAATGATTGCCAAGTGATTCTCTTCCTTTTCCTTGGGGATTTTTCTCCCTATTCTCTTTTTAAAATCCTTTCTTACTTATTATATCATTTCAGTATTTTAAATGTTCATCTTCTTAATCTCTAAAGAAAAGCCCTTCCCAGACTCAACTCATGCCAATTACTTTGTCATCTATTTCTGTCCCTTCACAGCCAAACTTTTTGAGTTGTTTTCATTTCCAGTCTCTTCTTTCCTACTTCCCTTTTACTCTATAAACTAATTTTTGTCCCAGCCACTTCACTGTTACTCCAAACTTCCTTGTATCTTAATCTAATGGATATTTTTCCGCCTGATTTTTCATGTAAAAGCATTTAGTAAAATATGGCCTCCATGACTCCTGTACCAGTTTCTTCATAAATCCCAAATATACCCTCTAGGTCCACCCAGTGTTCTCCTTCTAAAGAAATCTCAAGATAAGGGTGTTCCTTGGAATTGTACTTCCTAATGTGATCTTGGTCACACTTGCCCCACAGCTCCACTGCCCATCTAAACACTGACACATCTCTGCCTCCTGTCATATTGCTCTCTTCTGTTCTCCACATATGTATTCCACAGTGACTTCATATTCAGTAAGTCCAGAATTAAAAGGGTAAGAACTGCATCCTTAAGGCAATCTCAATTCCCAGCATTCAGGTCTTTGTCCACTACCATCTAGATTTCAAGCATTACTCCTTCTCATACCTCAAACTCCAAAGTCTTTGACCCCACTGAGATTTTCAATCTTTTCATTGTCCTGCCTCAAATAGATGTTCACTCTTTCCCCCACCCAGGTTCTTAGATCCAGTGGTTCATCATTATACTCACTCCACTGCATATACCCTTCCTATATTCACCTGGCTAAATCCCAGTCCACCTACTCTGTCTGAATCAAGCCAGATGAATATAGCTTTGGAGAATAAATAAACCATGAATATAGGTATCATTTTATATTCATGACCAGTAACTTTATATAGATCCATAAATATACCTATAGTATTCACTTTCTACTTCCCCAGGAAAATATTTTTACAACTTTTACTCTCTAATCAAAACTCTATAAAATCCTAATTCCTTTTACTAAGCTCATGATTCTTCCTTTCTACTTCTCTGAGAAAATAAAAGCATTCAAAAGATTATATCCAAAGGTTGTCCAAACCATATCCACTACTCTTTATGTAGCTGCAGTCATAAACTCAGCCTTCCTTAAGCTATTCTTGGTGTCATGTTTGACTTTGTTTCTAAAGCCAATTGCCCCAATTTTATACAGGTCCCATCTCCTCCTGAGCACAAAAGGACAGTAATTGTATTCCTATCTTCTAATTTATATTACATTTTCCTTGTCCATTAGCATATACAATTGTATTCTGTTCTTTACTGAATGCCATATCTGCCTTCAGGCATCATGTGATTTTCTTTGCTACCCTTTAAATAGCAAAAAAATTTTCCCAAAACATTTGCAAGTATTAATTTTTCCCATTTCCTCTTTTAATTTTCTCATTTCTCCAAATAAAGCTTCCATAATTGGCTTACATGTATTCAAGTGCAGTTGTCAATTGCTAAACATCATCTTACTTAACGATACATAGCATTTGACAGTGGTGCTAACTCTGCCTTAAAGTACTCTCTTCACCTAACTTTTTTTAAATTTTTTTTTTTTTTATTTGACAGACAAAGATCACAAGTAGGCAGAGAGGCAGGCAGAGAGAGAGAGGGAGAAGCAGGCTCCCCACCGAGCAGAGAGCCCCATGTGGGGCTTGAACCCAGGACCCTGGGATCACGACCTGAGCAGAAGGCAGAGGCCTTAACCCCCTGAGCCACCCAGGAGCCCTTCACCTAACTTTTATAACAACTAGGTATTCTAGAAGCTTATAGGACAACTATATTTGAATTATTGTAAGACACCTTTTCTTATGGTAGATGTAGCTCTGAGCAAGAACTTAGGGCTTGGCAAGTCAGATACCTGTTAGATTTCAGCCTCCATTTGCCACCTAGCTTCTAGGCAGTCATCCTTTTACAAGACTCAATGGGCCAAACTGTACCAGGCAGCCCTGAAAACAAAACTCTTAGTTCTCCTTTACCTAATTGCATATTGCTATTTCACTTTCCTAATCTCTAAAGTTCAGAATGATACTAGGGCTCAAGTTTTAGATGTTTTCTCTTTTCTGTTTCTGCTAATTCTCTAGGTAATCTCATCTGGTCTCATAACCTACATACCATCTGTATGTTGATAGCTAAAAAATGCATATCTTCAGGTTGGACCACTATTTTTCATGATATCTAAAATTGTAGATGCAACTGCCCACTTAACATCTTGATTAGATGATATAATACTATGTCAGAAATGTATTATAACTAAAGCCAATACCTGGATTTTCCTTCTGAAATCTCTTACTTTCTCATCTCAAAAATTGGCAACTGAAGTTTTCCATTTTCTCAGGCCAAAGTTTGCCTTCTCTTTTCATACATCTAATCTATTAGCAAACACTGTTGCCTTCACTTCTGATAAACTCCTGAAGTTAATTTCTCACTGAACACATGAATTCAAGTCACCATTCTGAACTAGAAAAGAGACTATTATAAAACTCTCATTTCTCCTCTTCTGCCCTTAACACATAAAATGTTATCAAGACACAAAGCAGAATAATCTTGTTACAACATAATTCACATTATTTCACTGCTCTTCTCAAAACATCTCAATGACTTTCCCTTTCACTTAGAGTAAAATTCAAAGACTTTGCCATGGTTTAAATGGCCATGCATTATAGGTTAATTTTTCATGCAGATCTAGCCCTCCTAGTTCCCTTACTATCTCTCAAACATGACAAGGTTACCTTTACCTCAGGGGTTTTGTTCTGTCTGGAACACCCCCACTATAGGGGCTCAAGTGATCTTACATCACTTACTTCAAATAAGTCTGTTTAAATAGCATTTCAGCAGTTTTTCCAGTTACTAAGCATGTAGCTGTCCTCTCTGCATCCACTCTTTGTTCTCCTTACTCATGTTGGCATTCCCACAATGTAAAACAGTGCTTGACATACTACGGGCATTCAACAAATATCTATTATAAGAAGAATGAACGTGCAGTTATAGGATGATGATATCTTCATAGCCTTAATGACATTTCATCCTTCCATTTCTTAGAGCATAACAATGGTACCAATATAAACAGATTACTGACAGTTATCTTAATGATCATTTTCCAGAAAAATAAATTCACTTCTTTAAAGAGGGGAGCTCTGGTTCTACAAGCATTAGCTGGAAACACTGTCCACACAGGACAACTTACATAATTCTGTAGTTAATATTTTTTCTCCACAATCAAATTCCAAAACCACACACATTGTCCCACAATTTTCTTTGAAAATTATAGTCATTTTGATTATTTAAATGACAAATGTGAGGTCCTCTTTCTCACTACATGTAAAATATAATGTATTCAACTTACTCTGTTTAACTAGCATTCTGAAAGCATATAGAATAAGACTCTTTTGTAAATAATTTTATAATCCAGCTGTGGCCACAAATTAATTATTGATTATAGCAAATTATACATATTTTAAAGAAATTATCTTTCCTTCTACTTTTGTAACATGCTGTGTTTTATTAATAAACACATATATCTCTCTCTCTGAAGAATAATATGAATATTTCAGGAAAATTCAGATAAAAGAGATAGAATAGTACTTATCTGATGATCCCTAAAAAATATTGCTGTATAATGACTACAAAGTCATTTTCTTTGAAATGTCCCAAGCAACTGTACTATCTGAAATGACTTCTCTGTTTCAATAAGCTTTATTCAATAATAAAATCAACTTTCAAGGCAGTCAACCCTTCTTAGAGTCTATGCATGATTATATACTTGGCCAGCATAATCTCCTTTGAGGTTTAAGTAATTTATTTCAGAACTTAAGATTCTGCTTTCTCCTTCCTGATTCTTGAGAAACTTCCATAGAGAACATCATGCACATACTACACAACAGTGTTATGTAGACATCGCACAGAGAATGTAGTTGAACAAATGCATACAATAACCATTTTTTGTGAAATCAAAATTAGCCAATAAATTTACATTAATGTTTGTCTTCCAAAAAATGCTCCAAAATTATATGTGTGTTTATCAATATATTTATTTTTACCAGTCTTAATAGTTCAGTTGCAGGGTCGTCTTGGTGGCTCAGTCAGTTAAGTATCTGCCTTTGGCCCAGGTCGTGATCCCAGAGTTCTGGGATTGAGCTTTATGTCAGGCTCCCTGCTCAGCGGAGAGCCTGCTTTTCCTTCTCTCTCTGCCTGCCACTTGCCCTGCTTGTGCTCTCCCTGTCAAATAAATAAAATCTTAAGAAAAAAAAAGTTCAGTTGCAATCACTATGTTATATTGTGTTAACTATAAAGTGTCTGCATATGTTTAAAGTGTCTGTATGTTTATTGGACATAAATGGCAAATGGTTCTATACATTGATGAATAATTGTAATACTGAGAAATGAAAAACCTCAAATGAAACCTTTAACTTGGCTGATAGCTAGTCACCATATATTAATATAAAAGCATAGGGCCAGTCTTATTGAATATATTATGTAATAAAAAACATAAAATTTGGCATACTGATATAGTGATGACATATAAACAATTAGATATTCTAGGTATTACTCAGAATTATTTGAAGTCCATTTTTTAAAATCTCACTATTTATTTTTTCTTTTAAATTATGGTAAAATGTACAAAGCATAAATTTTATCACCTTAATTATTTTTAAGTATACAGTCCAGTAATTCTAAGTATATTCATACTGCTGTGCAAGTAACTCTCAGAACTCCTCATTTTTCAAAATTGGAACTCTAAATCCATTAAACAACTCCTCTTTCTCCATCCCCTCGTCCCTGACAACCACTATTGAGTTTTCTGTCTCTGTAAGTTTGACTACTCTTGGCACCTCATATAAGTGGAATCATACAGCATTTGTTCTCTTGTGTTTGCCTTCCTTCACTTAGCACAATGTCCTCAACATTCTTCTATGGTATAGCATGTGTCTAAACTTAATTTTTAAGGCTAAGTAATATTCCAATGTATGTTTATGCCATATTTTGTTTATCCATTCATCTGTCAACAGACATTCTTGCTGCCTCCATCTTTTTGCTATTGTGAATAATGCTGCTGTGAACATGGGCGTACAAGTACTTATTCAAGATTCAGTTTTTAATTACTTTGTATATATACCCAAACGTGGAATTGCTGTTTCATAAAGTAATTTTATTTTTAATTTTTCAGGAACTGCTATCTATACAAGTTTCCTAAGGCAGCTACACCATTTTAAATTCCCCCAAAGAGTGCACAAGGGTTCCAATTTCTCCACAACTGTACTGACCCCTGTTATTATTTTTTAAATAGTAGCCATCCTAATGGTTGTGAAGTAGTATCTCATTGTGAGTTATTTCACTAAATTTTTTTATTAACAGGCTTTTTAAAGTACAGGCTAGATGGAAAAAACAGGAATATAATGGTATTATTTGGGAAAGATGTTTAGGAAAAAATGAAAAAAAATACAAAAAGGCCACTATAATCATTCTTAGGGTGCTATAGCATGAAGACAGCATAATCTCTAATGAGAAACACAAATTTACTCTAGAAACTTAAGCATCTCAAAATGAATTGGACTATACCTCTTAAAGTCATCTAAAGGAGGGATTATGGCTCCTTGGACAATTGGAAACAACTAAAATGTGAGAGATTGTTTAAATGCAGCTAAAGCAAAGAGGTTTTGTTTGTTTGTTTTAAATCATGAAAAGGAGATTCACATGTTTAGCATACAAAGATAAATTACTTTCTTTCCCTTAAGTAGCTTATTTCAGGTCAAGGCTTTATATTTTTGTATCTTGATGTGAACAATAATGGTAGTATTTTCAAATTTGTTATGTCCACCAGTGAAATTAAAATGTATTTTATATTCACTTTATATTACACTCATCCACATGACATATGTATATTAATAAACCACCTGTATTTTCCAGGTCCCATATAGAATCTGTTACCATATGTAATCTTATCTGTGAATATAACTTCTCAGAATTTATTTGAGAATTATTTAGATGTAGTATCTATACCAGACACATCTATTCTACATAAAACAAGCATATGAGTGTCTTAAAAGTACTGTAAAATAAATGTTACATGAAGACCACTTAAAAATAACTCAAAGCCAGCAACCAGTCAAATCTATCACATTGCTCTTACAACTACTTTCCCTCACACATTAGGTCTCACTAGTTTTGACCCCAGCTACAGCACTCAGCTGTCTCTGCTCACACTGCTCTGCTCACACCACTCTCCACAACCAATCCTGGATACCTTCTCCCTCAGGTTCCCTGATTCCAGTGTTATCCAAAACACTGTATCTAAACCTGTTAGATAGAAGGTGTAGCATATATAGCTAAATGATGGATGCAGTATTACCATTCAAATTGCTCCTGAGGCATTCTCCAAAGAAGTACTTTCAGTAGAGATAAGAACATTTTTCAGCCCATTTTTTATAGCATAAAATAAACAATACCCTTTATGAAGAAGTTTCAAAAAGCCAAAGATGGCTTTAAAAATTCATGCTATAAGATCTTCTGAAGTCTCTTCTGTAAAAATAATGAAAGAAACCCTGAAATTTTCCTAAAGCAAAACAAACCCTAAATGAAATATTCAAATGTTTCAGCTTCAGACAAGTCTTTGAAGGAAACAGAAACATGAATAAAATAAAATTCAGAAAAACCTAAGTACAGCTTGCCATCAACTCATCTCAGGACTTATATTTTCATAATAAGTTTTTAGTTTTAGCTCATATTGAACATACTGTGACCAGAAACATTTTCTCTAATGGTGGTTAATACAACCCTCCTTACTTAGTACATGACTTCATGACCTTCCCTACATGGTATCAGCTTACCTGAGGCAGCACCCTATAGGAAATTTAGTTTACTATGCTTTGTTAATTCTGGCTACAAAACCTTTATAGCAGTCCATAAAAACCAGGTATTGATATACATATATGTCTGGATTTTTTTTAAATCAAGAAACAATAGGTTAAGAATGGTTGAACTATTCCTAGAGAACAAATATCAAATACATTATCCTACTCAGATAGTATAACCACATTATATCCATAAAGAAATACTGAATATGGATATTCTGAATTAATATCCAATTTTTTCTTCACTAGGAATAAAATCCAATGTGACTTACAATGTATATTCTGGACTAATTGTTCTACTGAACAAATATATATTTAATAATCCTTTGCATCAAGGATGCATTTGCTAGGATAGACAATGGATTTTATTGGAGCTCACTGTGATTCTTCTCATCCTGTCTTATCCTACTGAGACTGATTTCTTATATCAAATTCTTCCTGTCCTATGTTACTCTCTTTCTTCCAGTTACATATCACTATTTACAGAACAATTCAATCTCCATATCTGAATTTGTGCAATGTATATTTGAAGTACACAGTCTTCATCAGTTCCTGAGGAGGCTAGTTCCAATAACACTCCTGCTGAGTGCCTGTGCTAATGACTTACTGTCTCTAAAGGTCTCCATATTTACCCTTTGTGACAATTCTGCTCTTAAACCCAGTTTGCTGGGTTCTGAATATGAGTCCTTTGCTCCTTTGTGGCAAGTTTACACTGTAAAAATGAAAGGGATAAAGGATATTGTCTCACTGGTTCCTTCATTAGAGGAGAAATTTCCTGTTTGAGATATGGGCTGAAAACATGTTCTTCCAATGAACACAATGTTGGCTGCTATGATATTCTGTGTATACCAATAAACATGCCTTGGCGAAGAACTTCATTACTGTTTCTTTTTAATAATTGAGTCTCATCTTTATATGTGCAATGATCTTGATGACAAGCCTCAGCACCTACAGCCATTGTATTTATTTGTTATATTTTTTTCCTGAAACATATTATCTTGCCAAAACTTATGGAGTTGAAAATATCAATGAAAATGAGGCTGCAAAAGCATTATGATCAGAAGACTATTAAATAAATACACACTTCAGGGGGGTAAAGAAAAGACTTCTGGACAAACTCCAAAGAGCAAATGAATGGATAGATGATGGGAGAATGAAACCAAATAAAGAGACATATAATTTTTCTGAATCATAGGCAACAACACAGTTCTATTTCATTAAAGATGAATGAAATCATTCTTATCAATATCTATTATTTTCAATGGAATATTAATCTGGGTACCTCTAAACTGCTATTAGTTCTAAAAGAGAGAAAGAGCCTGGAAGGATGGTAAATTGGAAATAACAAAGCACACTTTAATTTTAGGCTGTAAATGTGCTCTCTTTTTCTTTTAACCATGAAGTTGGCCAGGAAGCAATTGAATTACCTTCAGGAAACAATAGCAGAAAAATGCTTGAGAACACCCAGACCATGATGATTGTTTAATTGGAAACACATAGCAAAAACATAATACAGCTTCTAGTGAAACAAAAGGAAAGATACAGGACCAGCATTAATTTGAAAAGAAAAAGTCATTTTGTGAATCAACAGAGAATTAGGATCATAAATACTGAAATTAGTAGGAAAATGGTAGAGTGATAAAGAGCTTAGCACAGAAACTACGTCTGTCCCTACTAACAGTGTACTCAAACCAGACTGTTCAATCTGTAATAGAAAAATAGAAAATTTCAGTTTCCTAAGACCTAATACCCCTTTAAAAATGTTTATATATTATTAGGGTTATTGATGTTTAATTTAAGAATTCTCTTTTAGAGCTTTGAATATTACCTGTAAGTTATGCTAATGAAATACTTCTCAATGACAGAGTAGGAATTACCTTTATGACTTTTATTTATTTATTTTTAGAGATTTTATTTATTTATTTGACAGAGATCACAAGTAGGCAGAGAGGCAGGCAGAGAGAGAGGAAGGGAAGCAGGCTCCCTGCTGTGCAGAGAGCCTGATGCAGGGCTCCATCCCAGGATCCTGGGATCATGACCTGAGCCAGAGGCAGAGGCTTTAACCCACTGAGCCACCCAGGTGCCCCCCTACCTTTATGACTTTTAAATCTTAGCTTAAGTACACAGTTCATGCTCCTTTGTAAAGTTCACTGAAATTAGTCTTAGCGATATTTTTTTTTGGATATGACACCAAAAGCAAAAATTAACAAGTGGGACCACATTAAACTAAAAGCTTCTATACAACAGAGGAAAATAACAAAACTAACAAAAAGTTAACCTATGGATTGGAAGAAAATATTTGCAAATAACATGTCTGATCAGGGTTAATATAAAAAATATAAGGAACTCATATAACTCAACAGTACAAAATTCAAATAACACAACTTAAAAGTGGAAAAATGTCTCAAACATTTTCCCAAAGAAGACATAAAAATGTCCAATAGTATGAAAAAGTGCTCAAAATCAATAATAATCAGTGATATGCAAATCAAAATCATATCTTACACATGTTAGATTATTAAAAAGACAAGAGGTAACAAGTATTAGCAAAGTTGTAGAGAAAAGGGAAACTTGGTACACTACTGGTGGGAACGCAAATTAGTATAGACATTATGGAAACCCTCAAAAAATTAACAGAACTACTGTATGACCTAGCAATCCCACTTCTGGGTATATATCCGAAGAAATGAAATGAGGATCTTGAAGAGATCTCTGCACTAGCATGTTCATTGCAGCACTACTCACAATAGCCAAGATAGGGAAATAATACAAAAAAATGTCCATCCACATATCACTTGTTTTAAAAATGTTATACACACATACATACACAGAGGAGTATTATTCAGCCACAAAAGGTAAGTAAATTTTGCCATTTATAGTAACATGGATGAAACTAGAGGACATCATTCTAGTAAAATAAGCCAGACAGAAAGACAAACACTGTAGCTAGATCTCACATGTAGAATTTTAAAAAGTCAAACTCATACAACCATAGAAGAATGGTGGTTGCCAAGGGCTCAGGGGTGGGAAAAACAGAGAGATATTGATCAAAGAGTTAAAACTTTCAATTATAAGATAAATAAGTTCTAGAGACCTAATGTATACTATGGTGACTACAGTTAATAATATTGTATTATATACTTGAAATTTGTTAAGAAAGTAGATCTTAAATGTTCTCACTGAAAAAACAAAGGTACCTATGTGAGGAGATAAAGGTACTAACTTGTCATAATCATTTCACAATGATTGCACATATATAAAATAACCTTGTTGTACGCTCTCTCTCTCTATATATATATGTATAACTTTTGTTAATTATCCCCAATAAGCTGGAAAAAGCAAACTTATTCAAAATTTTAAAAGTCCAAATCACAGTAATTCATTTAGCAAATACTTATCATAAGCATATAACTAGTCAACACTGACAAGGTGTCAGGGACCATGAAGGCCACATTTCCATGAAGGAGTAGAGAAGATATTACACATTGATAAACAGTAACTTTGAAAAATACATTTTATAATCAATTAAAAATAAAAGTAATGATTTGACAAAAATACTATATCAAAGCAGTAAGTGTAAGGTTGCCTAATTTCTACAGGATTGTTATGAAAAGATCTTTTTGAACATTAAAAAAGAGCTCTGTCTTTGAAACAGGCAACTGGCCAGAGAGGTGGTTGGCAGCACATATTCTTGGTGAGGCAACTTTTCTATTATTGGGAGTGGATAAAAAAAGGTGTTGGGGCAGAAAAGAGTACAGCCTTTTCCAGAAAAAGAAAGAAACCAAATGGTCACTAGAAGAGTATAATTAGAGTTAGAGAGAAAATTAGGGTTCACATTAAGGTCTAACACACCTTGCTAAGAAGTTTGAATACTATTTTTAAGTACACTGAAAGCCATTAATTTTAAGCTGAGAAGCTGAGTGATTCAATTTGCATTTAGGCTCATCACTTTTGCTGCTTGTTACATGGGGAAATAGATTAGAGAGGGCATGGGCAGAGACAATATCCCCTTACAATTCTTAGTAGCCTAAGATAAATAAAACAAATAAAATAAAAAGATGAATAAAAAAACAAATTTAAAAAAACCAGGACGTTGTTGCAATAGTTAATGTTAAAGATGATGATAGGCTGTGGACAGGGGAATGGCAGTGGGAATGGAAATATAGGGGCACATGTAAGATGTATTTTGTAGGCAGATTGATTAATTGATAGAATGCAAAGATGAGGGAGAGGGAGGAATATATGATAATTCCTGGTTCATGGCTTAAACCATTTAGTAACTAATGGTGCCATTTGCAAAAGAGGAATACATTTGGGGAGGAGGATATCATATAAAGGGGACACATGATAAGAATAAAGTAAGGTTTACTGGAGAAATTTACTTACCGCATGAGTCCTTGTCCTCTCACCATCCTTTGTGTAGTGTGCTTAGATTTGGTATAGCTCAATTTACCAAGAAACATTCTCCAACCAAGGGACCATTTCCCCCATTGTTGTACATATTTGTAAGTAAGGGGATACAAAAAATATTTTCTTTACCAGCAAATAATTGAAGTTTCCTAATAAAGGGAGGGCATCATAATGGGTGACTAGGTACCTCTGGAGCTCAGCTATGGGTAGTCCTCTAGATTTTCTTGCTATCTGATATTTCCTTTCTTTGCTTGCTTGACTGACTTACTGACTTCCTTCCTTCCTTCCTTCCTTCCTTCCTTCCTTCCTTCCTTCCTTCCTTCCTTTCTCCCTTTCTCTTTCTAACAGGGGAAAGGAAATGAACATCCAGAGCTATCTGAATTTGGTTGTTCTCAGAAGAGTAAGAAGTAGAAAACTGGCAAGTAGACAACTGATTATGGTAAGAGGAGTCTGGATTAATGAAATAACATTTGGTGTATATTACATGTGAACAATCAGAGTATGATTGGAAAGGACAAATAGTAAGACACAGAAAGGACAGCAGAAAAGATTGCAAAATTCTAAACACAAAAGATGTATTTAGAAGAATATCTGAGAATGGAGAGAAAGACTGATAAAGTAGGAGGAAAATTTCATTATATTTTCATGCAAGCTGAGACCTGGGGGCTTCAAGATGGAACCTGCAGTCAACTGTATGGAATGTTATGAGCATTTTTAGCTATTAATACAGAATCTGATTGCTTACCCCTCAAAAAAGTTTAGTTCAAAACAATTCAGTAGGCTACTAAGAATTGTAAGGGGATGCTGAATGGTGTACTAGAATTTATTTAGAAAAAGTACATTTCTAAAATATTTCCTCTTAAAGATGAACTTAAGTTTTTATGCCCCAATTAATATATGAAATGTTTGTGTCAGTCCAATGGGGAAGTTATAAAATTAAGAGAACATTTTTCCTGGATTGACTCTTTTGCTTCCACTTTATTATCAATTTTAACTTCATTAGCTCCTGGTCTGAGAGTAGAATCTAGCGTGATTATTTCTGGTATCAGTTATTTTTTAAGGTATCACACCACAGCGTGATATTCCCTAAAGCACATTATAGTATTTTAAAGGACTAAAGGCTTACATATCCCTTTCATGGGAACCATAAAATAAGTGTTACACATTCACTACATTTATATCAGTCTAGACAAATTCCATTGAAATTCATATGTGTGTTAAAATTATACAGATGGCTATCCATCTGTGTCATGAAATACACTGATACATGAGGCTTAAAAATACAAGCTAGAAAAAAATTCAGACAGGCTGTATGATAACAAATGCCAATTAGAACAAAAACCTCATTTAAAATTAATGTTATTTTAATAGCTTCGTGTCCTCTAATGTATGATCAGCATAAAAGACCAGATAAAGTTCAGGTAAACTTTTCAAATATTAGGATGTTGTCAAAGTTTAATTTTAAACAATTATTTTTAATTCACTTTGATGACTACAGTGAACTACGAATTGTTTATAACTACAACTCTCTAAAGTAGATTTACATTTCCACCTGAAATGATAAATCTCAGTACAAAGGCTTATTTAAATGTCTACTTGTGAAAATTAAGTGCTTTATTAGTTTTTAAATAAAATCAATATATATGACCTTGCATTATTGTCTATTTTTTAAATTTATGAACTATTTTTATCTGTATCTTCTGGGTCTTCTATCTCATTATATGTCATTTTATGATTTCAAAACACTTTAATAGCTGAAATTTGTTTTCATGTCATCCCTCTAAGGTCAGTTATGGTGCAGACAATATGCTTCATACAAAAATTCAAGTTTTACAATTTATCATTCTTCTAAATCTAAACCATCATTATGTAAGATTTTGAAAGGAATACAAAACTTAAGCTGTTCAAGTTTCCTTTCCTTTCCTTGCTACTAATTCATTCTAAGGCCTTCCACCTATTTTGTGCTTCAATGTCCATATCAGTAAAAGTGTCCAAATGGTACTTTTAAAAAAAGGGCAACCTAGACCCATTAAACCATTCCAGATGCAGATACATTGATGCTAAGGAGGAGGGGGAAGAGAGGAGAGGTTGGCTGAGGAGGATAAGGAGAAGAGACTCTAATCACAGGGGAATTCAATGTGAATTTGCAAGTGTTACTAGATTTGCAATATTTAAGTTCATGTTATCTGAGGCTTCCTAGAGAACAATGGAGGCAGCATCTTCCCTAAAACAAAACAAAACAAAACAAAACAAAACAAAAAAACCTGCTTAAGTTGGCTTTATCTTACTAAAATATCATGGAACTTAAAAAAGAAATAGAATACTTTTCTGGTAATGATAGAAACCTAAAAAAAATTATAAAATGTTTAGTTTATTTCAGTCTCAGAAGGTACTTTAAATTCAATTTCATTTAATTTTCTTGGACATCTTTAATCAAATCACTCATATGGACCATTAGTTACAGATTTCCACCTAATTTTACAGCTGAGCTGACTGAGGCAGGAGGAATTAAATAATGTGTGCAACTCACAAGTTGAGTTAATGATGCAGTTGAAGGTAGAAAATGGTACCTTTTGTCTTCCTTTTAGCCATTACCCCCAACACTAAACAATTTTCTTACCATTGGATGAAGAATTGCACATTCAGGAACCAGATACATTAAGGAGCAATCAGTAAGCTGCTATTTAATAATTGAAAAAAGAAATCTTTAAAATACGACATGGCAAACAGGAAAGGTACACTCTGTGCAAGTGTTCAACATAGGAGAATAATCCCTAATATTTATCCTTTATTTTCTTATCACCTCCTCCATAAATTACAATTGATCTTACAAGTAGCTTCTTAAGATCTTATCAATCCTATGTCCACTTTTATGCAAATTTCCTATGTTCCACTAGGAACTGTGGAATTTACATTCCACATTATCTAGCCTCATTTATTTATTCATTAATTTGATCACTTATCAATGCCAAAACAGAGTTAAATTCTGGTTTGCAAAGATAAATAAAACATGATCACTTCAATGAAAATGATTGCAGTCTCAAAGGGAAACAGAACCAATCAAACAAGAGAGTGCATTACCAGTATTTCTAAAGGGCAAACAGGAAGAATATGAAATGGCAGGTCAAGAAAAGATTCCTAGTCTTAATTTATTAGTATTTTTATTTCCACAGTCATATACTTATTTCATTAGCCTAGAAATGAGTGAGAGGGGAAAGATTTTTGGTCAGCCTTGTATTTCTGCAGTCTTCTGGCTTAATCTGGCAATCCTAAACTGGAAGAAGGGGAAGTCCAAGTTAAAAATGAGAAATGTAAGAATGAAAAGTAATTACTTCAAGGAAAGGTAAAAAATATTAAAAATGCAATAAGAAAATTTTAACATTTCCTTGGTACATTGTGAGAATCTGAGGAAAAGGAGTAATAACTATTAGCTATATTTACAGATGTATATAAAGGTGAAGCCATCTGTCTTTGCAATCTCCTTTGGGTGAACCTGATGTTCATACTGACTCTGGATATTTAAGAAGCATTCAATCTGGAATATCTATATTATGTGTCTCAGTGATACCAATAGTATATACTAAAACACTTGGAATAATTCTAATGGCATTTTGATTTTCATTTTATAGGGTGATCCATTACAACAGACTTTAGAAGGTGCTGTGCAGGAGCTGTTGCCTTCTGAATGCACACAGAAGACGATGGGTCACTATGTATCTATTCATTTAGGTGATGATCAGTTGAGAAAGGTGCTGAATTCAATGGTACCTGTACAGTGCCCAAACTGTCAAAGTTCCACGTATCTTAATGTCTACAGACCATGTGTTTGTGGGTGGAAAGCAATGATCAAAGTAAAGAATACTGATAAAGTAAAACAAATATCAGCTTTGGAGTACGCTTTGTGTCTCAACACCACTACTAAAAATGACAACACCCACTGATTTGGAGAAGTCTTTGGCATTCTCAAACTTTAGTTTATTTAGGGTCTCTACTATCCATATTACATAATTCTGAGGAACTCATTAATTCAAGTCAATTTCCAAGCATTAAGCAAGCACCCTGGCACAACTTCATTTTTGATGAATAAACTACACTGGCCAAAACCTTAAACAATATCATTAATCGTACTAGGTCCAGCTGAATTTGTCTTTAATAAAGACAGACATATTGAGTCAAAATACTTGGTCTCTATTGGATGCATATGTGGGATAACATCTCAGGAAGAAAAGAAAGAATGGCAAATCACTTCAATAGCACAGTTGTAGAAAACTAGATAAAGCAAACTGAAAAGATAATTAGATATCATACACAGAAATTAAGATGGGAAACAGTATACCTGCTGAAAAATTAGTGTCATTTATTATGCTTCTTGAGATAGAAAGTAGAAAAAACTGTGGACTGGGATCTTGGCAGTAAGTTCAAGGAATGAACTTGTGGGAAACTAATGGCTTCCTAATTTATAGGAACTCATAAATAGGAAATGTAATCTGTATTGATGCTTTCTAACTTCTAAGACACCTTATATAAAAGAAAATTAGTTGTGGAATTATTGGTTGGGATTGGAGGCCTATTAAAATTGGATTTTATTGGTCGAGGAGAGGTTAAGCATTACTTAAAGATAAGGACCATTTGTAACCTTTGCCAGTATCTCCATATAATATGAAACAGGAAGAATGATTATGACTACCAAAGAATTAGAATCCATAATTAACTGAGATTTTGTCCTTCGTTTAAATACCAATCTGTGAAAATGGTGTCATGTGGATAAGTGCCACTTTTGGTGGACCTCTATTTGAACTCATAAAATAATTGGTACTTTGTGATACTGGCTTAATTTGTAATATTATTTTTTAATTTTTAATTAAAGTACAATATATAACATTATATCAGTTTCAGGTATATAGCATAATGATTCAACAATTCTATACATTTCTCAATGCTCACCATGACAGGTATAGCCGCTATCTGTCACCATACAATATTATTACAATATTATTGACTATACTCCCTGTCCTTAACTTTTCATCTCTTTGACTTATTTTATAACTGGAAATACGTACACCTTAATGCCCTTTATTTCACTCATACCTCAACCAACCTCCCCTCTGGCAACCAAGTTTGTTCTATATCTATGAATCTTGTTTCTGTTTTTTTAGATTCTCTTTAGATTTGTTTTCAGATTCTCTGACTTATTTCACTTAGGATAATATTCCATTAAGTCCATCTATGTTGTTGCGAATGGCAAGATTGCATTCTTCATTATAGCTGAGTAATACTGTTATATGTGTGCGTGTGTGTGTGGACATATATACACACATCCATACATGTATACACACAAACACACATATATACATACATATACACACACACATATGCAAAGACATACACACCCCACATCTTCTTTTTCCATTTATACATCAATTGACATTTAGATTGCTTCTGTATCATAGGGGTACTTACATTTTTCAAATTATTGTTTTCGTTTTCTTTAAATCTTCAGAGGTGAAACTGCTGGATCATGTAGTAGTTATATTTTTGACATTTTGAAGAACCTCCATACTGTTTTCCATAGTGACCATATCAAATTACATTCCCACCAACAGTACACAAGCTTTCTCTTTTCTCCATACCCTCGTCAATACATTATTTCTTGTCTTTTTGATAATAACCATTCTGACAGGTGTGAAGTCATCTCATTGTGGTTTGCATTTTCATTTCCTTTATGGTTAGTGGTGTTGAACATCTTTTCATAAGCTTGTGGGCCATCTGTATGTCTTCTCTGGATAAATGTCTACTCAGGTCCACTACTCATTTTTTAATTGGGGTTTTTTGTTTATTGTTGTTGTTGAGTTGTATAAGTTCTTTATATATTTTGGATATCAACCCATTATGAGATATACCATTTGTAAGTATCTTATCCCATTCCGTAGGTTGCATTTTCATTTTGTTGATGATTTCCTTCACTGTGCAAAAGCTTTTCAGTTTGAGCAGTTTCATTTGTTTATTTTTGTCCTTGCCTGAGGGGACATCTAAAAAAGTATTGCTAAGACCAATGTCAGTGTCAGTGCCTGTCTTTTCTTCTAGGAGTGTTATGATTTTGTCTCACATGTAAGCCTTTTTTGAGCCTATCTTTTAATATGGTGTAAAAAATAGCCTACTTTCATTCTTTTGCATGTATCTGTCCAATTTTCCAACACCATTTATTGAAGAGACTGTCCCATCATATGTCCTTGTCTTCTTTGCTGTAGATTGACCATATAAGCATGGGTTTATTTCTGGACTCTCTATTCTGTTTCCTTAATCTACATTTTTTTGGGGGGAGGTGCCAGTAACATACTGTTTTGATTACTACAGATTTGTTGTACAGCTTGAAATCAGACAGTGTGATTTCTTTAAGCTTTGTTCTTCTTTTTCAGGACTTCTTTGACAGTTAAAGGTGTTTTGTGGTTCCAGACAAGTTTTAGGATTATTTCTTCCAGTTCTGTGAAAAATGTCCTGAGTATTTTGATAGAGATTGCACTGAATCTGTAGATTGCTAATAGTGCAGACATTTTAACATTATTAATCCTTCCAATTCAGGAATGCAGTATATCTTTCAATTTACTTGTATCATCAACTGTTTTCATCAGAATGTCTTGTAATATCAGAGTACAGGTCTTTCACCTCCTTGGTTAAATTTAATCCTATTTTATTCTTTTTGGTACAATTACAAATGAGACTGTTTTCCTAATTTCTCCTTCTGATAAGTTGTTAGTAGTATGTAGAAACACACAACAGATTTATGTATATTAATTTTGTATCCTGCAATTTTACAGAATTCATTTATTAGTTCTAACATTTTTTGGTGTAGTCTTTAGGGTTTTCCATATATATCATCATGTCATCTGCAGATAGTGACAGTTTTACTTTCCTTTCCAATTTGAATGCTTTTTACTTCTTTTTCTTGTGTAATTGCTGTGGCCAGGACTTCCAATATTATGTGAAATAAAAATGGCAAGAGTAGGCATCCTTGTTCTGTTTTTGATCTTAGAGGAAAAGCTTTCAGGTTTTCATGACTGAGTATGATTGTCATATATGGCCTTTATTATGTTGAGGTGCATTCCCTCTGTACCCATTTTGTTGAGAGCTTTTATCATACATGGAAGCTGAATTTCGTCAAATGGTTTTTCTGCACCTATTGATATGATAGTATAATTTCTATCTTTCATTTGTTATTGTATATCACTCTGACGATTTAAAGATATTAAATCATGCTTGCATCTCTGGAATCTTACTGAGTCACAGTGTATGACCCTTTGAATGTACTTTTGAATTTGATTTGCTAAAATTTTGTTGGGGACTTTTGTATTTATGCTCATCAGGGATATTAGTCTGTAATTTTCCTTTTTTATAGTATCTTTGTCTGGATTTGGTATCAGGGTAATGTTGGCTTCATAAAATGAGTTTGGCAGTACTCTTTCTCTTCAATTTTTTTGGAATAATTTGAGAAGAATATGTAATAATTCCTATTTAAGTGTTTGGTAGAATTCACATATGAAGCCATCTGGACCTGGACTTTTTGTTTATTGGGGAGTTTTTTGATTACTGATTTAATTACTAGCAATTGGTCTGTTCACATTTTCTATTTCTTCATGATTCAGTCATGGAAGATCATATGTTTCTAGGAGTTTATCCATTTCTTCTAGGTTATCTAATTTGTTAGCATATGATTGTTTATAGATATTTATATATTTTGGTTATAGGTAGCAAAATGAAGGGAAGTGTTTCTTTTGTTATCACAAAAATTTTGGTCTGTACCATGTTCTAGCAGGAAAGCTGTACATTTTCGTCCTGGCACTGTACTGCCTGTCAATGTATTATATAAAACTATATAATAAATTCTGGAAATAAAGAGTACCTATTCCAAAGTTTTCATCAACTGATGATATTTAAATGGGATAAATTCACTTTTATTCTAAGAAATAAATCAAGTTCATTTTACAACATGGCTTACTACCTGTCTTATTATCACTGTGCCCAAGTCCAGTTAGCGTTTTTCTCTGCTAGGAGCATCACCACAGCTAGATGGCTACTGGCATAGGACAAACAGAACTCATGAAGAGAGGGGACTTTTGAAGGTCTTCTAGTTCATTTCTTCACAACTTAAAAGAAACAATCAATCAATTGATTGTAAACCTTAAACACTGTCTTACTCTTAGGTTATCAAAGCAATATACTCTTAAACCTTAAGGTCACAATTATTTTTTCTGATGAAATTTATTTTTTTTTAGAGAGAGAGAGAGAAAGCACGAGCTCAGGCAGATAGAGTGGTAGATAGAGGCAGAGGGAGAAGCAGGCTCCCCGCCAAGCAAGGAGCCCAATGTGGGACTCGATCCCAGGACGCTGGGATCATGACCTGAGCAGAAGACAGCCGCTTAACCAACTGAGCCACCCAGGCGTCCTTCTGATGAAATTTAAATATCTGTTAGCACTAGTTGATGTCTCCTCAAAATCTGTATGTTAAAGTCCTTACCCTCTTACTTTAGACTGTGACCTTATTTGGAAAGGTAGTCTTTGCAGATACAGTAAATCAAAATGAAGTTTACTGGAGTAGGATGAGCATCTAATACAGTATAACTGTTATCCTTATAAAAAGGGGAAATATGGACAAATAAATACACACAGAGGGAGAACACAACATGTACAAAGAGGTAGAGATTGGTGTGATGAAGGAAGGAGAAACCAACAAACACCAAAGATTGCCAGCAAACCATCAGAAGCTAGACGCAAGGCATGAACACATTCTTTTTCACAACCGTCAGAAAGAACCCACCCTGCCAGCTCCTTGACCTCAGAATCTAGCCTCCAAAAGTGTGAGACAATCTGTTTTGTGTAACTTTGTAGGAGTATGAATGGAACACAGAATCGTGATAATAACCAGGTAACATTAAAGCCACTAAAGTAAGTTTTTATTCTATTTCATTAACATTTGTGGTTCTTATCTCAATTAGACTATTTTAATTAATGAAATTCTAGGAAATATCTTATTATTCATAAGGGAAATTCTATCATTTTTTTCCCCTAAAATTTTCTATTATTACAACTATGTTATTCCCGATGGTCACTTTACGTAATTTCATTAAAATAAAAATTTGGTTGATAGTCTCATTGACTTTAAGTCAGTTGAAGGTTAGTGTGGGAAGAGATCACATTTTGAGAATGAGTGATTCCACTGGGGAATCACAGTGAAATATTTCACTTATTGTTTTCCTTTTTAATGATTCTTAGGAATATTTTGCTATTTCAAGTACACCTACATGTTTCTAAGGTTATATCTAGAGATTTCACTAAAGTTTTACTTCTATTGAGTAAAGAGTTTATAAACAATGATTTTCTATCCCTGGCTATAATGGAACCATAGTGATGATGGAAAAGTATCACTAATTGTGATCACTAGATGACACTGATAGTCTGAGATAGCATAAAAGGAAATATGTTCTAGTCCTTTGCTATGCTGTGAGCGTACATGTGTGCATATCATTTGAATTTTATTAAAAAGCTTTCCCAGACATTGAACTTGAAATATTACAGATATGTTCTTGTATTGCCTGGTTTTCCCCATTAATGTTCTAATATTAAAGCTGTTGGGCAAATTTAAATGAATGCATTTAAGCATTCTTTTATGCATTAAGTAGTTAATTTTATTTTTATTCTAACTAAATTCTAATTTCAGCAAGGCCACATTAAAGATGTGACTAAACTATCATATAACAGTTATAGCTAATTGATTTTCTTGATGTCATTTTATTATTGTTGGATAACTTGTTTCTATTTTCTGATTTATTTAAAACTGGCAACAAAAAGCTATTTTCTCTAAGGACAATGTAACAAAGGGCTGAAGAGCTGGTTGCTGAAGAGCCTTAGAAGGGAGGAACACCAGGCTTCAAAGGGGAGGCAGAAAACCATGTCCAGCTCCAGGCAGAAGTGAAATGGAGGCAGAAGCACACACCTTTCTCAGAATCTGTCCCCATCCTCATGTCCCCATGATAAGCCATCCCGTATCATTTTCCGGTCACCTGGACCCTATTACCTTCTTTATGACTTTTTCGTTGAGAGGATGGATCCCTGTCAAAAGACTGTACGTCCACCACTTTCGTCACGTTCCCCACAGGGCACCGGCGCGTATTTTCTGAGTTCTGTTCCCTGAATACGGGGCTGTCATTATTCGTACCCCTGCCCGCGGGGCCTCCCCTCTGACCTCAGGAAGAGCCACAGCGCCACTCACCTTTCCTTCTATAGGAAAACAAGACCGTTTTCATCGTCCTGGGGAGGGGACTGAGCATCTTTGGATGAATCCACATGCTCCCGGACCTCTTTCCCTTCTTGTTGCTCTCTACTGCACACCCGCCCTAGGCCACCCGTGCAGGCCTCCAGCCTAAAGCTCCTCTGCCTCACACGTCTAATGTAGACATAATTGCCTTCAAGCAGCAGGCGAAATTCCACCGCACATGCGCATTGCGGACACCTTTGTTTTGGGCATGCGCACTGTAGCTCATTGGTTGTGGGAACTCGGGCGTGTGCTCCATGCTTTTCACCCACCCTGTCCCACTCCCAACTTCAGAATTATCCCATGCACAGCTGTGTGTTCATCTCATTCCAGCAACAATTAGTGAAGCATGCCGGGAAACACTATCGCCCGTGAAAAAGCCAACTTTTTTCAAGATAGGATCTGCGTCAACCCAGGGACCCAGGGCCATGTAGCCTCATTCTGCGGAGAACTTAAGGTACCTCATGCATTTGTTTTCATTGTTTTGATATACTTCTTACCTCACTTAATGGCAGAAGCCTGAGTCCTGGAACCTACCCTTCTCCTACAACCCTAGTCTTTGTTTCCGGAAATTAGCAGGATTCTGGTCCATGCCTTGGTTTTAGAAAGTGTGGCAGCTGGTACTCCCTAATGGTAATCTATGAGGTGGCAGTGAAGTATACTGTCCAGCCAAACAGAAATAAAAAGGCATTACCGTGGCGTCCCTCCTCCCCTACCTACAATAACATTCACCTGGTCAATAACAAGATTCTGTTCCTATTAGTATGTGTGTGTGTGGTGGGGGGTGCTATGTTCTCTCCCTTCCCTTGCCTTCCCCGTTGCCTCTTCCCTTCCCCATTCTCCCCTTTCCCTCTACCCTCCCACTCTGCCTTCCTCTTTGTAGTGAAAATTTTTATAAGGTTTCACAAGTCGTGTATCTAACAATTACAAAGGTTCTGGATGAGGTTACGAGTAATGTTCTTCCCAGTAGAATAATTTTTTCTATTGGAAGACAACAGGGATAACAAACAGATCACTTTGTTATTGTTGGGTTTTGATGTTTGACTTTGTAAGGGCTGATCTATTAACACATATCCTTATGGCGTTGCTCTTATTCCTGAGCATGGTCCTTCTAAATGCTCTAATGAGAGTTTTAGTTCTTTACTTACCCATTTTGGTATGGTTTGAACACAGCCTATAGCCCCTAAGTATCAGGTTGAATTATATTTCAGCCAGAAAGAATAGCATGTGAAGTTGTTGTGAGGTTGTTGTTCATCTATTTAGTTATTGCTCATCTATTTATCCTCTCCACTGATGTGTTTTGTCAGTTCACACTGATCTGCATTGTCTTTATGTCTCATCCTATACATGTGAGCTTAGGAGTCAGTTGATACATAAGGGAAACTTGCATGTAGAATTTGAGAATTCAGGTTTCTATGGCTTTCTCATCACCAAGATGTTGTTTTTCAAATTCTATCACCTTTAGTAGAGGTGAAGTCCAACTTCTTTCTCCTCCATCTAGTGAGACTTATGCTTTATGTTTAAATTGCACTTCCCTTTTCTGCTGGGTTGAATATGGGACTCTTCTGAAATTGCCTACCTTCAGTGATATTAGCACCTCAAGTCTTATCTGAGTTGCTTGTGCTGCAGTGTTTGAAGATGGTCACTCAGTTATACTGATCAGCTTTTATAGTTGTTTTTGGCAAAAGATTTGGTCTGATACAAGTCTGATACTTCATCGTGGACAGTGCTGGAAATCTCTACTTGGGACTCTGAGGTGCTGAGGATCTAATTTGTAAGAAGTGGAAATCCATTGGATAGTTTTAAGCAATAAAATGACTACTTGTTTACAAAGGTTATGCTGGCAGTAATGTAGTGAAATGGATTAGAGGATAATTATATTGGAGCCATGGAAACAATTGAAGGGACATAGTGGTAATTTAGAGAAGAAATAAGAACCCAAAATAACATTATATAATGCTGAAAGAGATTATGGTATAAGTGAGGCAGCTCATAAACTTTTTAGGAAGAAATGACCCTTTCATTTATCTAAGGTTAAGGTGAAAGGAAGAATCAGAAAGACTATTCAAAATATAATGTAAGATATTATAATAAATATAATAAAATAATGTAGATTGGAGATAATAGTGGCCTGGAATAAGCTCGTAGCTATGATCAAATTTTAGATACAGTTGGAAGTAGTAAAATGAACATTTACTAATTTATTATAGGCCTTTGAGAGAGAATTAAAGAATACGAGTGTTTTGAACATTCAGTATAAGAATGGCTAACAATTCAGTATAAGAATGGGCTAACAAGGTCAGAAATCTTGTTTAATATCAAGAAGGCAGTGTAGAGAGCCAGTCTGTGTTTGAGTGTCAGGAGGTCGATTTGGACATGCTGAAAGTGGGATGCATGTAGACAATCAAAGGTAAGTATCAAATAGGCAGCTAGATTCCTGATTCAGCTTGGGGGTCAGAAGAGGGGACCAGTCTGAAGCTCCCTATTTTGAATTCAGTAATATATAGGTAATATGTAAATTTTGTGAGATTGAATGAAATCACCCAGAAATGAATATAGGTTAAAAAAAAATTCTAGGCACAATAGTCTAGGTATTTTTTTTAAAGTTAGTACTGCCAGGATTTGCTTTTATTTTGAATCTGTACCATGGTAGGATTCAAAAATGACTCCAATTTTTAAAAAGAAAAGTGAAAGTATAAATGGAGTGATCTGGAACACTTTAGCACTGGAAATAATGTGGAACTAGCAAAGTTGACTGAGAAGGTATAACCAGATCAATAGGACAGTTGCAGTGTCTTGGAACACTAGTGAAGGAAAGTGTTTCAAGGATCATGAAATGATCACTTGTTACAAATATTGCTATATTAATACTAAGATTGATAAATGATTATTGGATTTCACAAAATGTAGATCTTGCTGGAGAATAGTGAGAATGATGTCAGTCAAGTGCAAAAGGACGAGGGCAATTGCATTGAGAATGGGGAGGAAGAAACTGGAGGCAGATATTATAGGCAATAATTCAAAAAAATGTTACTGTAAAGCAAATAAAAGAAATAAGGTGGTAGTTACTGGAGAGAGTATGTCACAATGCTGTTCTGATGAGAAAACATTAGTATGGATTTATGCTAATTTCCATTATGCAGCAGAAAAAGAAAATTGATGATCTGTGAGTTGAGGTAGAGGGAATTGCTGGATCCATGCTATGAATTATCTAGAGAGAATGGGCTTTAGTGCATAAGAGGAGAGGCTAAACCTTTGCTAAAAAGATGAAAATTTCATCTACAATAACTGGAAAGAAAGCAAAATATTTTTGGCAAGGCATAAGTAAGTGAGTAGATGTCCTGGTAACCTGTGGAATTTTATTGTGTCTTTTTTCTCAATGAATCAGAAAACAAGGGCACCAGCTGCAAGTGAGTTTGAGGAGTTTTTGAGGAGAAGGAAAACATGAAATGGTTAAGGAGAATGAGAGTGGGAATGGACCAAAGAACTAGTTTATCATTACTGTTCAATATTAAGAATTTACTTGAGGCACCTGGGTGGCTCAGTTTGTTAAGCAACTGCTTTCGGCTCAGGTCACGATCCTGGAGTCCTGGGATTGAGTCATGCATCGGGCTCCCATCTCTGCGGGGAGTCTGTTTTCTCCCTCTGACCTTCTCCCCTCTCATGCTCTCTCTCTCACTCTCTCTCTCTCTCTCAAATAAATTAATAAAAAATCTTTTAAAAAATATTAAGAACTTACTTGAAGTGTCTTCTGTGAACTGAAAGTGAGAAGAGACAGCATGTCTTTTTCCTCAGTCACATTAGTGTCTCAAGTGGGTACTTTTAAATAAGGCTGTGGTTTAGCCAGCAAGTAAGAAAAGGAGAAGGGGGGTAAAATATTAAGAATTGACCACAGACTTTAACCAAGAAAGTAGGGAGGTGATGGTATGGGTAGGGTATGGGTCCCTACCATAGGTCCATGAAAAAAATAGTAAGATTTACGAAAGGCAGGTGGGGATTGTTTGGAAGGATTTTTGGTGTTTTGTGACTAGACAAAGTGCTCTGGACATGTGGGAGTTGGGGTTCAGATGAGATTAGAGAGAGAGTGCAGTTATTGTTAATGACAGATTGCAACATTTGACCACCAAGGTGAGATGCTGAGTTAAGTTGCAGAGCAAGGTTGCTGGAGGAGACTGTTCCAGGGAAAGTAAATTTCAGTTTGAAAGAGTTAAAACATGAGGTCTAATTTTGAATAATAAATGTATATTTTTGAGAACCGTAGTAGATTTCAATCCTAATCCACAAGATGTAATAAAATATATATTGATGGGTGTTAGGAGGGCTAGATTCTAATCACTTTCTGTGACAGACTAATTGTGTGACCTTAATGAAACACTTATCCTTTCAAGCCTTGATTCTTTATCTTTTGGCAATGTCAGTGCCCTCCCCTGAAGACCACCAGGAACACATCTGTAGATGAACAAGTTGGGTTTGTTATTCATTGCACTATGAGAGAATGCAAACCATGGGGACCTCTTAGGCATCCCAGAAAGAGAGCACAAAAAAGACTTATAGGGGTCTTAATGCCCCTTAATATATTAAAGTGAACCCAGGGATTTTTAATTTATAGAGGTGAATGCATGCCAACATGGAGTAGTTAATACCACTGAAAGGTCTTTATTACTTACATTTCCCCTGAGAAGGGGGCAAATCACATCATATAGTCACATCCTGGGAGAATACCAGAGTTGGTCAGCATGCAGACAGGACTGAGGGGGAAAGCCTATGCCAGAGTTTTTATTACTATAGTAACTGGAAGTTCTTAGGTGGTGACATCACCTATTAGGCAACAGGTGGAACACAGACATTGGAGTTTGTGATTGGAAGATTTGCAGCATGATTTTCATGCCCTTGTGAAAGCTGGAGTATAGGAAAGATGTGAACAACTTTCTTTGGCTGTTAGTTCAGCCCTGTGATTAATGGATGCCAATAAACAAATATAGAATTTAAGGAAACAAAACTAGAAGACGTGGTCCTTCTAACTTCCTCAACGATATGTTCTTCCTGAATTAAAATTTTAACACATGAACTACAGGAATATGAGAAAGAATCTTAACCTTTCTATGTTTATAATCCCCACTAAAAATGAGGATAGTTGTACTTAACCTCTTGACTGGTGTGAAAAAAAAATGAGACATTTAAGTTAAATTACTTAGAACGGAATCTAATAAACAGGTGTTGATTAACAAAATGTGAGCTCATTTTCTTTCCTCTTTATATGGGAGAAATGAATGCATAATCCAGGTTTTTGTTGTTCTCATTCAATTAGCCTTGTACTTTCAGTTCTATACAGATATTATTAAAAATCAGTGTATTTTTTTGATTCCCCAAATTAGTAAGCATTAATGTTTCCAGTTTTACTGAAGGTTTGTGTGGTGGGATTATTTGTTTAGCCAATATTCACTTCTGCCATCCTGTTCCCCATTTGGTAGAGTTTATTTCCCTATCCCACTGACTTGGTTTAGCCAGATAACTTGCAAAGGCCAGTTGTCTTCTTATACTCATGCCATTTGCCATCTAAAGAGCATCCTCAGGTAGCATGTCATCTTCAGACTGCATCCCATCATGAGACACAGATATGACATATGTGAATGTAAGCCCAGCTGACCCTAGGTACCCATCCAGGCTCAGCTCGACCACAATCAACATCTGTAGACTCAGGAGGAAGAAATGAATATTTGCTTTTGTAAACTACTGAGAATTTTGGATTATTTATTGGATAATAATTTCTGAATAATAGAGTAAGGGACAGGGGGATATCATAATAGCACATGGCATTTCATTCACAGTTCCTGGAGCTGTAGTTCTTTCCTCTCTTCCTGGCTTCTAGATCCCTCCTCTTCTCTGATTGCCAGTTTTGTACCTTCTCATTGGCCTCCTTTATTATGTGGAGTTGTTTTCTTCCAGCTAGTGAAACTCAGGTTTTATTTCTGCAGTGTGCCTCTCACAATTTGCCTCCAAGTGATTGCGCACCTCACCCACATTGCCTGACACCCCATGTCTGGTTACTCCCTATATGGGCACCCTCCCTACCTTACTGACTGATTAGTCTGATTAGAATCACCCACCAATCCACATAGGGAAGACCTGCCCACATAGGGCATTTAAATGCACATCAGTAGATGCCTTTCTTACCCAAATTGGGTTCTGTCATTTCAGGTTGGGATACCTTCCTTTTATGTGGTTATTCTTTTCATCCATCTGTGATTATGGGCCCTATCTTTTCTCCCACTCTTAGGCTCCCAATGGCAGACTGCCCTTCATGTAACTTCCTTATTACTTTGCTTTATCTTTGGCATCCAGCCCTCCACACCCCATTCAGGCTCCAATTCCCAAGCCAGGCTTCTCATACTTCTTTCCCTATGTTGTTACCCTCCATCTACCACTCAGTCTCGGAAACTCATGCCTGGTAACTCTCCATGTAGATACCCTACTTAGCTATTTAAAGAGTCTAGATTCTGTATCATGTGTACACACCTTTACCCCACAGAGGTCCTCCTTCTTCATTCTGCTCATCCAGGCACCTTCCCACATGGTGATCTCACATACCTGCTTGGGTTCTGATGTTCTGTGTCAGTCCACATGTAAAATGTTCACTATTAGGCTCATGTTCTGCCACTACATGCCAGATTGAACAACTTCCTCATGTGAGTAACCCCTTCTTCCACTTGTGTTCTTACTCTGTGCTGGGTCACCCCACCCCATGGGATCATGGATGCCCTCTTTACCCTTCTGTGGCTCTATCATTGAGTCAGGCATTACCTCATGATGGAAATGCATGTCTTAGCCTGTTCAGGCTTTCCCTCAGGCCATACTCCTGTATGGAGCTCTTCTTACCCTGTCAGAACTCTGATACTGTATACTGGGCAGTCTCCCATGTAGATCCATGTTAGGGGACCTCCATCATGGACATAACTTTCACCCTGTTTGAGCTCTGAGAGAGCTTTCCCAGCTGCCACCCTTCCACAGACTCCCATCTTCATCTTGCTTTTACTCTGACTCATCATACTCTAAATCATTTTCCATTACATGGACACCTTTCTAACACTGCTAGGGCTTTTTATACAAGTGGAGATAATTTAGACTTTCTTATTCTCCTTTAAAGATCTTTCATTTTGGGGTGCCTGGGTGGCTCAATGGGTTAAGCCTCTACCTTCAGCTCAGGTTGTGATCTCAAGGTCTTGGGATTGAACCCTGCATTTGGCTCTCTGCCTAGCAGGGAGCCTGCTTCCTTCTTTCTCTCTTTCTGCCTGCCTCTCTGCCTACTTGTGATCTGTCAAATAAATAAATGAAATCTTAAAAAAAAAATCTTTTCATTTTCCGGGTACCTGGGTGACTCAGTTGCTGAGCATCTGCTTTCAGCTCAGGTCATGATCCCAGGGTCCTGGGAATGAGTCCCACATCACTGGGCTCTGCCTACCCACAACACCAATTCTACATGTGGGCATGCGTACTTTCTCAAATAAATAAAGAAAATCTTTTAGAATTTTTCAAAAAGGATCCTTCATTTTCCTTTTTTTAAAAAATCTTAAAAGATAATCATTATGAAGTTTTTAATTATTATTCTGATGACCAAATAATATATACATAATGCATTAAAAAAACAGACAAGCACATAGAAAAAAATGTCTGTAATTCTATCACCCAAGGGGAAATACTTTAAAAAATTAGGTGAAATTCCTTCCAGTGAATGAAGATTATTTTATTTAGAAAAGTAACATACAGAAGCATACGAAATGGAAACTTAAAAACCTTCCTCTTCTATAGAAGGAATAGAGAGCCTGGAAATAGACCCACACAAATATCGTCAACAGATTTGACAAGGGGGTAAAGGCGATTTAGTAGAGTACAGATAGTCTTTGTGACCATAAAACTGCTCTAAAAAAATGCTGTTAAATTTTTTTTTCTTTTTCCTATTCCATTCTTTAAGGCAGTCAGTTTCTTGGAAATCTCTCCAGTCAGTCATCATGCCCATTTTTATTTTGTGTGAACACAGATAGGATTATATATATCAATGTGTTTTACTATTTTAATAGTTACTGGTTATGTTAGTTATAGTTATGACATAAAGGATTGTTTTCAGTTTTGAAAATATTATTAAATGTATTTAAAATAATGCAAGGAATATGGAAACATGCAATTAAAAAATAAGATACAGGAAATATCATCATCCATCTGTAAGTAACCAGCATTAATGATCGGCAAACATTATCAAGACCTTTTAGGCATATGTGCAGATCTAATAATGGATGATGGGTAGCTAAAGAGAAGGATGACTAAATAGGTAGAAATAACTCTTTTATTTATTTTTTTAAAGATTTTATTTATTTATTTGACGGAGAGAGATCACAAGTAGGCAGAGAGGCAGGCAGAGAGAGAGAGAGGGAAGCAGGCTCCCTGCTGAGCAGAGAGCCGATGCGGGACTCCATCCCAGGACCCTGAGATCATGACCTGAGCCGAAGGCAGCGGCTTAACCCACTGAGCCACCCAGGGCCCCTAGAAATAACTCTTTTAGAATGAAATTATACTATGGGTGGTATTTTAAAATTGAAGTATTTTAATTAATTTAGAGAAAATAAAGGGAAATTGCAGAGATTCCTAGAGTTCAGAGAATTTCCTTTTCCCACAACAGTTATTAAACCCAAAAATATTGTGCTAATTAAAAGATTATGAAAATCATTAAGAAGTAATTAACACATACTCTCTTTCACGCATCTCTCCACATCATAGGTTTTGTTACCAACATTTTAATTTTTTCATAGTTTCTTACATGAAGATTCATCTTGTAACTTACTAATCTCTGTTTTGTTGGCATTTGTGGTCAGGTAGTTTTTATAATAAGCACTGAATTGCCATTTTTTTTTAATGTTGAACAATAACTTGACAGGTTATAGTATTCTTGTTTCATGCTTTTTTTTCTCTTAAAATGTTGACTTTGTTTTATTGCAGTCTGCCATTGAATTTTACTGAGAAGTCTGAAGCCAATCTGGTTACTTCCTTTGTTTTAGATGATTTGTTTTTTCTCTCTTGTTACCTGAAATATTCTCCTTTTATATTTAAGGTTGAATAACTTAATGAAGAAATACCTTGATGATACTCTATTAATATTTCTGGGTGGCGTAGGACCCTTTCAAACTGCAGATACAATTTTTCCTTAAATTACATGCAATTGTCCTATATTAGATTTTTCATTCTTTTTTTTTCTGTTGGTAAATATATTCCTTTTTTTTTTTGTTCTTTAAGCTTTTTTTTAAAAACATATAATGTAACCCCACCACCCTCTCCCAACCCCTCACCCTCCCACCCCCCTTACTTTGTTTTATGACATTAAGAGTCTCTTTTGGTTTGTCTCCCTCCCGATCCCATCGTGTTTCATTTTTTCTTTTCCAACCACCTTAACCCCCACCCCCATTGCATCTCCACTTCCTCATATCAGGGAGATCATGTGATAGTTGTCTTTCTCCAGTTGACTTATTTCGCTAAGCATAATACGCTCTAGTTCCATCCATGTCATCGCAAATGGTAAGATTTCATTTCTTTTGATGGCTGCATAGTATTCCATTGTATATATATACACTACCTCTTCTTTATCTGTTCATCTGTTGATGGACATCTAGGTTCTTTCCATAACTTGGCTATTGTGGACATTGCTGCTATAACCATCTGGGTGCATGTGCCCCTTCGGATCACTACGTTTATCTTTATGGTAAATACCCAGTAGTGCAATTGCTGGGTCATAAGGTAGCTCTATTTTCAATTTTTTGAGGAACCTCCATGCTGTTTTCCAGAGTGATTGCACCAGCTTGCATTCCCACCAACAGTGTAGGAAGGTTCCCCTTTCTCCACATCCTCGCCAGGATCTGTCATTTCCTGACTTGTTCATTTTAGCCATTCTGACTGGTGTGAGGTGGTATCTCATTGTGGTTTTGATTTGTATTTCCCTGATGCCCAGTGATGTGGAGCACTTTTTCATGTGTCTGTTGGCCATCTGGATGTCTTCTTTGCAGAAATGTCCTCTGCCCATTTCTTGATTGGATTATTTGTTCTTTGGGTGTTGAGTTTGCTAAGCTCTTTATAGATTTTGGATACTAGCGCTTTATCTGGTATGTCGTTTGCAAATATCTTCTCCCATTCTGTCAGTTGTCTTTTGGTTTTGTTGACTGTTTCCTTTGCTGTGCAAAAGCTTTTGATCTTGATGAAGTCCCAATAGTTCATTTTTTCCCTTGCTTCCCTTGCCTTTGGCATTGCTCCTAGGAAGAAGTTGCTGAGGCTGAGGTCGAAGAGGTTGCTGCCTGTGTTCTTAAGGATTTTGATGGATTCCTTTCTCACGTTGAGGTCCTTCATGCATTTTGAGTCTATTTTCGTGTGTGGTGTAAGGAAATGGTCCAATTTCATTTTTCTGCATGTGGCTGTCCAATTTTCCCCACACCATTTGTTGAAGAGGCTGTCTTTTTTCCATTGGATATTCTTTCCAGCTTTGTCGAAGATTAGTTGACCGTAGAGTTGAGGGTCTATTTCTGGGCTCTCTATTCTGTTCCATTGATCTATGTGTCTGTTTTTGTGCCAGTACCATAGTGTCTTGATAATGACAGCTTTGTAATAGAGCTTGAAGTCTGGAATTGTGATGCCACCAACTTTGGCTTTCTTTTTCAATATTCCTTTGGCTATTC